>CM065816.1:143226500-143544500 GCA_033398695.1 Orobanche coerulescens
TTATTTTCTAGATTGTTATGCAGGGAAAACAGGCGAAGGTTTTGGGTCGGTTTTAACCTATCGGTTACCCCCAACCGAGAATGGTGATTTTACTAATGGTCAGTTTACCACCTCAAGCGGTTTGAAAACACTATATAGCTTGTTTTAACCGACATATGTTCGGTTTATAAACCGACCAACTAGGTTCAGTTATTGCATTGATACCACCCCTAAAGTTAATTAATATATCAACAATTTGCCTTGTCTAGCAACTTAATTTGTCTAACAATAATTTAATTTATATTTCAACATCTTGTTTAGAAAAACTAACAATCTATTAATGTTGTTTCACATATAGTTACACAGAGTATATTAATAATATACAACTTTTAAGTTAACATACTAGATCTTTTACATATATACTATTACCAAGCGGTGAGCAAGGCCGTGGGGTCAGTTGACCTTAGGGGAGGTATCGGGACGGTAACCGAACCGATGTTGTCAGTTGAAACTAACTATATACCATTTTTTAACCGTTTTGGGGCGGTAAATCGATTATTGGTAAAACCGCTGATTTTGGTAGGGGCAGTACCTGATTGGTTAAAATCAACCCATATACTTCACATGTTTTCCCCTGCATCACAGTCTAGCAAACAACACAATCTTACCTCGAGTGTAGCAACAACAAACTGACTCCATAAATCACAAGATTAATAAAACTTCGAAAGCAGATTTACTGATACTTTGATAACAAAACCACATCTAATAAGAAAAATAAATAAACTAAGAAAGAAACACAATATGTATACACCTTCACTATCCGTATATGTATATATATGTATATGTGTGTGTATATATGGAAAGAGAGAGAAAGAGAGAGAGAACGCATGGGATACTTTAAAGTTACAACTACCAAAATATGCTTTTGTAAGAAAACTAAATAAAAAGAAACATAATATATATACACGTCCACTATCAATATGTATACATATATATTTCATAAAGTGCGAATATTTTATATTTTAATGCTACAAATCATGTTTTGAAGTTAGAAAGCTCGAAACAATCATCCGTGAAAGACTGAGCTAGTCAACTGTGAAAGACTGGGCTAGTCAACTGTGGACATCGGCCCACCAATGGACTGAGCACATTGAAAAGAGGGGAAAATATTTTTCCAAAATATTGTCGATCGTTCTTCTATGACCGACATTGTTAAATAGAACATGGCCAACCATTACCGTAATTGGTTGTTAACTGCACGTTTGGTAACCACTCTCTCGTAGTCGGTTGGTAAATTGACCGAAGAGGCTTGGTTCGGTCGGTATTCAATAATCTGAGTTCCCCGCTTTAGTTGAAAAGAAAGAGTAAATTGGTTCTCGGTTTTTGGTTTTCGGTTTTACCACCCCTAATCAATTTGGTTAAATTTTGAAATGACCTTGCTAGACAAATTGATTAGCTATGTTAGAATATTGAAATATATTTGGCGAATTATCTCCATATTGATTGATTCTGTAAGAAGATGAATTGGTTTTACTATCACAAAGGGTTATCGTAAGTGGTAACGGAGCGTCTGTTGGTAGGTAGAGGTCGGATGTTCGAATTCTTTAAGTGCGACCCCTGAATAAAGTTTCTGACTCCGTCACGGAGTGTCCTTCCCCCTACCAGATTGAAAACAACAACCTTGTGTACCATTGAGATTTTACCTAATTATTTAAAAAAAGAAATCATTATCTGTCAAAAATTACAAATATCCCCTTAAGCATTACATATCTCTTGATATTTGTATTTTCTAAAAAAAAAAAAAAACTGCTGACGATTCAATTGTAAAACAAAAACAAATATCGAGGGGCTATATATAATTTTGCTAAGATTGCAGGTTTTGTCTTTGTTATTAGTCAAAACCTCTAGGTATTTCTAGTCAAATCTGTAAAAACTGACTGCTGCTCTAAAATTCACACTAGAACAAGAAAGGAACTCAGATGTAGAGACCACCACGAGGTTGTTATCACCCTTGCTTCTGAAATTCCTAGTTTTTCCTTTTTACATTTTTTAATAAAAAAAAATGTGCGGAATTTTTTATAATTAATTCTTAATTACCTGAGTAGCCGGAACATTCATCCTAGCTGAACTATCCAATCCAAGTATATCCTGCATGGGAATAATAGCGGTTTGCGCAACGGAAGAAAGTGCAGCCTGGATTAGCCCCCACGAGATATCCTCTCCAACAGTATCACCAAGATATTTCACTACCTAAAACATAACACATAGCATATAAGAATATGATTCATGACGAATCACATTTAGCTTCTTGGACTACCTCAAAAGTTCTCGTCAGAGAGAGATTAAACCATACTCGAGAGATTAAACCATACTCACATTATGTTTCTCTGCTTGCGGCAATGCATCCCACCATCCTCGAATCTGAGTATGTCAAAAATTGTCAATGGTGGTAATTTAGTATTCCCTTGTAAATAAGATAAATGGATAATTACAAAATTACATCTGTGGTTCAGAGTAATTACCAAAAAACCCAAAGAAGTTTCAAAAAATTACAAACAAAAAAAAAGAGAAAAAGCATGAGGTTAGATTGTCTTAAATTGAAATATTTTTCTGAATGTAATGCGGGTTTTTTGAAATAATATAGGCTTCTTAATGAACATAATATAAGACGGAGGGTTTTTTGTAACTTTGAAACTTCTAAATATTCCTTGCAAGTACCCAAACCTCGAAGGGAAAAGGAACAAATCAAAAGAACACTTCATAGGAGACTTCTGTAGCACCCACAAAAGTTGATGGAACTATTGCTGCAGCCAATGAGTTTTACCATCATAAATCCCAAAAAGAATAAATAAATTAATAAAGAAAGAACAATTTTCAAGTACTCAAATATGAAAATAATAATTAGAAGAAAAAAAAGCACTGCCATTAGAAGGCAAACCATGAATCCAGCAAATGGGATGAATACTTTATAACATGACAAACATTACAAGTTAAGGCACAGATAAAATACCGTGTCATTGTCGTGAGTGCCGGTGTACACCACTTGATTGATTTCATGATTGTGAGGCAAATGTGGATTTTCAGCATCAACTCCAAAGCCTGGACACAAGGCCAAAAAGAAGATGAAGCAGTTGAAGGAATTTTTAATGCATGCTCACATGTACAACAAAAATATGAGCAAGCAGAACTAGTACCAAATTGGAGGACCGCCATTCCAGGTGCCCCAATGGACCTCCTAAGTTGCACCACATCTTCCGTTATTACCCCCTGTAGCAGTAGTACAAACTGATGAGAAAAGTCAAGTGGGAAAGTGAGAGCAATAATTCTTTTCTTTTCTCAAAAACTTGGAAAAAAACAAAAAAAAAAATATCCAGTTAATTTATTCATCTAGCAGACCACTAGTTTACCTAGTGTGCCCTCAAAAAAAAAGAGACTTCCATAAGGCCTAAAAAGATATGAGCAATGACGAACTCACAATGACGGCATCAGTTTCGGCAATATACAGCTTATATGCTTCAAAATAGACAGGGTGAACATGCAAAATCAAGAACAAAGTCGCGCGTGAGCTATTCGAGTTCAGCATGAAAGTAGTTTTTGAAAATCTTTGTTAGATAAACGATTCGAGCTCGATATTTCAAAAGAGCCGAGCTTGACCACGATATTCGGCTCGAGCGAGCTCCAACATAGGCTCGCGTTAACGAGGTGAACTTAAGCCCAGACTCGCAAGCCCTCATGGTTCTAAAAAACGCTAGGCGCTAGGCATTCGGATTGTTAACGCCTAACGCCCAGAGGATTACTCGGGGATTGATCGGACTAGGAGGATTTAATTTTTTTTATTATTTTACTCATTTTGATATATAAAAAATTATATATATGTAAAATAATTAAAAATAATTAAAATTTAACCATTTAAACATATATATAATCAATTATATATATGGAGTTCATAATATCTCAGTTTAGGAATTTAGAGTACTATTAGAACAAAAAAAAAAGTAAAACCGCCTAGGCATCCACCTACTCGCCCATGTAGTTTTGAAACATTAATATAGGTATAAAGTAGTCCATAGTATCCATAGTATCTTAACTTGCCTTCATAGGCCCCGCCCAGCCAGCCTAGACGACCGATTAATCACCGAAACGCCCAGTACAAGCGCTTAGGCCATAATCAGAACGGTAGAGGACCTTCTAGGGATTAATCGGTCTAGGTGGGCATTTTTAGAGCACTGCAAGCCCTATTAACGAGCTGAGCTCAAGTTCAGGGTCGTCATCCTGTAAACGAGCCGAACTCGAGCCAAGACTCACGAGCCAGTTAACTGGTAGAGTTCATGCTCAGGCAGCTCGGGTCGTCTCAGATCTCGACCTCGAAATCGGGCTTGATCCGGGCTCATTTAGCTTACCGAACAATCCGAACAAATATTTTTCGAGCTGGGACACGAACAGCGCCGAGCGGCTTGCGTCATTTGCAGCCATGAGATATATATACATTACGACTTAAAGTGTTTCCTATCAAGATTTTAGAAAATTTAAGGAGTTTTGTGATGAGACATACCAAATCTTCTGCTATTATATTGATCTCTCCAACAGCTCTAAAGATGGCATCAAAAAGAGACTTTCCAGGCCCCACCTACTGTCAATTAGAACATCATTTAGGGAATCTTCTACAAAATTGTTGGCCAAAGATAATGTCATAAATTTTACAAGAGGAATCCGACCTTCCATCGCCCTACCATTGCCACTTTCGCTTCTGCACATAAGATTGATAAATATTGTTCTCAATTAAAAAAAAAAAAGGTATCATGTAAACGTGTTCAATATAAAGTCCTCTTACCAGAAGGAACAGCCCAAAAGCCAGCAAATCCTCTAAAGTGATCAATACGAAATTCATCAAATAAATTTTGTGCACGTCTTAAACGCTGTATCCACCAAGAAAATCCATCTCTTTCCATCGCTTTCCAATCATATAAAGGGCTTTTCTTGAACCAAAAGGCTCAGTCAATAATTTATCACAAAGCGAATAAAGCAATTATTGAAATGTTCTTTACATTCAGTTATAAGTTTTTAGCGTACTTATACTTCATGAGATAAACTATGGAATCAAGATAACTCTATAATCTTATCTGCTCTCTGATAACATGCATTGATTTTAAGATTGCCCTGGATACTTCACTCTTATAGCATGCATTAACTACAAGACTGTGTCCTTTGTACAATCTTGCTCAGCGATTTTTGTTGATAGCTTCGAGCAATATATCTATCAGATGAAGAGCAGATAAATATTTGGAAGAGTAAAAATCAAAAGCAATTTTCAATCACTCAAAATGATCTGTTGGTTTGAGATAACAAATAGCTGTAAGTGGACATTTTCTTTATCTATTTATTCTCTGCAGTTTGTTCGCAATTTCGGGTTATTTGGTCTAATAGCAGTATAGTTAGCAGAAAATTATCTGGCATTTTATGAATAAAAACACTGAAGTGGTGATGAATTATGTGTGCTCAATCTCTAGAATAGTGTTAACCTGTTCCAAAGCTGACCAGTTTCACTGAAGGCATCTGGAGGGACACCACTAACCAGAAGCGGAAAGCCGCTACTGTTCTGCAAGACCAATGGACGGTAAGCTGAAAGAAATAAGCTTTCAAGATGTTAATACAGGTAAATAGAGAACTCACCAGCAAAAATTGTTTCTTATTGGCCCACACATCTGCGGAGTGATAACCAACATAAATAGGCATATCTCCCATTATACTGATTCCCTTCGTTCGAGCATAATCGCGAACTTTCTGCCATTGTCTTTGGAATAAGAATTGCTGAGCAATGAATATATCTATCTGTGGAAAGAGTGTGTTTTACAATTCACAAGGTCTTCCAGTATAGAGTTAAAAAAGGTTAAGACGAATTAGTCCAGATAGCGTAAAAGTGTCAAATAGGTCATACAAATTCCTTTTTGCTTTGATAGATTTCTTCTAGAGCGGCAAGATGACGATTTTTCAATGGTTCAGGCCATTCGTACCAATTAAATGTATTCAAGGTGTCATCAATGGCAGCAAAGTAAGCTGCATCTTCAAGCCAACCTGCACAACTATGCATTTTAAAGCACTGGAGGGCTCTTTTATAGGAACAGGACACAAAACCATATATAAGGGAGACAATGTTCTACTTAAGCATCGTGGATTCATAATCATATTCATGGGATAAGAAGAGATATTTTCAAAACTTTACTAACAGGGAAATAAAGAGAAAAGATAATTTTTAAAATCAAAATGGAAAAGAAGAAGAAATGTGTATCAGGAAAATAACATTTTCCTTCTGAACAAAAAAGAGAGCCGCATTAGATTGAATTGAAGCAACTAACCTGATATTCCCGAATTTCAGAAGAAAAAAATGTACTGCAAAGGAGTGCTGAAAATATATGGATAACCTTATATAGAGATACATTAAGAATAAAATAATAAAGAGTCTTTACATGGCAAATACTAAATTTGACTGAACTTGGTCGTTAACATAATTTATCAACTAATCAATCACAAGCTGAAGTAAAAAACTTAGTCGTTTACAACCTACAAATGGATCATTCACTCATGAGGAAAGGAAACACAAACATCTTACCTGCAATATTTGGATCCTTACGGAACTTCTGAAGCTGATCCTTTAGCTCTCCATCACTCATAATAAGCCTCTTTGCAGCCTACACCAACAATGAAAATCAGGGGCTCGCTTTATAACATGGTTTAAGTTTCACTTATTTAACAGCAAAATAAAAAAACAAGTTCAATATTGCATGATATAATGAGAAAACTCAAAAGACTTTATGCCAAATACTGGAAGCAGAAACCAGCATAATCCAACTAAAGTATAAGATTCTTTCTACAAGTATTTATCAATCTCTTAACACTATCTCTTCAATATCGCAACACTTCAAAAAATCTTAAGGGGTTATATACAAATGAAAATATATAACTATACAAATTATGTGCATGACAAGTACAACAAATAGTATATTCTCATTTCTCACAAGTATATGAACCATTAGCTTACTTCTTAGATCACTTGTTCATATCCAAGATTTTTGGTTTTGTTTGGTTACTTAGGCTACTCTTCGTAATTCTTATTTATGGCGGAAAGTCATGAACGGATAGATCAACTTTCCAGACATGCATTAATATGAAACATCTCTTGGTTTGCTCATAATAGATAAGAATGTATAGAACTAATTCAAAGAATCTGTTCATATCGGCGACTGAAGGACGGTGATAATATTTTACCTCAGCTACCAAAGGGTCCTTGACATCAGCAATAGCTTTGAAATTTACACGCTTCATATCTCTGCAAGCATTATGACAGATATATTACAAGCATATATGTTACTAAGACTTCACTCTCTGTAACATAGTCAAACATAACTTATTTCTTACAATGGTTTTGGAAGGTCTTCTTTCGTCAGTAAACCATCTTTGACGAGTTCCTCGAGAGAAACCAAAAGTGTATTTCCACAATTAGCACCCTGAAAGTGTACAAAACCACCACCATTAAGTGCAATCACTTAATATCGCAGAGCTGATGGTATCAAAGATACACACCGGCATTGTATCTCTCAATTTTCACACTGTTAGCTTTTTTTAACTTTTTTTTTTATTAGTTTTGGATATGATTCAATCAATTTCTGAAGAAAATGAGGTGTAAGAAAATAACGCAACCTGTCCAGAGTAGGGAGATCCCTCTTCATCAGCCCGCCTCCCAGGAGGAACCAGAGGAAGAACCTGCAAAAACATTAATCCAATCACACACACACACACACACACACACCAAGGAAAAAAAGGAAGAAACAAAATAATGTCCACCTAAATGCATCTTTCTAACTGGTAAGTAAGATTCGATGTCAATATATATAATTACAGACAATATTGATATAGAGATAGTCTACACAGACAATTTTGAGCTCCTTGAGAATCAAGTAATAGTCTAGACTTCACTGGACTAGAAAACTTTATTTGAAGTAAGATACGGGCTCTATTTGCCACCAACTAATCTGTTATATCTATTATCAACAAAGAGAAATTCAAAAATCAATTCTCCTTCCTACTTGAAAGCTTTATTCAGCTAAAGACATGCGAAGACACTGAATTCAGCACAGAGGAAAAATATGTGTGCACACAGTAAGTATACTAAACAAAGACCAATAACAGAGCCGATTAATTAAGCAGTGAATAGCATAAGGAACGCAAACAAAAAAAAAATGGTAAACTGACCATCAATTCCACAACCTTTCTCACAAGAACTAAACCTCTGATCTCGATTCTCGAACAAGTAGCGAGCAAGTTCTCGAATTCACAAACTTCAAACAATAAGATAAGCTGAAGCAATCACTGCGAAACAACAAACCTGCCAAAGGGAGCATCCGGCATCATGAAGCCAGTCGAGGAACTGATAGGCCGGCGGGCCGAGATCGCCGATGCCATAAGGTCCAGGAAACGACGTCGGGTGGAGGAGAATTCCCGCCCTCCTACGATCCTTGAGATCTCGTTTTGGAACCCAGCTCTCATAGTCCAGCGGCAAGTCCTCGCCGGCCGATAAGCGCCCCCCGTTTTTGAAATGAACTCTGATACGATTGGGCAAGGTGCGGTTAGATATTACGGGCGCCGGAGGAGAAGAGAGAGAGGCGGGAAACAGCGAAAAAGAGCTGCTGATCGCCATTACAGTGGCTTGTTAGATCCGTCGATGATTACACTATACTAATACTATATCCATCAAGACTCAAGAGTACCACTTGAGATAGTTCGCACGGCAGCTCCACTCAGAGCATCCACAATGGATGGATGACACTCTCTCCTCCACGTCATCTCGGCCTAATATATTTCTAAATATTTGAATGTTTAGACACATACCAGACATTATCCAACTCTTGCGATACATGATCTTTGGTTGAATATCTACGTATTTTGTAAGTAATATTGGGGCAGACAGTTGAATGAGCAGATTGCGGAATTTAAATGTCTTTTAGAGAAATTTATATGTGTTTTTTATTGTTATTATCCTTTTATTTTAGTCTATGTAATTAATTATATGAAATGAAATTTTACTAACCCGTGTGTTGCTCCGGGGTTGTTTTGGTTTATTCAACTCGTGCGATGCACAGATTGTATCTAAGTTTTCATAGCTAAAATTTAATCATCTTGTGATTTATACTATCATTTAAAAGTTCAATTTAACCACCTTGTGTATTAGAAGGTGCATTTGCATTGTGATGTTTATCATAGCTTTTGTACTTAAATTAGTTTATTTACATTAAAAGTTACAATTAAAATAGTCTCTTCATATGTAATCCTTTAATATGAATAAGTTACATAAATTTTTTTTTGCCTATTTATTTGGCACTTTTGCCATAGCAAATTATAAAACCATTTGTAGTTTGATATATATACATATATATTTTTCCAATGGCGGATTTTGAGTTGTTAGAGAACTTGATGAATGTTTATGGATCTTCTAAATTGCATGATTGTATGCGAAAATTTGTAATATTTCAACATTAACGCATCAGAAACATTAGATGATGATTTTCTGACATATATAATTATTAACATATACCAACTGTATATTGGTAAGGTTAATTGGACAAAGTCTTCGACAGTTGATAAACAGAGTAAACACATAAGCCAAGAGAAGGAAATATATATAGTTTCAGAAATTTTTACAGTTAGTTTGGCATTATTTATTTTGATCAATATAATTTCTTGCGGTGAAAATAATGTGAAAGAAAATATTTTCGGAATACATTGATAAATATTAAGGGGAATAACCTTTACTTTGTGCACAAATCTCATTCCACATTAAATTAAGGGGGATAAGTTTTAAGTAGTATAGATATATGTTGGTATTAGCTGTATGCAATCCTGAAACGTCGCCGTATGGGATTTTCATGTTTGAAACGAAGTCGTCTTTCCTGCTCCCACATTGCCTCAAGCTCGCAACTTTTCGTCCAACGGATATAAAAAAGTGGAAAATTTTAAACCCATAATATTGAAAAAGGAGAGGGAGGGAGGGAGAGAGAGAGAGAGAAAGTGAAACTTTTCTTTTATTACCGAAACGAAAGAAAAGTGAACCACTCTTGTAAATTTCTTTTCCTTACATATTTCACTCCACCGCTTTGATCCACGCGCTGCTGCTCAGTTCCCGATTCTTGGCTTATGGTTTATTTAATTTCTTTTTTAACATTTTTTACCCCCCTTTCACATTAAATTAAGGGGGATAAGCTTTATATATAATATTTTTTTTACCCCTCTTGCACATTAAATTAAGGGGATAAGCTTTATATATAATAGATTTTCACCATCATTCATCCATCCATCCATATTATTTATGGGTCCTGCTATTACACTAAATAATTATTTTCTTTCTTCATATTTAGGGGTGTCTAAATAGTTCTCGATTAGAACCAGAACCAAACCAGAAACGAGCCGATTCCGGTTAATCGGAACCGTATAATCGGTTAAAGGTCCGGTTTTCGGTTCCTTATTATATATTTTTTGGTTTTCGGTTCGGAACCGGAACCAAACGGTTCCGAACCGAAAACCAATTTTATAATATATTTATTAAATATTATTTTTATATTTTATACTTATATATTTTATTATTTAAATTTTTGTAAATTAAAAATTTAAAACCCTAATATTGTTAAATAAATATTTTATATTTTGTTAAAAAATTATAATAATATATTATATATGTACTAAATATTAATTTTATAATTTACAATTTATGCAAACATGTCATTTAAAAAAACGGTTCTGTCGGTTTAACCGAACCGGAACCGAAAATAACCTGTCCGGTTCCGGTTAACCAAAATTTTATATGGTCCGGTTTTCGGTTCTCATTTTTGGGCAATTATGGTTCCGGTTAACCGAAAATTTCGGTCCGGTTAACCGGAAGCGAACCGTTCGACAGCCCTATTCATATTTTACATTTTAAATAATTAATCTTATTTCTTATTAATGATGTTAATAATTCATTATAAAATAAGATACAAGTAATAAAAGACAAAAAATTCAAATGGTTTCATATTTAATTAAACATTAAAAAATTAACTGAAAAGGATACAAAAAATTAAAATATTACGAGTAATCCTATTTTTATTTTTTGTTGTAAATTTCCGACGGTTACAAACATTGTTTCCAGGTGCAGTGCATTTTTTTGTAAATTAAAAGAAAAAGGAACAAAAAATAATAAGAGTGATACGAGTGAGACTTTGTTCACCCTACCTCCTTTTTAAATATGTATTAATACAATATTTTAAATGTGTAAATACAATATATTAATGTATAATGTTTTTTATAATATACAATATATTATTTTTCAGATGAATTAATGTTGAAAAAATATTTTACCTTTTAAATTTTTATTATTTTTATTTTTTTTCAATATTACTACACCTTAATTGTAATATTTTCACTTATTATTCTAAAATAAATTCTAAAAGGTGAAAAAAATATTTTTCAACATTAATTCATCAGAAAATAATATATTGTATATTACAAAAAAAATATTTATACATTAATATATTGTATTAATACACATTTAAAAGGGAGGGTCATGTCCACCCTCTTTGGCTCATGTCCACCCTCTTAAAAGAGGGTGAACAAAGTCTCGCTCAGTCCCACTAGTTTATGAGTGGCACATTGCTATAAGGACGTATATTCAGGTCCTGGTAGCCGCAATTAGGGTTGTAAACGAATCGAATCGAGTCGAATATTTGAAAATTCTATTCGAATTCATCAAATTTAAAGAATATTCGTATTCGTATGCGTTTAATATTAGAATCTTAAACCTGCTTCGAATCCGATTCGATTTTTTTATTCGGATATATTCGAGAAATATTCGAATATATTCGTATTCGAAGTTCTTATTGTACTTTTTTATTTTATCAAAACAAAATAATTAGCTAAAATAACAGAAAATTAAAAATTAAATATGTAGTCCAAACAAAAACTCACAACTCTTAAAGTTCTACAAATAGTCAAATATTACGTTAAAAACAACATGTGTACGGTAAAAAAAGATGAAAACTCTCCAGATAAGTACAATAAAACCTCCCAAAAACCTCCAAATGAGTACGATAAACTACATGCACAGCTGAATCTGAATTCATGAGTACAATAAAACTGAAAATTCTCCAGATCCTGATCGGATTGTTAACATCTCCAAAAATATCCCAATTTCAATAAAAAGTCTCAAGTAAGCATGCATCCATTATGACTTTAGTAGGACCTCGATGACATCTTCTTCTTCTTGTAAAAAAAAAATACAATAAAATAATTAGAGATCAATATATTATCACAATAACTTACTAATGGAATTACAAAAAAAAACTTACAATTAGAGATCAATATATTATCACAATAACGTACTGATGGAATTAAAGGAAAAAACTTACATATGTCATGATTGACTTATTTATCCCGTGAAGATGACGAACCCAATCTACTCCACAAATCAAAACTTGCACAATATCATTAGATAAGTTAGCACGATAAGGATCTAAGATACGAGTCCCTGCGCTGAATGTGGCCTCCGATGCCACCGTGCTAATAGGAATAGCTAAGACGTCACGAGCCAACTTAGACAAAATATTGAATTTTAATTCATGAGTTTTCCACCAAGCCAAAACATCGAATTGAGAGGCTCCTTCCCCATCTTTACATCTAAAAACTCCATCCTCTAAGTAAATATCCAACTCTGATTTCACAGAAGAATCAACTTCAACAGTGTCCAAATATTGATCAAATAAAAATAAACTAGAAGGTAATGTTTTTTTCTTGCATGTGGAGCTTGTAGAAGAAGTACAACCAAAAGTACTCTGACTCTGACATGGAGGATCCATATTTTCAGTCTTTGTATGTTGGGTCTCAACATATTCAGAAAATAAACCATACAACACATCTCGAACTATTTTCATATTTGTACGTGCAACGTTCTCATTATAAATCTTTTTAAAAGAAAACTCAACCAATCTCATTTTGAACCTAGGATCAAGTATTGCCCCGATAGCCATTAAAAGATTGCATTCTCCCCAATATTTATCAAACTTTTCCTTCATCTTTTTAACCATCCCTCTAATGAATTCACTGGAATGATTTTCTTTCTCATTTAATATATATTTGACTCTCCATATAACAGCAGTAAAACATTATATGTTGGATAATTAGTTCCAGACATCACATGTGTAGCTTCATAAAGAACCTCTAAAATTTCGACAACATCAGCTACTTTATTCCAATATTCTGGGCTAGGACAACATGTATAGGAAACCTCTCTTTCTGCAAATATTGTCCAACCACGTGGAATTCCAACGAGTTGGACAATCAATGGATAATTTTTTCATAGATATTCCTAAATGATGCACAATTTCGGAGAATTTCAACAACCTAGCCTCTGATTGATTAAGGAACCGTACACTTTATTTAACATCCTCAATTATGTACTTAATCACAGATAGTCCATCTTGAGCAACAAGGTTCAATATATGAGCAGCACATCTCACATGGAATAACTTACCTTCCAATGGAAGCTTACGACTTCTCGAGAATGTTTATTTGGCTATTCGAATTGCAACATCATTGTTTGAAGCATTGTCTACGGATATGGTGAACACTTTATATTCTATGCCCCAATCTTTTATACACTTCATGAGCCCATCAATGAGATCAACACCTAACAAAAATAAAAAATATAATTCTCCATGACAAATAACATAAATCATTTCGCATTGAATACATATAAAGGAATATTTACGTATTTGTTACCTGTATGTGGAGGAGGGAGAGGAATAAAACTAAGAACTCGTTTTTGAAGATGCCAATCTGAATCAACATAATGCCCAGTGACACACATATAAGAAATCTTTCTCACTTTTGACTTCAAAATATCAGTAGTCAAAGAAATTTTATTGATGCCTTTTAGTGTTAAATGTAGTTTTTTTCTCTATGTCATAAACATTAATGACACCACTCCGTATCGTGCCACGAGAGATCCTCTCAAATTGTGGAAGATTGACTTGGAACATGAAAGTAAAACCGTAGTTCTCCACGCTATTAATGGTTGTTCATGCATATGAACCCAATGAGCGATAGCTTCCCTTTGCTTCATATGATCATATCTACCATCTGACAACGAATTCATGTCAAACTTGGACTTTGCAGGCTGTAGTATTAATCTTTTATGTTTCTCAACATTAAGTTTCTTTGACAAACACCTTCTTAAATGATTCCAAAGATGAGTTGTTGTTGAAGTTTCTGGCCTACAAAGATCTTTTCTACAATGTTTACATTTAAATTTTTTGGTTGCATCTTTTAAGATTATTTCTTCAAAATCTTCATGAGCCTTCGATCTCTTTCTGACCGTCCTTTGAAGTTGACCTTGGTTGTTGTCCCTTTCACCATTGCCTTCCAAATTTATTTCTTCAATTTGTATATCATCATGGCCTCTGTCTCCAATATCATCACCTCCATTAGCATTTTCTTCCATGCTAGAACTTCTCAACTTACAATACAATTTACAAGATAATAATTAAATCTCAGAGCAATATGTTCCCAAGTACTTAACTAGATAAAATGCTTATTTATATATTTAGTGCATAATTTTACCTCACGGATCTCCATTGCAGCATGATCATTTTCTTGAACTTGAGATTCTTGCTCATTCATGTTTAAGCCTATCTCGTGAAAAAAAAAAGAATAAAGTCGATTTCTTCAATATCAGTTCTTTAGAAAAAAACACATAAAAATTAGTTCTTTTCAAAAATATGAAAAAAGGACAAACAAAATAATTGTAAAATGAATTCTGCAAAAAGAACCAACAAAATAATATAGGAGAACAAAAAGAACAAACAAAATAATTGATGAATTCTTACCAGGAGACGAGGCGAGGCGAGGCGACGGCGGAATCGCGATGGCGAGCAACAAAGAGAGAGCAGATGGCGAGCAACAAAGTGAGAATTAAGAGAGAATTGAGGGGGGAGGGAATGAGAATAGGCGGCAGGTTGGGAAGTATTACTATTAGGGTTACTAACATATATTAATATGTATTGGGGGGAGGGAATGAGATTATGAGATAGGCGGCGGCGGGTTGGGTCTTGGGTGGGGAAGTATTAGTATTAGGGTTACTAACATATATTAATATGTATTGGGGGGAGGGAATGAGATTATGAGAATAGGCGGCGGCGGGTTGGGTCTTGGGTGGGGAAGTATTAGTATTAGGGTTACTAACATATATTAATATGTATTGGGGGGAGGGAATGAGATTATGAGAATAGGCGGCTGCGGGTTGGGTGGGGAAGGATTAGTATTAGGGTTACTAACATATATTAATATATTACTTTTATTAATTATAATAAAAAGTAGGCGGCTGCGGGCGTAGTCGAAGGACCCTCCAAGTCAATCAGTGGACACGATCGCCCGTCCTCAAAAGTTCATCATCTAACATGGTGAACCCGGACATGCGATGCGTCACTACCCCCGTCTCAACGTACACCGTCGAGGGTCGCCATCTTCATGGCGGGACGAGGTGGAAGCAGAGCTAACAAGCCGCGGAAGTGGAGTTGATTCATCCGACGACGCCCCGCGCAAGGACTCTTCTAGACCATGACCGCACGCCCTTCGTTTAAATACGAGGCGAGGCGCAGCCTAACATAGGACCCTCACAATAAAATGAGTCACGAGACAGACAATGTCGTTCGCGCACGAGACATGGTCATGGAGTCGGTCCATCGAATTCCGCGACTATGCACGGTTCCTCAGCGACGAAACCATCAAGTTTCTACGAGGGATCGGCCAAAATTGTTTTTTGCAGGTACAAGACCGAGGATAGCTAGCCAATCGACCAGATCGCCCAAGCCTGAAACCAAAGTCCGCTCAACGGGTCGCCCGTCTCCATCCTACACGATCGCCAGCAAGAACCACCTCACCCCGTGTCTTCAACATCGGAGCAAGCTGGGGGGTAATTGTTGTGTCGAGAATTATTCGTCTCAAACAGGCGATCTCCTCAGAGACCGGGCGACCTAGTTAGAGCCCAGCAGCCAAGGCCGATCTGCCGACCAAAGGTCCCAGGACGAGTCCCGGTGCCAAGCGATCGACATCTAAGGCGATCGTCTCTCGGTACTTGGCGATGGACCCCTGTCGACCGACAGAGTGACGACCTCCTCATGCCACGCGAAGCCATCGATCGTCCAGTCAGCAAGGGCCGATGCGCGAAGCCGATGATCGTCCAGTGGGCAAGGGCCGATGCGCGAAGCCAATGATCGTCCAGTCGGCAAAGGCCGAAGCTCGGCAAAGACCCACGTGCAGTTCTGAGACAAGGCGCCGCCGAACATGGATCGTTGACTCCAGCCCATCAGCAGCTGTCAGTGACAAGGACGGCCTCACCAGCCGACAGACCCGCCGAAAGGTGTCAGTGGGACCGCCCGTGACAGCTGTAACACCCCCAAGACATTCAGGGCATATTACAGCGCCGTGGACCCCACACTGTGGAATCCACCAGGCTAACGTACCAAACAAGACACTCGACAACGGCAAACCATCATAAATAAAACGACAAGCTAAATAAAAGACTATAACCGACAAATAAAATTCTGACATCAAATCCATTTCCCCAAAACGGGAACACAACATTAACAAATTCAAACCGGAAGTACTCGAGTACTTAAACCAATTTTATAATACAGAATCCCAAAATCAGACATCAATAATAATTGTGAATGAACACCAATAATCAACCATGCAATATCATGCTTGCCCATCATCCTCATACGGCTCGGGTGCTCGCTTGTCCCCACGATCAATACCTGAAATACAAAAAGTATTTCCCCCATTTAAGGGGTTAGCGACAACTGCTAGTGCAAGTACAATCCATTTGAACTACATTCTAATCAGATGAATAATGCGCCAAAAAAAAAATCATTTTAGAGAACATTTTATATTCCGGAATATTTACGATGCACAAGCACAAAACACATTTTCTCCAACCAAAACAATTCAAAGTTAACCTTGGTACGTGACTCACGGCCACCGTACCCCATGAGCCGTCGGACATCCACAGGTGGTTAACCACGATTCGTGATCTGTGCAGACACACGGCAATACGTATCCTTAGAGGCCCCGTCGGACCGTCCCTAGGTGAACATACACATATCCTCCCACAACAACCACATATAGCCATAATTCAAATACTAGAACATGTAAACAAATGTAAAGTACTTGCCTTTGAGACATTCTTGAAGAATCGGAAGTGAAAATCGACTACGGACGATCCGAATGGAAAACGGCGGTTTCTAAACGAAGAATTAGCATAACTCAGTCCCAACGGACATCAATAATCGAATGGAATGCACCCATAACCCCGATTACAATACACGGCGATAGACGTTCAATCGATACGGGCGAGAGTTTACGCAAAATCTCCCCGTATTGATAATTCACGGATTAAAATCAAGGAAAATGGATTTGGGATCAATAATCACAATCGGTAAGGAATATCATAACATAGTTGAACAATTCGGAACTAATCCCTAGAATCCCGAAAAACCCCCAAATTCGTCAAAGTTAGGGTTCCTGAGGAAATACATTGGATTCGACTGATGGAAGATGTGAATGTTGTAGATTAATCTCCCTTGGTACACAATAATCAATCTCTAAAGGAAATCCACGGATTGCTCTGGACAAATCGCTCCAAAGGCACTCAAGAACACTCACGTCGCGAGAAGGGTTGAAGAAGAATGAAAAGAAAGCGGCGAGGTTAAGTCGGGTTTAAAAGCAATGACAGCGTTACGTGCGTTAACACGGTGTTGCGTGCGTTATGATGGTTACGTCGTAACCCAATCTTGGTTAACGTCGTAACCAAGCTGCTGCATCTTGAATGGGAAGGGTCATAACGTCGTTATGGATCATGCATAACGTGCGTTATGCATGCGAATCGATTCTAAACACGATTACGCGCGATCGATTGACGGCGAACCACAACACGAGGATAGAATCAAAAGTGTAAATACGAGGTATTCATAGCAACGAAGCTGAGTGTTCGACAGTAAATGCACTTCCAACTACCGAGGAATCCAAAATACGACAAGGAGATGAATTTCCCTAAACTTATAGGAAATTACAAAAATGGCCCCAAGTGCCCGGAAATCACGAAACGACATCGGATTTACAAACCGAAAGTCTCAACATGACAAACTCAATCATACGAACTTGTACAAACCAAGAAGCAACGAAAACGAATGAGTTTTACGAGAATCGAACGTTCATACGGCAAAACATGCCAAAAAATGAAATTACGTGAAAACATCACCAAAACTCGTCCAAATGGAAAAACTCCAAGAATAAAGAAGATTCAAAATGTCGAAATGGTTACAAGCGAGTCGATAAAAATACACATACACCAAAAATGGAAACTGCTAAAAATGGAAAATTACGGATATTACATTCTCCCCCTCTAAAATAAAGTTTCGTCCCGAACGCATATCCTCCTCTAACTCCCAAGTCGCTTCTTCTACTCCGTGTCTCGACCATTGCACCTTAACCAAAGGAATGGTTTTGTGCCTTAACTGTTTGTCTCGACGCTCCAAAATCTTAACGGGCCTCTCCTCAAACGTAACATCCTTCTCGATCTCCACGTCTCCAAAATCAATAATGTGGGACGGGTCCGGAACATACTTCCTCAGTTGGGAGACGTGAAATACGCTATGAACATGACTCAACGACGGAGGCAAAGCTAAACGGTATGCCAACTCACCGACTCTCTCCAATATCTCGAAGGGCCCAATATACCTCGGACTGAGCTTCCCCTTTTTCCCAAAACGGAAAACTCCCTTCGTCGGGGATACCCTCAACAGAACATGATCTCCCACCTCGAACTCTAAGGGTCGACGCCTAACATCTGCATAAGACTTTTGTCGACTCTGGGCAGCCAACATTCTCTTTCTAATCAATTCAACTTTCTCCCTCGTCTCTAACACAAGGTCTGGCTCGGTACCAACTAGATCGGACGGCTCATCCCAACATATCGGCGATCGGCAACGTCGTTCATAAAGTGCCTCATATGGTGCCATCTTAATCGATGCGTGCCAGCTATTATTATAAGTAAACTCAATCAAGGCCAGATGTTCCTCCCAGTCACTACTCCAGTCTAACGCACACGCGCGCAACAAATCCTCGAACGTCTGAATGGTACGTTCAGACTGCCCATCGGTCTGGGGATGGAACGAAGTGCTCAAAGATAACTGTGTCCCCAATGCCTTATGTACCGCCTGCCAAAAATGCGATACAAATCGGCCATCTCTGTCTGAAATAATGGTCCTCGGTGTACCATGAAGTCTCACTATCTGCGCGATAAAAATACGAGCCAACTTTTCTGGACCCCAAGTATCCTTGATGCCCAGAAAATGTGCCGACTTAGTCAGTCGGTCTACAATCACCCACACCATATTCATACCAGTCTTCGTCCTCGGCAAACCCGTGACAAAATCCATAGAGATATCCTCCCACTTCCATTCCGGGACGGGAAGTGGTTTCAACAACCCAGCTGGCCGCTGATGCTCAATCTTGACTTGTTGACAAGTCAAACACTTGGCCACAAACTGAACTACCTCATTCTTCATGTCGTTCTACCAGAAATTTTTCCTCAGATCTTTATACATTTTACTCGAGCCCGGATGGACTGAGCAAGGTGACGCATGAGCCTCTCGCATAATGCCCTGTCTCAATTACGAGTCGTTCGGAACACACAACCGACCTTGGAATCTCAACACACCGTCCTCATGAATAACGAATCCCGGGGCTTTCCCCTTCCCTACACTCTCTCAAAGCTGAATAAACATCGGGTCCTCTAACTGTCCCGACTTAATGTCATCGACCAGAGATGAAGAAATCTCAAGAGTACGCAACTGCCCGGAACTCTCTGGCAGCACAATCTCAATACTCAACCTCATAAACTCTCGCTGAAGTCCCGACTGGGCCGTAAGTAACTCAAGCGCCCGAAGCGATACCGATTTCTGGCTCAAGGCATCTGCTACCACATTAGCCTTGCCCGGATGATAAAGGATCTCGAGATCGTAATCCTTAATTAATTCCAACCATCTCCTCTGTCTCATATTAAGCTCCTTCTGCGTGAAAATGTACTTCAGGCTCTTGTGATCGGTGAAAATCTGACACGACGAGCCATACAAGTAATGACGCCAGATCTTCAACGTAAATACGACTGCGGCCAACTCAAGGTCGTGCGTAGGGTAATTCAATTCATACGGTTTCAACTTACGGGAAGCATAGGCAATCGTCCTCCCATGCTGCATAAGTACACATCCGAGTCCTTGGCCCGAAGCATCACTAAAAACTGAGAAACCCTCATTACCACTCGGTAAGGCCAAAACAGGAGCGGTCATCAACCGCTTTTTCAACTCCTCAAAACTATTCTGCCTCTCATCGGTCCACACAAACTTCTCTGACTTCTGTAACAACTGAGTCAGCGGTCGAGCGAGCTTAGAGAACTCCTCGACGAATCTACGGTAATACCCGGCTAATCCCAGAAAACTGCGGACCTCCTTCACGTTCTTGGGCGGCGCCCAATCCAACACTGCGTCTACCTTATGTGGGTCCACACGAACACCCTCAACCGAGATCACATGACCGAGAAACATTACCTCCCGCAACCAAAACTCGCATTTTGAGAACTTCGCAAAAAGATGCTGAGTTCTCAAAATATCTAACACGATATGCAAATGGCGGGCGTGCTCTTTCTCGCTCCTCGAGTAAATCAGGATATTATCGATAAAAACGACTACACACTTATCGAGGTACTCGATAAAGAGTTTGTTCATAAGCTGCATGAACACGGCTGGGGCGTTAGTTAGCCCAAAAGGCATAACCACAAACTCGTAGTGATCGTATCTCGTCCGAAAGGCCGTCTTCGGAATATCGGTATCCTTCACTCGGAGCTGATAATACCCCGATCTCAAATCAATCTTCGAAAACACAGTTGCTCCTTGCAACTGATCAAACAAATCATCAATCCTCGGGAGCGGATACTTGTTTTTGATGGTCACTTTGTTCAACTCTCGGTAGTCGATACACAAACGAAGTGACCCATCCTTCTTCTTTACAAATAGGACCGGTGCGCCCCAAGGCGAAGCGCTCGGTCGAATATATCCCATGTCTAGCAACTCTCCCAACTGTTTCTTCAGCTCCAGCATCTCGGCGGGCGCCATACGGTATGGCGTCTTAGATATCGGTGCTGCACCCGGCTCTAATTCGACGGTAAACTCAACTTCTCGGTCCGGTGGCAAACCCATCAACTCGTCTGGAAAGACATCAGGATACTCACACACTACCGGAATAGACGAGAGCTCGACTCCCCCTTCTTCCGACCTTAAGGCGTAACACCAATAACCCGTGCAACCTCCCCGAAGAAGTCTCACCTCCCTCAAGGCGCTGATCAGTAATCTCTGGCTACTCCGCTTACGCCCCACAAAAGAATGCTCGGTACCGTCAGAGGCTAACATCGAAACGGTTCTCGTTCTATAATTCATGATCGCCCCATGACGGTCCAGCCAATCCTCACCCAGAATCAAATCCTCATCCTTAATATCTACCACAATTAGATTAGAAGGCCAATCCCTCCCCGCGATACTCACAGAAAAATCTCTAATCTCACGGTCCCCCACGATGCTATCCCCACTAGGAAGTTTAACAACAAAAGGCTCACGAGCAACTAGCGATCAACATGCAGACGCGCACACAATCCATGAGATATAAAAGAATGCGTAGCACGAGAATCGAACAATACGGAAGCAGGATGATCAAGGATGTGGGCGGTACACCTTGCACGTCGCGTCAGGATCTCCTGCTCGTCTCATCTCGTACACTCGGGGCGGAACAGACCCCGCACTAGAAGCTCCCCCTCTAGAAGGCTGACCACGTCCTCGACCTCTACCAAAACTCTGCTGCGGCTGAGGAACTGTCGGTGCCTGATTCACACTCGGCTCTCCCGCAGCTGAGGCTGATATCTGAGTAACTGGAGCCCGAGCTGCGTCCATACAAAACTTAGCACGATGACCCATCCGACCACAAGCAAGACACTGAATTGGGGGCCTATCACACTCACTCATCACACTACAAAAAAAACAGTTTTTACCGACGCCATTTACCGACGCCAGCACCGCCGTTGTTAAACTTATAATTTACCGACGCCATTTACCGACGCCCGTACCGCCGTTGTTAAACTTATAATTTACCGACGCCATTTACCGACGCCCGTACCGCCGTTGTTAAACTTATAATTTACCGACACCATTTACCAACGCCATTGCCGACGACCGGTTCGCAGACTTATTTTTTTTACAATTAACGACGCCGTTTACCGACGCCATTTACCGACGCCATTACCGACGCCATTTTGGCGTTGGTAAATTTTTTTTTTTTTAATTTACCGACGCCGTTTACGCCATTCAGCGCCATTTCGGCGTCGGTAATTTTTTAACACAATCCCACATCGAAAAACATCAATGTTTTGGTGGTTTATAAACCAAAATCCTTCTCAACCATTTGAAATTGAATGGGCAGAACACGATCCGCTAGGACCCACTTTGACCGCCGGACCCAGGCACAGACTGGCCAAGCCTCACTTTGAGCCGGACCTAACCCGCTGAGCCACTTTGAGTCCCGACGACTTTTTAATTTTTTTAATTTAACGACGCCAAAAATGGCGTCGGTAAATGGCGGCGTCGGAAAATGACGTCGGTAAAAATTACCGTCGAGCGTTTTTCCAACGGCGGGTTGCCGTCGGTAATGGCGTCGGTAATTTTTTTACCAACGCCATTTTCTGTTTTACCAACGCCATTTTGGCGTCGGTAAAAACTGTTTTTTTTTTGTAGTGTCACGTGGCCCGGACGACTACAGTTGAAGCACGTAGGACCACGAACGGAACCAGTAGGAGCAGACCTAGAACCGTTCCCTCGCCCAACTGATGGCGACTGACTCCCGAAGACTCGCGAACCAGACTGAGCCTTCGGATACCCTCCTGACTTGCCCCGTCGGCCGGAGGTCTTCTACTTCTTTCCTTCGGTTGCCATCTCTGTCGCAGAAAACGACATCTCATAAGCCATCGCTTTATTCTGATATTCTTTCAAAGTCGTGCACCCCAGACCAGACATGTAGTGGCGCACCCTCGGTTTCATCCGCATATCAAAGTGGCGGATCTTGTCAAGCTCATCTCGGACTTGGTTTCTCACATAATGCGGTTGTTGATTGTAGTCTTTGATAGCTTGAGAAATAGGAACATCTTGGGGCTTAGCCTCAAAGAAGGCTCGGATCCTCCCCTCTTTCACTGGCCAAGGACAAAATTCATCTTCCATCAGATCCAGAAACTCTGCCCACGTGGCTGCCCGGTCACGCGGTTTCACCGCTTGCCACCACGTTGCTGCCTCCTTGGCGAGGAAGTACTGAGAAATGGGTACTTTCCTCTCCTCGAGCAGATTAGCGGCCTCAAATACTTTCTCCATCTCGAATAGCCAATTCTCCCAACCGGAGGGGTCGAAGCACCATCAAGCTGCGGAGGACGCATACGAATCACGTCTGAAGTAACTTATCATTGCCGGATCAGTAGGCGGAACCGGGTTGGCATTAGCTTGCCGACTAGAACGGCTGAGTCGATGGCGTCATGCAGTTCGCTACTTGTTGCGAATGTTGGCCACTCCAACATTCTCATGTGCATCTAGGAGCTAGCGGTGGTCTGCTTGAACTCGGAACTAGGGGAACACTGTTCGACAAAGAAGGCATCGCCGAATCAGTTCCCGAGTGATCGGACATGGCCGCCCCACCGGCTGCGCCACGTCCCCTACCGCGTCCGCGTCCTCTACCAGCAGGAATTCTGAAGAAGCAACGGGTAAGTACAATTCAAATGCAAAACGCAACAAGATACTAAGACAGGAATAGAACATAACGGTGAAACGAGTCAAGTTAGGAAAAACTTACGAGCACCGGCGTACTGAGATGATGGCATAGCAGTGATAATGTCCCAAAAACGACACTTAACTAGACCCAAATAACCGACAGCCTAGGTATCCATAAACCTAAGCTCTGATACTATATTCTGTAACACCCCCAAGACATTCAGGGCATATTACAGCGCCGTGGACCCCACACTGTGGAATCCACCAGGCTAACGTACCAAACAAGACACTCGACAACGACAAACCATCATAAATAAAACGACAAGCTAAATAAAAGACTATAACCGACAAATAAAATTCTGACATCAAATCCATTTCCCCAAAACGGGAACACAACATTAACAAATTCAAACCGGAAGTACTCGAGTACTTAAACCAATTTTATAATACAGAATCCCAAAATCAGACATCAATAATAATTGTGAATGAACACCAATAATCAACTTCTGGACAATATCATGCTTGCCCATCATCCTCATACGGCTCGGGTGCTCGCTTGTCTCCACGATCAATACCTGAAATACAAAAAGTATTTCCCCCATTTAAGGGGTTAGCGACAACTGCTAGTGCAAGTACAATCCATTTGAACTACATTATAATCAGATGAATAATGCGCTAAAAAAAAAATCATTTTAGAGAACATTTTATATTCCGGAATATTTACGATGCACAAGCACAAAACACATTTTCTCCAACCAAAACAATTCAAAGTTAACCTTGGTACGTGACTCACGGCCACCGTACCCCGCAGAGCCCCGTCGGACATCCCTGGGTGGTTAACCACAGTTCGTGATACGCACACACACGGCAATACGTATCCCTAGAGGCCCCGTCGGACCGTCCCTAGGTGAACATACACATATCCTCCCACAACAACCACATATAGCCATAATTCAAATACTAGAACATGTAAACAAATGTAAAGTACTTGCCTTTGAGACATTCTTGAAGAATCGGAAGTGAAAATCGACTACAGACGATCCGAATGGAAAACGGCGGTTTCTAAACGAAGAATTAGCATAACTCAGTCCCAACGGACATCAATAATCGAATGGAATGCACCCATAACCCCGATTACAATACACGGCGATAGACGTTCAATCGATACGGGCGAGAGTTTACGCAAAATCTCCCCGTATTGATAATTCACGGATTAAAATCAAGGAAAATGGATTTGGGATCACCCAATAATCACAATCGGTAAGGAATATCATAACATAGTTGAACAATTCGGAACTAATCCCTAGAATCCCGAAAAACCCCCAAATTCGTCAAAGTTAGGGTTCATGAGGAAATACCTTGGATTCGACTGATGGAAGATGTGAATGTTGTAAATTAATCTCCCTTGGTACACAATAATCAATCTCTAAAGGAAATCCACGGATTGCTCTGGACAAATCGCTCCAAAGGCACTCAAGAACACTCACGTCGCGAGAAGGGTTGAAGAAGAATGAAAAGAAAGCGGCGAGGTTAAGTCGGGTTTAAAACGCCGACGGTAGCGTTACGTACGTTAACACGAGCTGTTAACGTACGTTATGATGGTTACGTAGGTAACCCAATACTGGTTAACGTACGTAACCAACTGCCTCTACTGAATTGGGAAGGGTCATAACGTACGTTATGGATCATGCATAACGTACGTTATGCGCGTGCGAATCCCGATTCTAAACACGATTACGCACGATCGATTCAACGACGAACCACAACACGAGGATAGAATCAAAAGTGTAAATACGAGGTATTCATAGCAACGAAGCTGAGTGTTCGACAGTAAATGCACTTCCAACTACCGAGGAATCCAAAATACGACAAGGAGATGAATTTCCCTAAACTTATAGGAAATTACAAAAATGGCCCAAGTGCCCGGAAATCACGAAACGACGTCGGATTTACAAACCGAAAGTCTCAACATGACAAACTCAACCATACGAACTTGTACAAACCAAGAAGCAACGAAAACGAATGAGTTTTACGAGAATCGAACGTTCATACGGCAAAACATGCCAAAAAATGAAATTACGTGAAAACATCACCAAAACTCATCCAAATGGAAAAACTCCAAGAATAAAGAAGATTCAAAATGTCGAAATGGTTACAAGCGAGTCGATAAAAATACACATACACCAAAAATGGAAACTGCTAAAAATGGAAAATTACGGATATTACAACAGCAACTCCGGACGCGTGCTGGCCCTTCATTGGACCGCACAGCTGGCTGCCAGCAGCAGCCGCAAGCTTTAGGCAGACAACCCATGTGACATAAAGACGATCGCCCCATTATTATATTGGACGGAAGGCGATCGCCCGCCAGAAAACAGGGCATCTCAGCCCCTATAAATAGAAGGCTGCCTGCACTTGGACAAAGATCGGATTTTTACTCTCTGAACTCTCTGTCTTTCTCGCTGCTTCACGCACGATACAGAAGCTCCACACACAACTTGGCATTCCTACTCTTGGCAACAGCTATCTCTCGGTTCCTTCTTCTCTCTCAGCATCTCCTACACGGAAGACGATCGACAGAGAGCAAGAACACCAAAGCTTCGCTCAAGAACTAGATTAATAGGATCTTTTACACTCATTGTATTTAGATTCTTACATTAATACTTGTATCCACGAATATTTGTATTAATAACATCTCGCGAGAGCATTCAAGCCCGGGCCTAACAAACCCGGCAAATCTTGTATTTTTTCCATTCCCACGGACGTGCTCTCGCAATTTGCTGTTGCTCGACCATTCCAGCAATATTCATCTTCGGATAATATTTCGGGCAACAACATACTATAGCAAAGTAAAATAAGCACTTTAAGACCATAGTAAACAAGCACTATACAGCATTATGCAACAATGTTGTTCATATAGCAAGGAAGCAAACCATTCCTACTAAATCAGCATTATAAAACAAAGTAGTATAACGAGGTGAGTATCAGACCATGGTAAGAACAACATGATATTCTTACCATATAAGCACTACAACAAAATAAAACCACCACTTTATTTTATTATACAAAAATTTGTTCATGCAGTACAATCTTTTGGATGAAGCACTATATGGAAAACAAGCAGAAAAATTTACAAACAGCATAGCAAAATCGGATCAGCATAGCAGGCACACTATATAAGCAACATAAAAACATTTTACAAGAAATATAATTAGATGAGCAGCAGACAATACAGCAAAGTAAAACTATAGCAAACTAATAAAACAAGCACTAAATAAGCAGTATAAAACAACATTTCAAATAGTATTACAGCAATGTAATACTATAGCAAAGTAAAACAAGCACTATACAACATTTACAATAATATGTGTTCATATAGCGGGGTGAGTATCAGACCAAGGTAAGAACAATATGATATTCTTACCGGATAAGTGCAAATTCCTGGTGGTTCTTCTCTTTCATCTTGCATGCTTCGTCGACATTTGGGCTGATTTTGTGCAATTACCCTTATTTTTGTATTGCATGTAGGGCTAAGCACAAATGGTCTGGACTCGGTTTTTACCCGGACCTGGATCGGACCCGGATCGGACCTGTTAATTAGGTCCGGGTCTCGGGCCTGCATTTTGTCTAAAACCGGGTTCCGGGCCGGACCGGGTCTAGCCCGGAACGACCCTGTAAAAATAAAAATACAAAAAAAAAAATATTTTTTATTGTAATTTACCCTCGGTGGTGATGAAATAATGTTGATTAATGGCTCGATTATGATTGCACATTATTCTAATTAAGTTTATTTATACTAAAATATTGTTGAACTTGGGAGTTTGATGACTAAATAAAGATATTAAGATTGATAATTGTATTTTATGGGAGTATGTAAAGAAGAAAACATTTTATATGTAATAAAAGGACACTTAATATGCAAAAAAAAATTTTATGCAAAAATTTTTTTTTTTTTTTTTTACAAAATCGGGCTAGAACCGGGCTAGCCCGAACCGACCCGGTGTTATCGGGTCCGATAGGTTGGCCGGTTACGAGCAGTCGAGCCGGGTCGATAAAGTCCGACCATTTATAATCCGGGCCATTCCGGACCGGGTCGGTCCGGGCCGAGTCAGACCCGGTGCTCAACCCTAATTGCATGCATGTTATGCAAGTGTTAATTAAATAGATGACTTAATCTTGACCATTTATCTAGTTTTATTCAGTGGACTATGATGGTTCCTAGTTCTTACACCAGGGATGATTCTCACGACAAAAGTCCACATACTGCTTAATTTTCCCAAGGTTCGTGTTCCTCGATCAATTCCACCGGAACCACACTATACATATATATACACACACATGCACACACTATATAAGTATGCACTTTTTGATTCATGTATTGATGTAACTTATATATTTATGTTAATAGTGACAAGTTTTATTAATAACATGTATTATAATAATAGAATAATTTTATAAAATATTTATTTATAATAATAGAACCGCCCCATCTCATTTACATCATGGACGAGTTTGAGTTTTCAAATACCCGCTCACATTTATCTTTTTGCCCAGTGGGAGTAAAAATTTCATTTCACGAGGCATTATCCAACTCGTGTGATGCACGATCTTTGATTGAATATCTACGTATTTTGTACGTAATGTTGGGACAGACGGTTGAATGAGCAGATGGCAAAATTTAAATACCTTTTAGATAAGTTTATATGTTATTGTTATTGTCCTTTTATTTTAGTCTATGTAATTAGTTATATGAAATGAGACTTTACTAACCCGTATGTTGCTCCGGAGTTGTTTTTGGTTTATTCAACCCGTGCGATGCACCGATTGTATCTAAGATTTCATAGGTAAAATTTAACCATCTTGTAATTTATACTATCATTTAAAAGTTCATTTTAATCACCTTGTGTATTAGAAGGCGCATTTGCATTGTGATGTTTATCATAACTTTTGTATTTAAATTAGTTTATTTACATTAAAAGTTACAATTAAAATAGTCTCTTCATATAGTTACAATTAAATCCCCTTCCACATTAAATTAAGGGGGGTAAGTATTATATAGTATATATTGTGATTATATGTTAGAGTTTTATTTCACTTATTAATGCAATCAAGCATACATATATCAGTTATACTAGTGTTTAATATGTGACATGAGCGAATTGTAAAGGACTGTGCGAGTTGAATTAATGTAGAGCAACTCCATCAATATATGCCAACGTTAATAGTTAAACGCCAAATTTGACACAATAAATTTATGAGGCACTTCCTTCTCTAATAGGGGAGCAAAGCTATAGTGTCACGAATCGAAATATCGCACTATATTAACCAATCAATGAGGTGTGTCTTTTGGTTAGCTTGCCACAAAAAGATACAAAAGGGGTGAAATCAGTGTTAAGGCGTTTGCCCAAATGCTTCGATTTGGCTGAGTCAAGCATGTTGACCAAGTTGAATTTGAGAAACTTGCCGTTGGTCGGGGACTTGACTATGAGAGGGATCGTAACGGGTAGGGCATAACTAGTCGGAGGCTGTTGCCGCCTCCTTAATGATCCCATGGCAGGTGAAACCAAGTCACATGCGATAGGCTAATCTCACGACCTTGTTTTCAAATGAAAAGACATTTTTCCCTCTCACGTATGGACTAGCACGATGGGCACGACGAGGAGTCTGTCCATCCGAGATGGTACCGCAAATGAATTTAAATAGCTATGACCGTGTTGTGGGGTATGCGTCTATATAATATGTGGAAAGAGTCATTCTCCCCCAGCCGGCCTCTAGAAGAAATCGGACGAGTTCGTTTCGTTTCGGACTCCTGAGAGTCCAAACAGATAAACTCCAATTCCGTTCCGATGTATTTATATTGTTTAATTAATCCAATTAATTAAACATATCAAATACAAAATAACATAATTAATTTCTCCAAGAAATAATTATATTCATTAATTAAATTAATCACCCAGTAATTTATTTAATCTATTAGGCCGTAAATCAATTTATCCAATAAATCGATTTAGACATCCAATGTCCCAAAATCAATTAGACATCCAATGTCTAATAAATTAGATATCCAATATCTAATATTTATAATGAGAGAATTAGCTTAATTCATTAAAATCGTCAATCTGTCTGCGCGACTCGGTAGGTCCGTCTCGATCGGCAATGGGAGGAACCAAAGAGTAGTAGCACCACCTAGCCACTGGTGGCCTACGTACCGATTGAGAACGAATGATTGGGATCATTCAAGAACCATTCTGTCGTGAATACCAGTATACGTATAAACCCTTCTTTCAAATGTCCCGATCAAGTTATAGGGTCACGGTCAGTCAAACCCTATCTGTACTTGACGCTATGCATGCGTTGATGCAAATCGAGATCATCGAGCTCTCGTGTATCTAATACAGCTAGCTCCAATGCTTTGGCCAAAGACTTATGATCTCATCGCGATAACCGCATAGGACATATAACCCGTTCACTAACGGGAGAAAGAATTCTATCTTGGTATTGATAGGACCTGCTACTTGCCCGTCAAGATGCACGTCGAGGTTGACCCCCGCCTTCCGGTTTACAGGGTCGAACTACTCTAATGAAAATCTTGACGTCACAAGCACATCCCTACTAAATCCTCAAGTCAAAAGTTCACGAATACCTATCACAACCTTTCGATTCCGTCATTGACTGTCCCGGAATGAAATCCGTGTGACGAATCGAGGGTGAGTCGGTTCGAGTATACTAATCTAATTAGCATACCTATAACGTGTGCTCCCACTAACCATTAGTGTTCGACAGGCACTCTCCATGTCAAAGAACACGTCATACAAGTCTTCACATAAACTTAACGCCCAGTCAAGTTTCATTGACTTGCGAACGATTAAGTATTTGAGCTATAAACCTTTCCAGTGCCGACCCCCTTATCCAATACGGAGTAAAACGTTTTGCTCTCAAATACACGGACTAGTTTCTATATTTTTATTTACGAGTGAGGAATGCAGTAACTACCAGTAAATAAAGAAACATTCATTTGCCTTATATAAATTGTTTACATAATTACAAGTACAATGCCCTCATTCAACAACCTCTGAGTGGCATTCGAGGGCATACTCCTAACAATCTCCCACTTGCACTCAATGCCACACACTATGGTATCTAATACCCATGTTCTCCAGATGACGCTCCAAGCTAGTCTGAGATAGTGGCTTGGCCAGTGGATCGGCGACGTTGTCGGCCGAGTCTACTCTGCGCAGCACAATGTATCCCTTGTGAACAAATTCTCTTACGAGATGATACTTCCTCTCAATATGTTTGGTGCTGTTGTGAAACCTCGGCTCCTTGGCACGTGCTCTGACTCGTCGTTGTCCACGATGCAGAGCAGGCGGCTCGGCACATGGTATCATTTGAAGTTCTCCTAGAAACTTCTTAATCAGAACCCTTCCTTGGAAGCCTCCGAGGCTGCTTGATACTCGGCTGACAGGTGGAATCGGCGATTGCGCTTTGCTTGGCACTACGCCAAGATACTGCTCCTCCATTAAGAGTAAATATTTAGCCAGAAGTGGACATCGAGTCGTCCTTCAGTCCTTGGAAGTCCGAATCAGTGAATCCCACCACATCCAAATCTCCACCGCCATACATAAGAACCATATCTCTCGTTCTTCTCAAGTACTTGAGAATGTTCTTTACAGCAGTCCAATGTTCCCTACCTGGGTTTGCCTGAAACCTACTCACCACGCTTACAGCATGCGCGATGTCAGGTCTTGTACACAACATAGCATACATAAGGCTACCCACGGCCGAAGCATATGGTATATTACTCATTTCCTTGCATTGTTCCTCACTTTGAGGACACATCTTCAAGGTGAGTTTTATTCCATGTTGCATCGGTAGGAACCCTCTTTTAGAATCGTCCATCTTAAATCGCTTTAAGATCTTATCTATATAGAGGGCTTGGGAAAGGCTATTGTTCTCTTCGCTCTATCCCGGTAGAGCCGAATACAAAGAATATAGGTTGCTTCTCCCAAGTCTTTCATGGAGAAATTACTCGAAAGCCAAGCTTTCACAGAACTGAGCATTCCCACATCATTTCCTATTAGTAGAATGTCATCTACATATAGTACTAAGAATGTGATCTTGCTCCCACTAACTTTCTTATATACACAAGGTTCCTCTTCATTTTGCACGAAGTCAAACTCTTTGACCGCCTCGTCAAAATGAAGGTTCCAACTACGCGACGCTTGCTTCAGTCCATAAATAGAACGCTGAATCTTGCACACTTTCTGAATATCGACTTCGGACACAAAGCCTTTGGGCTGCTCCATATAGATTTCCTCCTCGAGGAATCCATTAAGGAAAGCCGTCTTTACGTCCATTTGCCATATCTCATAATCGTGGTAGGCATCTATAGCAAGCATCATGCGAATAGACTTGATCATGGCTACGGGCGAGAAGGTGTCGTGGTAATCAATCCCTTCCTTTTGGGTATAACCCTTTGCCACAACCCTGGCCTTATAGGCGTCAACCTTGCCATCACCATCAGTCTTTCTCTTGTAGATCCACTTATTCCCAATGAGCACTATGCCCTTGGGGCGGTCTACTAGAGTCCAGACCTGATTTACATGCATCGAGTCTATCTCAGCTTCCATAGCTTCACGCCATTTCGCGGAGTCTACATCCACCATCGCTTGGTCATAGGTCGTCGGGTTGGTCTCTTGGCTATCACTTGGAATCTCATGGAGACCCAGCTCCTCCAAGTGCACAAGCCCATACCTCTCAGGTAAATGAGACACCCTACTAGACCTACGAGGTGGTTGTACTTGTGTATCAGAAAGTTCGGTTCCAGTTTCTTGCACAGGTGTCTCTCGAGGAGTTTCATTGTATTCTTCTAAAGAAATACTTCTACCTGCTCCGCCTTCCTGAATGAACTCATCTTCCAGGAAGTGTGCTTGTAAAGCAACAATGATCCTTCGATCTTCGGGCATGTAGAATAGATATCCCATCGTCCCAGATGGGAATCCAATGAAACGTCCCTTCGCAGACCTAGCTTCCAACTTTTCCACCTTAGTCTTCTTGACATAAGCGGGACATCCCCAAATTCTAATATGATTAAGACTTGGTTTCCTTCCTTCCCACATCTCATGTGGAGTTTTAGGAACGGATTTAGAAGGACATCTGTTCAAGATATACGCGGCAGTCAGGAGTGCATACCCCCATAGGTAAATCGGCAAGTCAGTATAGCCCAGCATGGAACGGACCATGTTCAACAGGGTCCGGTTCCTTCTTTCTGACACACCATTTAACTGAGGAGTACCTGGAGGTGTTAGTTGTGAAACTATTCCATGTTCCTTAAGGAACTCGTCAAACTCCGTACTCATATACTCGCCACCTCGGTCCGACCGAAGTGCTTTGATATGATTACCAACAGTGGTATCGGAGCGTAGGTCTTGCAATCCTATATACGATATATTGCATTTGGAATGCTTGATTAAATGATTAGTGATTTGGAATCACAACCGTTTAATTCGTTGTTTTAATTGTTCGTCGAAAATTTAATTTTTCCATGTTTTTATGTTACTATATAAATCGGTTTTATTTATTAAAACTGAATTATATGGGTAATATTAAATTAGAAAAATATAATTTTTGAAATCGGGACGAAAAAGTCGGAAAATCGCACGCCTGAGGATGCCCATTTGCCAGTTGCCAAAGTCTTTGGACATTGTCAGGCGGCTTGTTTCTGCCTTTGGCGGAATCGGCCCCTCGGCTAAGGACCGACTGTGATGCCGGACCACGGGCTAGGCCCGGGCGATTTTATTTCGATTCCGTTTTGTGTTTATGTTTCGTTATAATAATTTCCCGAAATTAAATACTTGGTGTTTTATTTTGAGGAAATTTATTATTGTGAAATATTTATCATCCGGTTTATACGAACGAATTAAAACTACCATGTTTGTGAATTAATTGGATTAATTCTAATAGATGGTTATTTTTTATATTGGTTGGATCAATATATTTAATGTGTAGTCCATTTATTTAGTATTTATTGGATGAATGCTTTTAAATGGGGATGTGGTTCATGGACTTAGTTTTGAATCGTTCGGTTTTATTCGATTGGGTTGTAAAGGCCGTTTTGAGCCTATTTATTTTACTAGAATTATTTGTATCTAGGATGCAATTTTTCAATGTAAAATTTATATGTAATGACGAAGACCGGAGGAAGATCCATTTCGAGAAGACGAAGATTCAAGACGAAGACTTGTAATTAGATTACGGAGTTTTTGTTTTCTAGGAACGGTCCATGAACCACATGTTGGTAGCAACTAGGTTGTGAATGGTTGTTTCATATTGTATGAATGCCACAAACGCGCTTAAATGAATTAATGTGCAAAGTGTAACATTAATCGCGATAATTCTCCCACAACAAATAATTAAGTTTATAAGGTTTCAAGGTTTTCCTTCCCTCCATCGAGCTTTCGGGAAATTGAAATCCAAACCGGATGTGCTATGCTTCCGAGTTATCGGGGTAGTCGTTCGGGGAGGACGGATAAATTACCGAGAGCGCATTGGATGCCTTCGGTTGGAGCAAATTTTATCCCTAGAAACCTGATAGGTTGCGGATAAGATTGATTGTGGCGGATTTGCGTCGATGGTATAAACTTAACTTGTTCACGAACCATAGAAACCGTATAGGTTGAGGGGAGTGAACAAGGGAAAAAAGATCGAATCATCTATTAGATGGGTTGGTGTTGGACACCACTTTATGAAAATTAATAGACTAGAAACACATTCGGTTGCCCTCTATTAAGATTTATAAAGAACTCGATCACCACTATGAAGTAGAGCGACGATACTTAGGATTTCACATGGGAGTGTGTTGTTAGATAAAAAATAGTGGGAGCAGGGTAACAAGAATAGAAAAGACCTTAATTCTATACTCAGATCATAATATAACAAGTCACTAATTAATCTGTTATACTTAATGCAGACAAATCTCAATATGACAATGAATCCACTCGCAATTCTACTCGAAAAGAACACCTTAATGGGACCTAACTTTGTGGATTGGATCCGAAATATGATGATTGTCCTCAGTATAGAGGCACTGGGATACGTCTTGGAGACGGACATTCGGCGCCTCTGTGCGGTGCAGAGCCAATCGGGAAGAGATTGAAAACCACGAAAAGTGGGTTAAGGATGACGTGAAAGTCCGTGCTTATATGATGGATTCCATGTCTAATGAGCTTCAGAGAGCTCATGAGAAAATGACTTCGCTGGCGATTCTATCTCACTTAACCGAGCTTTATGGTGAGCACGGAGCGCAAGATATGAGATATCCAAGCAAGCTGTTCGGTGCAAGGATGAAGGAAGGTGAGAAGGTTGGGAACACGTCCTCAAAATGATATCCATGATCGAGAGATTGGAGGCTCTTGATTTTAAAATGGATACTTCTCTCCAAACCGACCTTATCCTATAGTCTCTCCCTGTTTCCTTCTCACAGTTTGTTATGAACTTCAACTACAATGAGATTGCATGTAATTTAGTGGGCTAATGAACAAACTTGTGACCGCTCGGTCTCGGATGAAGACTCCACGGATGAAGGAGTCTGCTCTTGTGATTTCTTACGGACCTCGGAGGTCTAAGAACAAGAAGAAAAAGACCAAGAAGCAAATTTGGACCACAAGTTAAGGACCTTAAGGGTAAGGGCAAGGCCCCGATGGTTAGAAGAACAAGAAGAAAAAGGATGTTTGTCTCAAGTGCGGTGGTGGGCCTTTGGGCTAGAGGCTGTCCAGGTCTTCATGGCACTTGGTCTGAGAACTTTTAGTTTTGGAAACAAATTGTTACGCTCGTATTTTCTACTTCACGGATCTTGGATTAAGTGCTAGTTCTCATATTTGTACCGTGAATCAGGATCTAGAACAAAGTAGGAAGCTTGGAGCTGGAGAAGTTATGATCACAGTCGGAAGCGGGCATAGTGTCGAGGCGACCGACATAGGATCACTTCTTTTGGGTTTACGGTTTCTATGGTTCGTGAACAAGTTAAGTTTATACCATCGACGCAAATCAGTTTCACAATTGAATCTTATCCGGCAACCTATCAGGTTTCTAGGGATAAAATTTGCTCCAACCGAAGGCATCCAATGCGCTCTCGGTAATTTATCTGTCCTCCCCGAACGACTACCCCGATAAGTCGGAAGCATAGCACATCTGGTTTGGATTTCAATTTCCCGAAAGCTCGATGGAGGGAAGGAAAACCTTGAAACCTTATAAACTTAATTATTTGTTGTGGGAGAATTATCGCGATTAATGTTACACTTTGCACATTAATTCATTTAAGCGCGTTTGTGGCATTCATACAATATGAAACAACCATTCACAACCTAGTTGCTTGGTATCATTTGAAGTTCTCCTAGAAACTTCTTAATCCAGAACCCTTCCTTGGAAGCCTCCGAGGCTGCTTGATACTCAGCCTGACAAGTGGAATCAGCAGTCGCGCTTTGCTTGGCACTTCGCCAAGATACTGCTCCTCCATTAAGAGTAAATATGTAGCCAGAAGTGGACATCAAGTCGTCCTTCAGCCCTCGGCAGATCAGTGTTTTCTTGTTGGGTAGGTCCGTCTCAGTCAGCAATGGGAGGAACCAAAGAGTAGTAGCACCACCTAGCCAGCCTGGTGGCCTACACTGTACCCCGACTGAGAACGAATGATTGGCATCATTCAAGAACCATTCTGTCGTGAATACCAGTATACGTATAAACCCTTCTTTCAAATGTCCCGATCAAGTTATAGAGTCACGGTCAGTCAAACCCTATATGTACTTGACGCTATGCATGCGTTAATGCAAATCGAGATCATCGAGCTCTCGTGTATCTAATACACCTAGCTCCAATGCTTTGGCCAAAGACTTATGATCTCATCTGCCAATAACCGCATAGGACATATAACCCGTTCACTAACAGGAGAAAGAATTCTATCTTGGTATTCAGTAGGACCTGCTACTTGCCCGTCAAGATGCACGTCGAGGTTGACCCCTGCCTTCCGGTTTACAGGGTCGAACTACTCTAATGAAAATCTTGACGTCACAAGCACATCCCTACTAAATCCTCAAGTCAAAGGTTCATGAATACCTATCACAACCTTTCGATTCCGTCATTGACTGTCCCGGAGTGAAATCTGTGTGACGAATCGATGGTGAGTCGGTTCGAGTATACTAATCTAATTAGCATACCTATAACGTGTGCTCCCACTAACCATTAGTGTTCGACAGGCACTCTCCATGTCAAAGAACACGTCATACAAGTCTTCACATAAAGTTAACGCCCAGTCAAGTTTCATTGACTTGCGAACGATTAAGTATTTGAGCTATAGACCTTTCGAGTGCCGACCCCCTTATCCAATAAGGAGTGGAACGTTTTGCTCTCAAATACACGGACTAGTTTCTATATTTTTATTTACGAGTGAGGAATGCCAGTAACTACCAGTAAATAAAGAAACATTCATTTGCCTTATATAAATTGTTTACATAATTACAAGTACAATGCCCTCACTCAGCAACCTCTGAGTGGCATTCGAGGGCATACTCCTAACAATCTCCCACTTGCACTCAATGCCACACACTATGGTATCTAATACCCATGTTCTCCAGATGACGCTCCAAGCTAGTCTGAGATAGTGGCTTGGTCAGTGGATCGGCGACGTTGTCGGCCGAGTCTACTCTGTGCCGCACAATGTATCCCTTGCGAACAAATTCTCTTACGAGATGATACTTCCTCTCAATATGTTTGGTGCTGTTGTGAAACCTCAGCTCCTTGGCCTGTGCTACAGCTCCGTCGTTGTCGCAAAGACAAATGAACAGCTTTCAAAGACATGGTATCATTTGAAGTTCTCCTAGAAACTTCTTAATCCGAACCCTTCCTTGGAAGCCTCCGAGGTCGCTTGATACTCGGCTGACAGTGGAATCGGCCGCGCTTTGCTTGGCACTACGCCAAGATACTGCTCCTCCATTAAGAGTAAATATGTAGCGAAGTGGACATCGAGTCGTCCTTCGCCCTTGGAAGTCCGAATCGGTGAATCCCACCACATCCAAATCTCCACCGCCATACATAAGAACCATATCTCTCGTTCTTCTCAAGTACTTGAGAACGTTCTTACACGATCCAATGTTCCCTACAGGTTTGCACGAAACCTACTCACCACGCTTACGGATGCGCGATGTCAGTCTTGTACACAACATAGCATACATAAGGCTACCCACGGCCGAAGCATATGGTATATTACTCATTTCCTTGCGTTGTTCCTCACTTTGAGGACACATCTTCAAGGTGAGTTTTATTCCATGTTGCATCGGTAGGAACCCTCTTTTAGAATCGTCCATCTTAAATCGCTTTAAGATCTTATCTATATAGAGGGCTTGGGAAAGGCCTATTGTTCTCTTCGCTCTATCCCGGTAGAGCCGAATACCAAGAATATAGGTTGCTTCTCCCAAGTCTTTCATGGAGAAATTACTCGAAAGCTAAGCTTTCACAGAACTGAGCATTCCCACATCATTTCCTATTAGTAGAATGTCATCTACATATAGTATTAAGAATGCGATCTTGCTCCCACTAACTTTCTTATATACACAAGGTTCCTCTTCATTTTGCACGAAGTCAAATTCTTTGACCGCCTCGTCAAAACGAAGGTTCCAACTACGCGACGCTTGCTTCAGTCCATAAATGGAATGCTGAAGCTTGCACACTTTCTGAATATCGACTTCGGACACAAAGCCCTTAGGCTGCTCCATATAGATTTCCTCCTCGAGGAATCCATTAAGGAAAGCCGTCTTTACGTCCATTTGCCATATCTCATAATCGTGGTAGGCAGCTATAGCAAGCATCATGCGAATAGACTTGATCATGGCTACGGGCGAGAAGGTATCGTGGTAATCAATCCCTTCCTTTTGGGTATAACCCTTTGCCACAAGTCTGGCCTTATAGGCGTCAAGTTTGCCATCACCATCAGTCTTTCTCTTGTAGATCCACTTATTCCCAATGGGCACTATGCCCTTGTGGCGGTCTACTAGAGTCCAGACCTGATTTACATGCATCGAGTCTATCTCAGCTTCCATAGCTTCACGCCATTTCGCGGAGTCTACATCCATCATCGCTTGGTCATAGGTCGTCGGGTCGGTCTCTTGGCTATCACTTGGAATCTCATGGAGACCCAGCTCCTCCAAGTGCACAAGCCCATACCTCTCAGGTAAATGAGACACCCTACTAGACCTACGAGGTGGTTGTACTTGTGTATCAGAAAGTTCGGTTCCAGTTTCTTGCACAGGTACCTCTCGAGGAGTTTCATTGTATTCTTCTAAAGAAATACTTCTACCTGCTCCGCCTTCCTGAATGAACTCATCTTCCAGGAAGTGTGCTTGTAAAGCAACAACGATCCTTCGATCTTTGGGCATGTAGAATAGATATCCCATCGTCCCAGATGGGAATCCAATGAAACGTCCCTTCGCAGACCTAGCTTCCAACTTTTCCACCTTAGTCTTCTTGACATAAGCGGGACATCCCCAAATCCTAATATGATTAAGACTTGGTTTCCTTCCTTCCCACATCTCATGTGGAGTTTTAGGAACGGATTTAGAAGGACATCTGTTCAAGATATACGCGGCAGTCAGGAGTGCATACCCCCACAGGTAAATTGGCAAGTCAGTATAGCCCAGCATGGAACGGACCATGTTCAACAGGGTCCGGTTCCTTCTTTCTGACACACCATTTAACTGAGGAGTACCTAGAGGTGTTAGTTGTGAAACTATTCCATGTTCCTTAAGGAACTCGTCAAACTCCGTACTCATATACTCGCCACCTCGGTCCGACCGAAGTGCTTTGATATGATTACCAGTTTGTTTCTCGACTAGGGCCTTGAATTCCTGGAATTTCTCAAAGGCCTCGAATTTATGTTTCATTAAGTATACATAACCATACCTAGTATGATCATCTGTAAACGTAATGAAATATTGATATCCGTCATGTGCTGCTTCCAAAGCACCACAAACGTCAGTATGGATTAATCCTAGTTTATCAGCGGCTCTTTCAAAAGTCCCTGTGAAGGGGGACTTAGTCATTTTGCCTTTAAGGCAAGATTCACAAGTAGGAAAGGGATCCGATCCCAATGGACCCATAAGTCCATCTTTTTCCATCTTGTAAACCTTGGTCTGACCAACATGACCAAGTCTAAGATGCCATTTCAAAACGTGATTGGTTTCATCCCTACCACGTTTTCTAGTCATAGTATTCACAACTACTCTGTTGCTGAGATTTAGGTGATACAATCCATTCAACAATGTGTTAGGAATATGCCCTCGAATGCCACTCAGAGGATGAGAGAGTGAGAGCGATTGTATTGTAATTATGAATATTATAAGGCAATTATTATTTCTATATTATTGTGTATCACTAGCATTGTGATTTGGTATATAGAATAGTAGTCCTTGCATTTGAGAGTGAACATTCTACTCCTTATAGAGATAAGGAGATAGGCACTAGAAGTGTTTAGAGCTCGAATGCTTAACTAGTTCGCAAGTCGATAAAACTTAACAGGACATTAAGTTTTAATAAGACTTGTATAACTGATGCTAGGACGTGTGCACGTCTTGATAGCATAGTTATAAGTATATTGGTGGGACCAGTATACTCGAACACGACTCATACTCGATTCAGTCACACGGTATTCACTCTCGGAGAGTCGATGACGAATCGAAAGGTTGTGATAGTATACGTGGACCTTTGACTTGAGGGTTCAGTAGAAGATGTGTCTGTGACGTTTAGTTTGTCATTAGAGTAGTTAGACTCATTTACTTAATTGCTGAGTCGACCTCGAAGTGCGGACTATACGGGCAGGTAGCAGTCTTTGCTGTACGCCAAGAAAGGATTCTATCTCCTGTTAGTGAGCAGGCGAATGTCCTATACGGTTAATGGTAAATAAGATCATAAGTCTTTGGCAAAGCATTACGATATAGTCGTATTAGATACACTATTAATCGGTCGGTCTTGATTTGCATTAACACATGTATAGAGTTTAGTCAATGATGAGGTTTGACTTTACCGTGACCGAAGACTTGACCGGGACATCGATGAAGGGTCTATACGTATATAGTATTCACGACATAATGGTTGGAATGATTCGTTCATTCGTTCTCGATCGGGGTTTCTGATGCGGCCCGCATTAGTGGCTAAGTCTTGCTGCACTCATTGGTTCCTCCCAATGCCGGTGAGACGAACCTCTGAGTCGCGCAATAGGATCATTGATGGATAAATATGAATTAATAATCTCTCTTATAATATTAGATATTAGTGATTTATCGGATAAATCAAATAGCGGTCTTATGAATTGTAAGTAGGTTCTTGGGTGATTACTTTAATTCATAAATTATATTTCTTAGGAAATGTATATATGTGTTTGATATAAATAATTAATTGGATTAATTAATTAGTATAAACACATTGGAAATAAAACGGATTCGTTTGACGGACATCCGATTCACGAGGATTCGTTTGTGAACATCCAATACACGAGCGAATTAACTCGACCCGTTTCTTGGAAGATTCCCTATAAGGCCCCCTCAACTCTACTTTGTCTCTCTCATTATATTATACACTTGTGGGGTTATGTGAGGTGTAGAGATGCTTTTAAAAGCATCTTCTACATGTGAGGCTAGAAATAATGGTGAAAAGAAAGTCTTTTCAATTATAAAGTCTCCTTCTTCCTTCCTCAAGTGTTGAATTTCGTTTTTAGAGAGTTTCAAGAGTGAGAAAAATTTTCTACAGCATATGCTTGATCTTAGAGACAAGTTATTAGTAGAAAAGATCGAGAGAAAAATTCTTACAAGCTTCCTAGCCGCATTCTTAGAGAAAGGAAGTTTGTTGATTTTTCCGTCAAGTTCCGGCGTGTGAAGTAGAGGCACCTTGCTTTAGGTGCTTGGAACGAAGGGCTCTTCATCATCATCATCATCATACGAAGGTTTTTCAGAGACATCATAGGTATGAGACTTTGATTCCTTGATCTTCGTATTTTTCTTTTCGTATATACGTTACTTGATCGATCCTCTTAGGGATTCCGTTTATACTTCCGCTGCGTTTATTTTCGTGGAATCCCAACAGTGGTATCGGAGCAAGGTCAAATATATCGTATATACGATCATCTTTGCATTTGGAATGTTATTTGATGATGTTTATGATTTAGAATCATAATAGATATAATCGAAGAAATTTAATCGTTCGTAGTAAGTCAAGTTTCGACTATTTTATGTGAATTATAAATCTGAAAAATTTGATTTTTTTTATTTATAAGTTCTTCATGAAGTTAAGAAACTTTTTCGTTTTGGAAGCGAGTCGAAAAAATGAGAAAAGCGGGGTTAAACACGAATACCGCACGAAGACGCAGTGCGGCACCTTCTTGGGCTCGCCTTAGCCGGCCGAGAGTGACTCGGTAGGCTATGTAGCTGCTCGGCCAGCCCGGGCGGTGGCAGAGTGACTCGGTCGGGCGGTTTCGGGTTTCGGCCCGATTTTGAATCGGGCCGTGGGTTGGGCGATCTAGGATTTTAGGGACTCCATTTTGTGTTTATATTTCGTTGTAATAATTTCGAAATTTAAATGGGATTTAATTAGATTTAATAAAATATTTGGAATATTTTTTTAGGGAAATTATTAGACGAGAATATTGTTTTGGCGGATTACTTTGAACGGATTAAAATGACGATTATAAATATTAATTTGATTAATATTGTAGAAATTAAATAAGTTAATTTTTATATTAATTGGATTAATATATTAATTGATTATTTAATTTCATTTACCGTTACATGTTGTATGGAATGCCTTATGTGATGGTGATATAGCTCGTGGACTTAGTTGTTGATTTGTTCGATTCGATATGGTTGTAAAGGCCATTTTGAGCCTATTTATTTTTACTAGAAAATATGTATAAAAGGACGTATTGTTCAATGATGTAATTATTCATATGGCTATGACGAAGACCGAACACGACCGATTGGAAGACGAAGAATCAATCGAATTTTTCTTTTCGTTATTTGGCTTGGCCCAATACTTAGGAAAAAGTCCATGAGCTATATGTTGGTAGTAACTAGGTTGCTATTTATTGTTTTTCATTTTGAATGATTGACAAACCACAAACCGCGCTTATAAACGGATTAATGTGCAAAGTGTAACATATAATCGCGTTAATACTCCCACTTACAAACACTAAGTTATAAAGGTTACGAGGTTTCCTACCCTCCGTCAAACTCATGGAAAATTGAAATTTAAACCGGAATATTATTCTTCCGAGTATGTCGGGGTAATATTTTGGGGAAAGTTGATAAATTCCTAGAGTGCATTAGATGCCTTTGGTTGTGACAAATCAAACCCCTATAAACCGTATGGGTTGCGGGTAAGATTCAATTGTCGACTAATAGGAGTTGACGGTTTAAACTTAGATAGTTCAATGAGCCATAGAAACCGAATGGGTTGAGGGCAAGTGAACTAGGGGTAAAAGAAGATCGAATCATCCATTAGATGGGTTGGTATTAGACACCACTTTATAAAGAATAATAGAATATAAACCGTATGGGTTGCCCTCTATTAAACTTTGTAAAGAAATCGATCACCACTATGAAGTCACCCAAGACTTAGGATTTAACATGGGAGTGTGTAAATGCCGATAAAATAGTGGGAGCCGAGTTATGAATAAAGAAAGTCCTTAAATTCTTTACTCGGATCATAATTAAACAATCACTAACGAATCTCAAATTATTCTCTGCAGTTAACAAAACTCTCAATATGACAATGAACCCACTCGCTATACTACTTGAAAAGAACGTCTGACTGGTCCGAACTATGTGGATGGCCGGAACTTGAGGATTGTCCTAACTATGGAAATGCCGGGATACGTCTTGGAGGCGGACATCCCGGCTCCTGCAAGAACCCGAGCCAATCGGGAAGATGTCGATGCCCATGAGAAATGGGTAAAAGACGACATAAGAGTGCGAGGGTACATGTTAGGCTCAATGACCAATGAGCTTCAACGTGCCCATGAAAAGATGACGTCTTCAAGAGCCATCTTAGCGCACTGGCTGAGCTCTATGGAGAGCATAGCCGAACCGCTAGATATGAGATATCAAAGCAATTATTCGGCGCCAGGATGAAGGAAGGAGAGAAGGTTGGGGACCATGTCCTCAAGATGATCTCGATGATTGAGAGATTGAAGCTCTTGATTTTCGAGATGCATGCATCTCTCCAAACCGACCTTATCCTGCAGTCACTTCGACTCCTTTTCCCAATTTGTCATGAACTTCAACCGCAATGAGATTGCATGTAACTTAGCTGGGCTAATGAACAACCGACGACCGCCCAGTCTCGATGAAGACAAAGGGAAAGGAAGTCGCACTTGTGATTTCTTCTAAGACTTGGAAGTCCAAGAATAAGAAGAAAAAGAACAAGAAGCGATTAGGTCCGATAGCCAAGATCGACAAGGGAAGGGGCAAGGCCCCAATGGTTCAAAAGAGCAAAGGGGCCAAGAAAACGGATGTATGCCTCAACTGCGGTGAGCTAGGCCACTGGAAGAGGTATTGTCCAAAGCTTGGCCGTAATGCGCCTTCAGGTACGGAACTATTGGTTTTAGAAACAAATTGTTCAGAATCGTATATTCTACTTCTTGGATACTTGATTCGATGCGAGTTCTCACATTTGTACAATGAATCGGGATCTGGAACGAAGTAGGAAGTCTGGATTCAGGGGAGGTGATGGTCACCGTCGGAAGTGGGCATAGTGTCGAGGCTTCTGATATCGGATCCCTTATGTTGGATTTAGAATCTGGTTTTATTCTCACTTTAGATGATGTACTTGTTTTGCCCAAGGGGCACAAGAATATTGTATCAATTCCGGTCATGGACCGAAAGGGATTTCACTTCTTTATTGGAGATGGGTCCTGTCGTATTTATTTCAGAAATAAATTGGTTGGTACTGCTACATTATTAAATGGTTTATACCATTTAAATTTAAAGAATAAGACAACCGTGAACACTATAACTAGGAAGTGTGGTAGGGATGAAACGAACCAAGCACTTAAGTGGCATCTTAGACTTGGTCATATCGGTCAGACCAAGGTTCATAAAATGGAGAAAGATGGGCTTACGGGTCCATTGGGATCGATCCCTATCCAACTTGTGAATCTTGCCTTCAAGGCAAAATGACTAAGTTACCCTTCGTAGGGACTTTTGAAAGAGTTTGAAAAACTTGGATTGATCCATACCGACGTCTGTGGCCCTTTTGAAGTGGCACGAGACGGCTTTGATTTCATTACATTCACCGATGACCATACGGTATGGATTCGTGTACTTAATGAAACATAAGTCTGAAGCTTTTGATAAATTCAAGGAATTTAAAGCCCTAGTTGAAAATCAAACAGGTAACCGTGTTAAGACTCTTCGGTCAGACCAGGGTGGTGAGTACATGAGTACCGAATTTGATGAGTTCTTAAAAGAACTAGGAATAGTGTCACAATTCACTCCTCCAGCTACTCCACAATTAAATGGTGTATCAGAAAGAAGGAACCGAACCTTGTTGGACATGGTTCGATCCATGCTTAACTATCTTGATCTACCGATTTATCCGTGGGGTTACGCGCTCCTAACTGCTTGTGCATATCTTGAGCAGATGTCCTTCCAAATCCGTTTCTAAGACTCCCCATGAGATGTGGAGAGGTAGGAAACCAAGTCTTAATCACATTAGGATTTGGGGATGCCCTGCTTATGTCAAGAAGACTAAAGTAGAGAAATTGGAAACTAGGTCTGTGAAAGGTCGTTTCATAGGATATCCAGGGGATTCCATGGGATATCTATTCTACATGCACGAAGATCATAGGATCATCGTTGCTATACAAGCACACTTCCTGGAAGATCAGTTTATTCAGGAAGGAGGGGCAGGTAGAAATATTTCTTTGGAAGAAATAAAAGAAACACCAAATGAGACACCTATGCAAGATACAAGAACCGAACCTTCTGAAATACAAATACAACCTCGCAAGTCTAGTAGAATTTCTCAATTACCTGAGAGGTATGGCTATCTGCATCAAGAGGAACTGGGTGTCCATGAGATGACAGAAAGTAGTCAAGAGAATGATCCTTCTACATACGACCAAGCGATGGTAGACGTTGACTCCACCAAGTGGCAAGAAGCTATGGAAGCTGAGATAGACTCAATGCATGCTAATCAGTGCGGACTTTAGTAGATCGTCCTAAAGGCATAGTGCCTATTGGAAACAAATGGATCTATAAGAGAAAGGCGATGGAGATGGCAAGGTTGATACCTATAAGGCCGGGCTTGTGGCAAAGGGTTATTCCCAAAGAGAAGGAATCGATTACTTCGAGACCTTCTACTTTGTAGCTATGATTAAGTCTATTCGCATGATGCTTGCTATAGCACCCACTTAGATTATGAAATATGGCAAATGGATGTGAAAACGGCATTCTAAATGGATTCCTTGAGGAGGAGATTTATATGGAGACCTCGTGGATTCATATCTCAAACCAATATTCATAAAGTATGCAAACTTCAGCGTGCCATTTATGGATGAAGCAAGCTTCACGGAGTTGGAATCTTCGTTTTAACGAGGCAGTCAAAGAGTTTGATTTTGTCCAAAACGAAGAAGAGCCTGTATTTACAAGAAGGTTAGTGGGAGCAAAATTGCGTTCTTAATACTATATGTAGATGACATTCTACTTATAGGAAACGACGTAGGAATGCTCGATTACGTGAAAGCTTGGCTTTCTAAAGAGTTCTCAATGAAAGACTTGGGAGAAGCTACCTATATTCTGGGTATTCGTCTCTACCGGGATAGAGCGAAAAGAATGTTAGGTCTTTCCCAAGCCCTCTACATAGAAAAGATCCTGAAGCGATTTAGGATGGAAGATTCTAAAAGAGGGTTTCTACCTATGCAACATGGTGCAAAACTTTCCTTAGAGATGTGTCCTCAAAGTGAGGAAGATAGAAAGGAAATGAGCAAGGTACCTTATGCTTCAGCAGTAGGTAGCCTTATGTATGCAATGATTTGCACTAGACCGGACATTGCCTATGCTGTGAGCGTAGTAAGCCGGTTTCAGTCAAATCCAGGGCAGGAACATTGGACTGCTGTAAAGAACATTCTAAAGTACCTAAGGAGGACTAAAGACTTGGTTCTTACATACGGCGGTGGAGAACTAAGAGTGATGGGTTATACAGACTCAGATTTTTCGGGGGACATGGATGCTCAGATGTCCACATCAGGGTATATCTTTACTCTGAATGGTGGGGCAGTTTCTTGGAGAAGTGCCAAGCAAAGTTCGACTGCTATCTCCACATGTCAAGCCGAATATCGGGCGGCCACGGAGGTCGCTAAAGAAGCTTTTGGATAAAGAAGTTCACCGAGGAACTTCAAGTGGTTCCTAACGCAGAGAAGCCCGTGACACTTTGTTTTGTGACAATGACGGAGCATTGCACGAGCTAAGGAGCCTAGGGCTCACCACAACACCAAACATATTGCGAGAAAATATCATTTTGTTAGAGAAATGGTTCGGGATGGGAATGTTACCTTTGCAGAGAGTAGACACAGAAATAACGTTGTCGATCCGCTTACCAAGCCACTATCTCAGAAGGTCTTAGAGAGACATCTGGAGAGTATGGGTATTAGATACCATAGTTTGTGGCATTGAGTGCAAGTGGGAGATTGTTAGGAATATGCCCTCGAATGCCACTCAGAGGATGAGAGAGTGAGAGCGATTGTATTGTAATTATGAATATTATAAGGCAATTATTATTTCTATATTATTGTGTATCACTGGCATTGTGATTTGGTATATAGAATAGTAGTCCTTGCATTTGAGAGTGAACATTCTACTCCTTATAGAGATAAGGAGATAGGCACTAAAAGTGTTTAGAGCTCGAATGCTTAACTAGTTCGCAAGTCGATAAAACTTAACAGGACATTAAGTTTTAATAAGACTTGTATAACTGATGCTAGGATGTGTGCACGTCTTGATAGCATAGTTATAAGTATATTGGTGGGACCAAGATACTCGAACACGACTCATACTCGATTGATCACACGGTATTCACTCTCGGAGAGTCGATGACGAATCGAAAGGTTGTGATAGTATACGTGGACCTTTGACTTGAGGGTTCGGTAGAAGATGTGTCTCGTGACGTTTAGTTTGTCATTAGAGTAGTTAGACTCATTTACTTAATTCCGAGTCGACCTCGAAGTGCGGACTATACGGTGTAGCGATCTTTGTCAGACGCCAAGAAAGGATTCTATCTCTGTTAGTGAGCGGGCGAATGTCCTATACGGTTAATGGTAAATAAGATCATAAGTCTTTGGCCAAAGCATTACGATATAGTCGTATTAGATACACTATTAATCGGTCGGTCTTGATTTGCATTAACACATGTATAGAGTTTAGTCAACAGTAGGGTTTGACTTTACCGTGACCGAAGACTTGACGGGACATCGATGAAGGGTCTATACGTATATAGTATTCACGACATAATGGTTGGAATGATTCGTTCATTCGTTCTCGATCGGGGTTTACTGATGCGGCCCGCCATTTGGCTAAGTGCCGCTGCACTCATTGGTTCCTCCCAATGCCCCGAGACGAACCTACGAGTCGCGCAATAGGATCATTGATGGATAAATATGAATTAATAATCTCTCTTATAATATTAGATATTAGTGATTTATCGGATAAATCAAATAGCGGTCTTATGAATTGTAAGTAGGTTCTTGGGTGATTACTTTAATTCATAAATTATATTTCTTAGGAAATGTATATATGTGTTTGATATAAATAATTAATTGGATTAATTAATTAGTATAAACACATTGGAAATAAAACGGATTCGTTTGACGGACATCCGATTCACGAGGATTCGTTTGTGAACATCCAATACACGAGCCGAATTAACTCGACCCGTTTCTTGGAAGATTCCCTATAAGGCCCCCCCCTCAACTCTACTTTGTCTCTCTCATTATATTATACACTTGTGGGGTTATGTGAGGTGTAGAGATGCTTTTAAAAGCATCTTCTACATGTGAGGCTAGAAATAATGGTGAAAAGAAAGTCTTTTCAATTATAAAGTCTCCTTCTTCCTTCCTCAAGTGTTGAATTTCGTTTTTTAGAGAGTTTCAAGAGTGAGAAAAATTTTCTACAGCATATGCTTGATCTTAGAGACAAGTTATTAGTAGAAAAGATCGAGAGAAAAAATTCTTACAAGCTTCCCTAGCCGCATTCTTAGAGAAAGGAAGTTTGTTGATTTTTCCGTCAAGTTCCGGCGTGTGAAGTAGAGGCACCTTGCTTTAGGTGCTTGGAACGAAGGGCTCTTCATCATCATCATCATCATACGAAGGTTTTTCAGAGACATCATAGGTATGAGACTTTGATTCCTTGATCTTCGTATTTTTCTTTTCGTATATACGTTACTTGATCGATCCTCTTAGGGATTCCGTTTATACTTCCGCTGCGTTTATTTTCTGTGGAATCCCAACACAATGTAGCAATACTCACTAGTTTATTTCTAAAATAAATTTTGCAGGAACCATCACCAATGAAAAATGAAAAGCCTTTTCGGTCCATGACCGAAATGGATACAATGTTTTTGTGCCCCTTGGGCAAAACAAGTACATCTTCTAAAGTCAAAACAAAGCCGGATTCTAAACCCAAAAGAAGAAATCCTATGTCGGTCGCCTCGACACTATGCCCGCTTCCGACTATGATCATAACTTCTCCAGCTCCAAGCTTCCTACTTTGTTCTAGATCCTGATTCACGGTACAAATAGGAGAACTAGCACCAGAATCCAATATCCAGGAAGTAGAAAATACAGTAGCAGAACAATTTGTTTCCAAAACTAAAAGTTCTGTACCTGAAGTGCCATGAAGAATCGGACAGTCTCTAGCCCAGTGGCCCAGCTCACCGCACTTGAGACAAGCATCCTTTTTCTTCTTGTTCTTCGGAACCATCGGGGCCTTGCTCTTACCCTTAAGGTCCTTAACTTGTGGTCCAGTTTGCTTCTTGGTCTTTTTCTTCTTGTTCTTAGACCTCCGAGGTCCAGAAGAAATCACAAGAGCAGACTCCTTCATCCGCGGAGTCTTCATCTGAGGCGGCGGTCACAAGTTTGTTCATTAGCCCGACTAAATTACATGCAATCTCATTGCGGTTGAAGTTCATAACAAGCGTGAGAAGGAAACAGGGAGAGACTGAACGAAAAGGTCGGTTTGGAGAGAAGTATCCATTTTAAAATCAAGAGCCTCCAATCTCTCGATCATGGATATCATTTTGAGGACGTGTTCCCCAACCTTCTCACCTTCCTTCATCCTTGCACCGAACAGTTGCTTGGATATCTCATATCTTGCAGTTCTGCTGTGCTCACCATAAAGCTCGGTTAAGTGAGATAGAATCTGCCTAGCAGAAGTCATTTTCTCATGAGCTCTCTGAACTTCATTAGACATGGAAGCCATCATATAAGCACGGACTTTCACGTCATCCTTAACCCACTTTTCGTGGTTTTCAATCTCTTCCTGATTGCTCGGGTCCGCACAGGAGGCGCCGGAATGTCCGTCTCCAAGACGTATCCCAGTGCCTCTATACTGAGGACAATCATCAGATTTCGGAGTCAATCCAAAAAGTTAGGTCCCATTAAGGTGTTCTTTTCGAGTAGAATTGCGAGTGGATTCATTGTCATATTGAGATTTGTCTGCATTAAGTATAACATATTAATTAGTGACTTGTTATATTATGATCTGAGTATAGAATTAAGGTCTTTTCTATTCTTGTTACCCAGCTCCCACTATTTTTTATCGGAACAACACACTCCCATGTGAAATCCGGAAGTATCGTCGCTCTACTTCGTAGTGGTGATCGAGTTCCTTATAAATCTTAATAGAGGGCAACCGAACAGGTTTCTAGTCTATTAATTTTCATAAAGTGGTGTCCAACACCAACCCATCTAATGGATGATTCGATCTTCTTTTTCCCCTTGTTCACTCCCCTCAACCTATACGGTTTCTATGGTTCGTGAACAAGTTAAGTTTATACCATCGACGCAAATCAGTTTCACAATTGAATCTTATCCGGCAACCTATCAGGTTTCTAGGGATAAAATTTGCTCCAACCGAAGGCATCCAATGCGCTCTTGGTAATTTATCTGTCCTCCCCGAACGACTACCCCGATAACTCGGAAGCATAGCACATCCGGTTTGGATTTCAATTTCCCGAAAGCTCGATGGGGGGAAGGAAAACCTTGAAACCTTATAAACTTAATTATTTGTTATGGGAGAATTATCGCGATTAATGTTACACTTTGCACATTAATTCATTTAAGCGCGTTTGTGGCATTCATACAATATGAAACAACCATTCACAACCTAGTTGCTACCAACATGTGGTTCATGGACCGTTCCTAGAAAACAAAAACTCAGTAATCTAATTACAAGTCTTCGTCTTGAATCTTCGTCTTCTCGAAATGGATCTTCCTCCGGTCTTCGTCATTACATATAAATTTTACATTGAAAAATTGCATCCTAGATACAAATAATTCTAGTAAAATAAATAGGCTCAAAACGGCCTTTACAACCCAATCGAATAAAACCGAACGATTCAAAACTAAGTCCATGAACCACATCTCCATTCAAAAGCATTCATCCAATAAATACTAAATAAATGGACTACACATTAAATATATTGATCCAACCAATATAAAAAATAACCATCTATTAGAATTAATCCAATTAATTCACAAACATGGTAGTTTTAATTCGTTCGTATAAACCGGATGATAAATATTTTACAATAATAAATTTCCTCAAAATAAAACACCAAGTATTTTATTTAGTCAAATTAAATCCAATTTAATTTCGGGAAATTATTATAACGAAACATAAACACAAAACGGAATCGAAATAAAATCGCCCGGGCCTAGCCCGTGGTCCGGCATCACAGCCGGTTCTTAGCCGAGGCCGATTCGCAAAGGCAGAAACAAGTGCCGCGGCGGTCCAAGACCCTTGGCGGCCACAGGCGATCAGTGTTTTCTTGTTGGAACGAGGCATGCTGCAGTTTGGCGGGGGAGAATATCACGATATGGAATATCGTGGCTGTATTGATCAAAGAATGAGGTGGACCTTCTGGTTAGCTTGCCACAAAGAAAGATAAAGGGGAAACATTAGCTTTAAGGCGTTGTTTACCCGAATGCTTCAGTCTGCGATGTCGGGCGTGCCGACCGGATTAAGTTTTGAGAGCTTGTCGCTGATTGAGGACTTGACTATGAAAGAGATTGAAGCTGGTAGAGCATAACTGGTAGGATACTATTGCTGCCTCTGAACCAATGAATCGACAATACCACTTGACATGCGAATGTGGGATAGGCTGGTCTTGAGGTGTGAAGGACTTTAGAATACTGCACGGATTCCTGAGCTCCCCTCTAATGGTATAAAGCTAATTAGAAGTCATGTTCAGATTTAAAATTATTAAGTTATATTTATAAATGTTAACAGTAAAGATTATATCTACCAAATTATCTAATTGCCAATATTGTGACATATATTAATGTCTCTTTGGCTTCTTATTCCACTATTTTTGCCAAATTGTAAAAAGAATTTTATGTAAGATATTAATTTTGGCATTTAGATTCATTGATGAACACACAGAAAAATCCAAAATATGGTTTGGCAAAATTAAACAAATTAAAATTTTAGAAATCAAACAATCAAGACTAATTTATTACATATACAAATTATATTTATTGGTGTAATTTATGATAGAGACTCGACCAGGGGGGCGATGGGACACTTGGTCACACGATCGATCGATCATGACGCTCAGCTCTAAAATTGTACAATGTAAACCATTTGGCTTGCCCTAATGGTCAGGTCTCCCACTTCAAGTGAGAGACCCGGGTTCGAATTTCACAATGGACGCGACTTATTTAGGGGCCTATGACCCCTCAGTTTCGATTGGCAGATATGCTCCAGAACCTCGGGGTACGCTGGTGGAATAATTAAATATTGAGGACGTCAAACGGCACTTTGGGAGATTGATCTCGGTGAGAACACGCGGCTGGATGGATGGAGTCCAGCATGAAGCAATCATGGGAAGACGACCGAACTCGATTGAACCTGTTGCTGGATATACTTGGTCCAGCTTGAAGCAATCACTTAGAGGACGACTTGTTGTCCGTAATAGTTGAGGATATTTAAAAATTAAAGAGTCGGAAACACATCTCGTAATTTAATTTTAGGGATCTATATTGTTGTTCCAATGACTAGTCAAGTATAAATTTAGAGATTATCGTAGTATCGAGTATTGAAGGGGTTTCGTCAACTCCACCGGTTATTGCTCCTTCGAATACTAAATGAGCTCCACGTTTACAAAGCCCATGGGGTGAAGGAAAATAGGAAATGGTACAAAAAATTATTTATGATGATACTTTCTCCATCTATACATATATAATTGAACAACCATATTAACTTTCTCAGTGATATTTTTTTTAATTTTGTATTTTTATTTATTTAAAATTTTAAATTACACATCATTTTAAAATGATACTTAATCGATGGATAACTTAAATAGAATTCAATGTCCCGAATTCTATATCGATTTAAATTAGAACACCACAAATGGAGAACCTAAATAAATACTTATAATTCAATGTGAATTTTTCAATCTTAACAATTTTATTTTTATTGTGTTTAATTTGACCAATTATGAAGTTGGACAAATTAATTATTTAATTTTTTAATGAATATTTTAATTTGATCAATTATTAAATTTATATTAATTCTATCTATCTAAAATTTGAATCTCACATCTGTTTTACTTAGTAGTTTTGTTTTAATTGAAAGTTTTAATTTGGACATACTAATAATATTAACTATTAAGTTAGCCAAATAAATTACTTTATTTTTCTACTGAAGAATCTAATTTAACCAATTATCGAATTCACATTAACCGTATTTATCTAAAATTTTGCATACCACATCGATCATTAATGAGGCTCTGTCGATTGGGGTACCTAAATAAATATTTAAATCAATATATATTTTTCCCCATAATTATTTGCATAATGAGTTCAATAGTTTTATTTTTATTTAGAAAAATAATTTGATTACTATTAATTTTTTCGATTATTAAGTCAAATGAATATTTTTATTTTTATTAAAAAATAGATTTGGCCAATTATTAGATTTTTATTAATAGTGTTTATATAAAAATCTAAATTCTATATCGTTTAAACAAGACTCTGACGATTGGATAACCTAAATAAATACCCGTGATCAATATATATTTCACCTCATAATTATTTTGCACCACCGGTTAAAAATTTTATTGTTATTGGAAAAATTTATTTGATCAATATTTTATCATCATATTTCTCGTCGCCAATTAATTTGACCATTATCGAGTTGGCCAAATAAATAGTATTATTTTTATTGAATATATAATTCGACCATCATTAAGTTGGCCAATAAATATTTTGAAAAGATAATTAATTTGGCTAATTTATTGATGTTTAATTTAATTTGTCCAATTTATCAATGTATAACAATTTGAGCGAATCTGAAATTTTTTAAGTCAGACGTAACAACCAGTTATTATAACAACTTATCTTTGATTATTTCAATTTTATATATTTTTAATATATTTGGGTAATTAGTGCATTAAGTCAGACGTAACAACCAGTTATTATAACAACTTATCTTTGATTATTTCAATTTTATATATTTTTAATATATTTGGGTAATTAGTGCATATAACTATATATAGATTTACGAGGGGGACATGTACTAAAAGTATCTTTTAATCAAGTTTGAGCGTGTGTAGATATGTAATATCTAAATGGGTCTCATATTGCTGAACCATATCTGTATTGCTTCGGATATCACTATATGGGTTTGGGATGAAAAGCGTAGTAAATTCGCATTTAAGTCAACTTTCGGACAGGTACGGTTATATAAATTATAAACGGGTTCGAGTTGCTAAATCCTTGCCTCATCTTTTTGGTTTTTCATTGTGTTATGCAACGTGAGTAACTCCGAGTGGCTGAACCTAACTAATAAGTATAACTGACAAGTTTTTTGCATTAATAAATTTAATTTGAAATATAATTATATATATACATATATATATATATATATACATCATTACGCATCCGGAGTACCAAGTTAACTATTTCATACGTGGTATTTTTATTTTTTAGATTCCTATTTATTTAAATCTTCTATCCCACCTTGATTTTTAATGACACTCCGATAAGTGAATAACTAAATAAATATTTAAAATAAATGCGTATTTTACCAACCATAATTATTTCACATCATCACTTTAATCTGATTATCTATTGAGTCGGCTAAATGAATTGTTTTATCCTTATTAGAAAATTTAATTTGGCAAATTATTAAGTAAACCTCAATGGCCCGAACATGTACGCATTTATTTTTTTAACATGTAATTTATATATGTATAAATATTATTTTTATATTTTTATTTTTTTCATAAACTCGATTCTCTTGATTTTTAAATAAACATATAAAGTATCTAGTAGCAATACGAATTCGGAGTACCACGATAACTCTCTCTCCTATGAAAATTTTTATTTTTTATTCTTATTTATTTAAAATCTTGAATCTCACATCAAAGTATAGGTATATAAATTGCAAAGTTTTTTTGAAGATTGTATAATTACAAACCTATACTAAAAATTAATTTTCAATCTTTTGTCATTTATAATATCAAACCTATACTAAAAATTAATTTCAATCTTTTGTCATTTATAATATTTATTCTTAAGCTCTACTTTACAAAGTTTAAATTTTTATTGAGATGGATTAACCATTTACTATAACAATTTATATTTAGTTATTTAAATTGTATAAATTTAAATATGTTGAACAATTAGGGGATATTATATAGGGGTCTGAAATATAATTGGGTAATAAAGTCAGCTTTTAATCGAGTTTGTGATGAATACGGATATATAGATTTTAAACGGGTCTGAATGGCTAAATCATACTCTCATTGTTTCATATGTTACTATAGAAGTTTTGAACTCGCACGAGTAGTAAAATTATCTTGAATCGGGTTTAGGACGAGTACAAGTACATATATTTTAAATGAGTTCGAATGGCTGAATCTCATCCTCATCATTTTTGTTTATCGGTGTGTTCCGCTGCGGTACGGTTCTGAGTGGCTGAACCGTAATAAAATATTAAATCATTTTAATTTTTTACTTGTAAATTATAATATAAAGTGATTATCTGTCTAATTTCGACGGGCTATACACTAGTTTCTATATGAACTGGTACAAAGAGAAATGGTGCATCATTTAATGCATATAAATTTATTAATTATATAGTAGTAAATTATAGAAAAAAATTTATCTTTTAAACCATATATTAAGACAAATTTAACATATTTAAAGAAATCATTTATATTTATATTATTGAAAAAATACAATCGAATATTAATATATGAATAACCACTGCCCACCGGGTTCTTCTCTTCATGGATAATCGGGTTCGGTTCCCTCTGAAAATGAATTATGGAGTTACAACATAGTTTCGTGATAAAGATGTTGGAGTTAAGAAGTCTGGGTGTTACGTGTTTGATAAACTAACTACTCACATTAATAAATTATTAATATTGATAAAAAAATAAATAATACAAATGTTCAAAAATGGAGCAAGTATAAAAGCTATAAGCAAACAACAAAGAATTTCTCCAATAAAAGTGTTGGAAAAAAATAAAACTCCTAACCCTAAAAAAATTCAAATCAAATATACAAAAAAATAATAATATATATAAAATATTTACATCTACTTTTTTTTTATTCAATTTCTAATCCCACCAAAGCAGTTATCTTGCAGGGACAACTGTGATGAAAAAAATATCAAGACCCAACCCGGCCCGAATCATTTCCATGATCATACCCTCACAAAGAAAATACTCAAATCGGGCCCACTATCCCCATCCGGGCTCAACATGTACAGCGTCTCCGAATCCTTCGACCCGACCACCCTCTCAAACACCCCCCTCACATACGCCATCTCCCCGTCCCCGCCGCCCTCCTCCACACGCGGCGGCAGCACCCCCGCCCCCATCGACACCGCCTTCAGGACCTCCATCACGTGCAGATCCTCCTCCGTCGCCTCCCTCCTGACCCCATACCCGTTCTTCCCCCCGTTGCAGAACATCGTCCAGACGGGCTCGTCGAGAAGCTTCTTCCTCTCCCTCTCCGACGGCCTCTCGCACTCCAAGGCAATCCTCACCATCCCGTCGCTGAGCTCCTTCTGGAGGGCGGTGGTCTGCATGGCCCCGAGCTCGACGACCAGCATCGGCAGCGTGCGGGGGTTCTCCTGGACGGAGAGGCTGACGGGGCCCTTTCGGTACCCGAAGAGCGTCCCGGTGACGCGGGCGCCGCCGCAGGAGGCTGCGGCGGACGATCTGGGATCGGGAATTCGGCCGCCGGGGAGGGAGGGGAGCTTGCAGGCGGGGGTGATGATGGGGAAGGAGCGGAAGACGTTGCGGAAGACACGGAAGATCTTGACGGGTCTGTGGCGTTTTTTCTTGGAGGAGGGCTGGACGAGGGTTACATACGCCGACGGTGGTGCGGCGGCGTTGGAGGAGGAGGGGGTGGGTAGTGAATCTCCCATCACTGAATCTGATTAGCAATGGGAAGATGATGTGACGAACATGAACTAATTGTGGTTTTTTTGATTTAGAGAGAGAGAGAGAGGTGTAGATAGAGAGAGAAATGTGATGAATGAGGTTGAAGATGGTATGGAAAAAGGTAAAAGGTATTCGGTGGTGGTGGTGGAGTTTGACTGTTTGAGGGAGAACTAGAAAATCTGAAAATGGTCAGCGTTTGCTCTTGGTTATTAATTATTTATTTGGGTAAAAATAAGTATAATACTACTATATACTTATGTAATTAGTTAAAATTAGTATTCACCTGAAGTTTATTACTTTAGTATTCACTTAATATCTAATGTTAGGGCTGAGGATCGGGTCCGACCCGGTCCGGAATGGACCGGATTATAAATAGCCGGACTTTATCGGCTCGAAGCCCGGACCTGTTCGGAATCGGATCAACCCGATCCGGACCCGGTAAAATCGGATCAGTCCGGGCTGGCTCGGTTCTAGCTCGACTATAATTTTTTTTTTTGGCATATTAAGTGTTCTTTTATTACATATAAAATACTTTCTTCTTTACATACTCTCATAAAATACAATTATCAATCTTAATATCTTCATTTAGTTACCAAACTCCCAAGTTCAATAATATTTTAGTATAAATAAACTTAATTAGAATAATGTGCAATCATAATCGAGTCATTAATCATCATTATTTCATCACCATCGAGGGTAAATTATAATAAAAAATATTTTTTATATATTTTTATTTTTAAGGTCATTCAGTGGACCGGATTTTAGGGTTTTGACCCGGTCCGGCCCGGAACCCGGATTTAGACAAAATGCAGACCCGGGACCCGGACCTGATTAACAGGTCCGGTCCGGGTCCGGATCATTTGTGCTCAGTCCTATCTACTATAACATATAGAGGTGGTTACGAGTCGGGCTGACTCGGGCTCGGCCCACTATTTAATATCTATAATATTAATATATAGAGGTGGTTATGAGTCGGGCTGACTCGGGCCCGGACCGGACTGGAACCGGTCGGGTTGAGACTAGGGAGCCCAGGAACGGTCCATATTGTGGCGGGCTGGGCCTGGGCGGCCGCGGCCCACTGCCCACCCACCCCGGGCTGTAGTGGGTCGGGCGTGCCGGCCCGAACCCGGGCCGGATATTAAAACATTATTTTGAATTTAAAAATATGCTAACGTTAACTTAAAAATAAAATTGTAGAAATCTGTTTCGAATTTTTAAAATAAATTAGTTAATATTAATTAAAAATTAATTTAGAAAACTATTTTGAATTAAAAAACTGTAAAAAAAACTGTTTCAATCTATTTAAGAAAATTCATTTTGAATTTTTAAGATATGTTAACATTAAATTAAATGAGGATAATAGAGGGAAAAATTGGACTTGGATTTAATTTGTAAAATTACATTATTTTTTGAAATTTAATCTAAGTTTTAAAATTAAGTTGCATATGTATCCTAATGAATCAAAGTCCACGTAGTTCTTTTTACTTACCTCTTTACTTACCTGAAACTTAAAGGTAGGATGATGTGCTCAATCGTCGTGTTGACCACTCGCTGAAGCTCCTGGTTCGGATGAAGAATCCATCATCATCCATGGATCATCTGTAACACCCCCAAACCACTCGGGAATATTACAGCGCCGCAGACCCTCTCCGCGAGGATCTACCAGGCTAAATACAATACAATGCATCACTTCACATGCCGACATGGCTACGTAAAGGACCATTAAACCGATTTGGTCTTTTATCACAACACACAACATTACATACATGATTCTTTCCCAAAACTCATACCCGCGCAGGGGCTGGAATACAATAACGCTCCCATAAATCGGGATAACAATACATCGTAGAAATAACCAACAAGACTATTCAACATACTCAACGATTGGTCTTCATGTGATTAGTATCGTCGTCTTCCATCATCCTTCGTATCGATCCTGTGATTCGCTCCCAAAGAACCTGCAAATACCGGGACGCAATCTGGACATCCACCCCGAATACTCGGGGGTTAGCAAACTCCTTTGTTTTGCTAGTGCAAGTATAAAATATAAATACAAGCCATACATATCATATTAGGAATACAATAACTTGATTAATTTAGAAAGACTTCCAGATGTTTCATTTAGTTAAAATAATTCAAGTCTTGAAAGTAGAATTGAACAAGTAAGCACTTTGAAAACAACTCCGAATCCGGGAGTTTTGATTGGAAAATAATCACAAAACCTATAGCCATACATCAATTCACAACGGTGGACCAATTACACACAACACACCATCCATAAGCCATTCTAGTCCAAGCACCTCGATGAATATGTTTTACATCCCAAACATTATGGCAAGTCAAAACATCGTGATACTAGGACATATCACAAAATGCATCAAGTCATAAGGTTAAAAATACTCTTGGTTAACCGTGGATCCGACAATACGCGAATCCCTCCTCGACCCGTCCAGTCCTCTCGGAGTGGCTAACCCAAATGTTCGCGGAACCGTCATAAGCGGAACCCTCCTCGGCCCGTCAGTCCTCTCGGAGTGAACAAATATAACTCTCACACTCGAAGTAATATCCGACTTCAATGCAAAGGACTATAAACCATATACTCGGAGTACTCACCGAGAATGGCCTCCCAATCGGACACATGCAAGATTAACAATATAATCTACAAACTATGAAAGGTAGGAATGAAACGAGGTAAACAACAAGTAAAATGTTTTAAAGAATTCATGACCTTACGGAACCCATTTTGGGACACAACCCAAGGTTATTTCCAAAATACAATTCCAATCACAAATCACAGGGTCCAAGACCCAAATACTCACATCGACATCCTTCCAAGGGTTATTCGCATCCCGTGCTAGTAAGCCACGGACCTCGGAGCCTACTTGAGACATCCCAGTGAAAAACCCGATAAAAATCACACAACATCACACATCATCGTGGCAGTCATCTAACTATACCACCGAAAACCGGGCACAACATACAATACTAGTACCCATTCTCGAATGACACATTCGTTCTTGAACACTCAAGTTAATTTGAAGAAGACCTTTATCGAGAATATACTTATATATATTGATTCTTTTGAAAGTTAAATAACATTCAATTTTCCATATAGACAATCACCAATTTATTATGTATACGGAATACGAAGTGTATGGGCAAGATACTTGCCTCGGTAGTTGACACCGCACACTCCGAATGACGTGGATTAACCGGAAAACCTCGAATGCCCACAACTCTCCGTGAGCACGACGGTAACACCACCGATCGGAAAGCGGCGACGGAAGGGTTCCGACTCGAGTTCTTCGCAAGGAACGACCCCAACATCATACCATGAATAAATCGACGATCGAACAAGGAAGAATAATCGTAGAACGCCCGAATCCCCTTTGTGACATTTTATCGAACACTTTCAAGGTGTCGATTTGAAACTCAATAAAGCAGCGAATCCTCGGCAATCCAACCGTGGAAAAACAAGGGATTCGATATAAAACAACTTAATAATCATCAATCCATCACTATTCTAAGTTATAACGAACCAAACGGACGAAATCCACAAAATCCCCAATTTTTCCCAAAACTATGATTTTAGGAAAACTAACCTTGATTATTTGGATTGAAGGATGTTAAGGAGTGATTAATCGATGTTATCGGCTCCCAAACTTCGTGGATTAGTTGTATAGTAACATGCCTTCGTCACCCCCAAGAGTCCAGCCGCGGAAGAGAAAGGGAGAAAATGAAAAATGAGTGCAAGCTTGATCGCTCGGTCATATTTATCTCAGTGCGGCTAGCGTGCGCTAGATCGCCGAGCTAGCGTGCGCTAGCGGCGGTCATGGTCGAGAATGTTCGGCCGGGCCCGCCATCATGCGGCCCCGAATCGTGCGGCTGTCGGCCCGACCACAATCCAGAGACTTCTGGCTCGGCGGTAAGCGTGCAACCTTAGGTCGTGGCGTGCGCTCACCGGCCGGCCGTCGCGTCTTGATGTCCGTGATAGCGTGCGCTACTGCCGATCCTCGATCGAACCTACGCCCGCTTACGCCTCGGCCGACTAGCGCGCGCGGCCAACGGCCATAGCGTGCGCCTCTGGCCGTGGCGTGCGCTACTTCGGGCGTAGCGTGCGCTCGCCGGTTCTGTCTGTCCTTGTCGCCCGGCGATCTGCACTCGCCCGACGATTACTGCGGCCCGTCCGGCCACCGTCCCCAACCGTCCGGCCAGTGTCCGACCACCATGATTCGACGACTCGATTTTCCGAAATCGCACGGAACGAACACGACAAAATACTCGGTGACAACATCATTGGTCCGAAATGAAAACAACGGATAACAAATCACCACCTATGGTCTTAAACACCAAAATCAGTTGTCGAGAAAATAATACCGGAACTCGACAACCGGGAAATATTCAAGAAAAATCCAAAATAACCGGAACGAAAATCGTGGGTATTACATCATCATCCTCGTCGTGTTCCTCTTTTTCTTCCATCCATTCTTGTTGACGTTTTTCTGCTTGTTCACAATCTTTTTTACATACCATAATCTTCACAACGTCGGGCGATAAAAATGTCCGTTTATCTGTTATAACACTTCTACCTGTACTAAAAACGGACTCCGAATCAATTGTAAAGGCTGGAACGATAAGGAGATCACTTGCAATTATAGCCAATATAGGATATTGTTCTTCACGTTATTTGCACCATTTTAAAATCTCAAAATCGGCATCAAGCTCATGCGAACACATAAAATACTCATTTAAGATTTGACTATGAGAAGTTGAAGAAGTAGAGTTTGATGAAGATTTTGATTTTTTGACAAGAATTGAATATGTAAATTGATCAAATCTACCTTTATTTTTTGAAGTTGACTGGGAGGCTAGAACTTCCGGTTTATATTTTTAATGTACAAATCAACTAATGAAGCTAATATTTTGACGCACTCATTTACGTACTTCTCACTATCAAAAGAAGTATTACATTATGCATTATAATAATAATCAATAAGATTGTCGAGTACTTCTTTTTTCACACACGGGTCGATAAGACATGCAACACCATATATGTAAGAAAATTCTGCCAAATACTCTAACCATTTTTCTTGCATTGTAGAAATAAATTGACAAATGTATATTATTTTGGTGTTCACTTAAAGAACCAATAATTTTACAACATTCTAAAGTAACTAAGTGCACATCAGGTCCATAAACATAAGAATATAAATATATAGAATTACTATAAGCACGTAGTATACTATGAACGACTGTAGCAAGTTCCCAATGAGCCTCAGTTATGAGGTCTTTCTCGGCTAAATATTTAGGATCGGAGTTATATAATTGAGTAATAATTTCCTTATAAATAATAGCATCATCAAGCAATTTAAAAGTAAAATTCCAACGGGTAGGTGTATCAATGCTCCATTTTTTTGTTTTAAATTATGTTCCTTACATAGATGTTTATAATATCTCCTAACATATTGACTCAGTCTTAGCCATTTAATTATTTTTCTAATCAGATTTAAAAGAGGTGAAATAATATTAATTCCTTTTGTAGCTGATAAATTCAAGACATGAGCACATCTAATATGCATAAAAATACCGTTTGCAAGTAAAGGCAATTCGTCCAATAAATATTACATACATTTATTATTCGCGGCCACATTATCGAGAGAAAGAGAAAGCATTTTATCAAATATATTAAATTCCTTACAGCATTCAATTATTCTATATTTTAGATTTTTAGCGGTATGTGATTCCTCCATAATATCAAAATCAACAGTACATTTTTTATCACATATTCAGTTCCGATTCAATGAACCGTAATGCAACGATATTAGCATGTGGTATCGGGATTCGGCCTCTACCGCGGCCTCGACCTCCTTACGCTTAAAAATAACTCATCACGAATTAACCGCGCTACAAGTGTCACACAAAATACCACATCGACAAGAAGTCGAAAGCAGATCAACACAAGGATCAAATTCGCTAATTAATTCGGAATATCAATAAGATAATTTCTGTCACAAATCACTCGGAATATCAAGATCAACAAAAATGATCAATTCCGCAAATAAGCATCTTGCCAGTAAGTAAACCATGGCACAAAATTCACTAACCTCAAAACTCACGAAGATGCACATGGACTTTCTCTTTTATTATTACTCCTAATTAACTAACCTCAAAAGTCAAAACTCACATTATTCACTCTTCATCAATTTGAACCTATCATTTATTCGGGTAAATTTTGGTATTTTTTTTTAATTTATGCGCGTGTTAAAGTGACATTCATTTAAAATAGAAGGCGATTACTTTTTAGCCATTTCAGCATGCATGCACTTAGTATGGTTAATGAGCCAAGAAGCTACTTTACTAAAAAAAATCGATCAATCTACTCGGTATCCGTTGGATGACCCAATTCGAAATATCCAATCCGATAGACCCCTCGATTTCTTAACGAACCGATCTTTGTCCCAACCTACTACCCGATTGAGCAATAGAGCGTGTCCATTACCCAATCTAATATTATGTCGAGCCGGACCGGATATAGTGATACCCTACTTGTCCGACCCATAAACAGCACTACATGCACGCACCTATATATTTGACAGTATTTGCTGCTTTTATTTCACTTGGTTATAACTTTTTAGGTGTAGAATAGAACCAGAGTCCATTCTCTCTCAACTCTCAACTCTTCTTCTCCGCTACTCTATCTCTCTCTTTCTGTTTTCCTTTTCTTTTCCCCCTTTCTTCTGTTAATTTTTGTTGAATTTCGTAGGACGTTGGAGCTGCAGGAAAAAAATGCTGGAGTTTTGGGGAAAATCACGTTTTTAGCCCCATAACTTATATTTTTGGGCATTTTTAGCCCTAAAAAACTAAGTTTCGCAAAAATATCCCTTTATTTTGCCATATGCAGCGATATTAGCCCTTTCTCCACATCAGTTGTTCCACCTTGAAGAAGAAGCTTGTGTGGACTGCATATGTGGAACTAGGGCTAAAATTCCATAATAGAGAAAGACCATCATAGGAAAAACATCATTCCCGTCGCGGTTTCTCTCTCTCTCTCTCTTGTCGAGAACCAAGAAGAAAAAATGACGGGAATTGACGGGAACATCGTTCCCTCCTAGAATCGAGAGAAAGAACATCAGAGAAAAACATCTTTAAAGTCGAGAGAAATGTCGAGGAAGAGCAAGAGAAATCGGCCGACGAAAGCCAATCGATCTTCAGATCTATCGACAAATCGACAACAAAATGCGATAAGTACTCCGGAAAATACTGTTAATGGATTAGAGAGGAAGGATGAGGCAACTACCAAGGATGAAACGCAACGGAGTGTTGGCAACACCGGTTGTGGCAACGGTATCTCCGGCCACGGACGGCCCAGCTGTAACTAGGCAACCTAGAGCGACGGTTAATCCGGCTTCAGAAGAAGGTGCGATCATCATGAATCGCGAGCCTACAGTTCGCCGATTGGACTGGTCAAAGGATACAATCATGAAGCCAATTAGGGAAGAGGATGAAATTGAGGAAATGCAGAAAGAACAAATGAAGATACATACTGAAGAACGCAAAATGGAAGGTAATAGATTGGCTAACAATGGACATAACTTGGAATATATCACACCTTCAATGGCAAACGATGAGTTCTGTATTGAATTCTCTGAAGATGATTTGATAGAAGAATCAAATAAATGGAAACATTCACTTGTGTTGTATGTAGTTGGGGCAGAACATACCTTGGGGTATATGCAAAACTATATTGAGAAGGTATGGGGAGATATGGCAAGACCTGTGTTGCACCAATATGAAAATGGCTTTTTCATTGCAAGGTTTGAATCTGCATAAGAGTGTGAGTTAATTTTGTCAAGAGGACCATATATGGTGAAAAATCAGCCACTCATTATTAAGCAGTGGGTGCCGGATTTTGATTTTAGCAAGGAAAAACTCACAGTTATGCACATATGGATTAAGTTGCCCAAACTACCTCTTCCATTCTGGGGAAGAAAAAGCCTGGGTAGAATAGCTAGTGTTGCTGGCAAGCCCGTTCGAACGGATGAATGCACAGTAAAACAACAAAGGATTGCTTATGCCCGTGTACTTGTGGAAGTTGACATCAGCCAGCCATTAGTGAGAAATGTGAAGCTTAAGAAACCGAATGGTGACACCCTGGTGCAAGATATTGAATATGAATGGACTCGATCCATCAAAAATGCCAACTGTTAGGACATGATTGTAATGGACTGAAGGCACAGAGAAATGAGCAAGGTAGAATGGATAATAAAAGAAAACCAGGGAACAAACCACAAGTGGGGCAATGGATAGAGGTTAGGAACAAGAAGAAGACAAATAATCCAAATCCTCCACAACAAAACACTCAAAGGTCTGGTATTAAGCAAGATGTGAAAAACCAGAATGAAGAGACTCAATATGTGAATGCTAACACATTCACAGCACTTAGCCTGGAGGAGAAAGCACCACCATTATCTGTAGAAAACCTCAATGGAATAGGTAACATTGATGTTCAGTTTGGTAATTTTGTGGCTAATACAAGGATCCCAGATCCAAACACATCACCAACTATATGATCATAGCAAGATGGAATGTGAGGGGACTGAATAAGTCTTCTAGACAAAAAGAGGTAGTTAGCTTTTTAGATCAGAATAAAATCACTCTTATGGGAATAATAGAAACAAGAGTGAAAAAGACCAAAGCTGCTAGAATAAGAAATGCCTTTAGGAGTGGTTGGAATTTTGTGGATAATTATGATAGTGCTGAAAATGGACGCATATGGGTTGCATGGGATACTTCAAAAGTGCATTTTAATGCAATAACTAAAACAAGCCAAACAATCCATGGGTCTATGAGCAGTTTGGATGGATCAGACAACATGTTCATTACCTTCATCTATGGGGCAAATGATAGTGAAACAAGAAATCAGCTATGGGATGAACTTAGAAACATTGCCAACACAGTACAGGGGAATTGGTTGGTGCTTGGTGACTTCAACAGTATACTCTCTTCAAATGACAGGCTAGGAGGTGCTCTAGTGACAGATAATGAATGTATGCCTTTCAGAGAAGCCCTAAATGAAGCAATGCTACAAGAGTTGAAATACATAGGGTGGGAATATACTTGGAGTAACAATCAATCCAACAACCTCATCTATACCAAGATTGACAGAGTATTTGGCAATTGTGAGTGGCATCATAATTACTCCTTTGTAGTAGCTGAAGTACTTAATCCCATGGGATCAGACCATTCACCTTTAATGGTTAAATGTGGGGGGAGAATTCAGAGTAAAAATTTCCAGCAGTTTAAATTCTTGAATTGCATCACTGAGCATGAACAGTTTCTGGGGACAGTTGAAGCAGGGTGGCAAATACAAGAGAAAGGGGTAAAAATGTACAAAGTTTGGGCAAAGCTGAAAAAATTGAAACCTATGTTCAAGCAACTGAACAAAAGGTACTCATATGCTCAACAGAAAGTTGATATCTCCAGAGCTAAATTGCAGACCACCCAGGCTGCTCTAAAAGATGATCCATTGAACCATGATCTTTTTCAGGAAATGAAAAACACTCAGCAAGAGTTTGAGAAGTGGCTAATGATAGAAGAACAAATACTAAAACAAAAATCAAAAGTTCATTGGCTTTCTTGTGGAGATGGTAACAATAGGTACTTTCATGCATCCCTTCAAACCAAAAGGAAATCAAATGTTGGGGTGCTATATGATAATAATGGGAGAAAGATGGTTCAAGAAGATGATTTGAAGAATGAGATTCTTACATTCTACAAAAACCTTCTGGGGTCACAAGCCAACACTACCCTAGGGGTGGATATTAGTGTTATTAAAGCTGGAGCAGTGCTAGGCCAGGAACAAAGAGTGAACCTGATCTCCCCAGTCACATCTAAAGAAATTTTTGAGGCTTTGAATTCAATTGGTAATGACAAGGCTCCAGGGGTTGATGGATACACAGCTAAATTTTTTAAAGCTGCATGGAGTGTAATTGGATCAGATATCATTGATGCAGTACAAGACTTCTTCAGGTCAGGAAAATTGTTGAAAACTGTCAATATGACCAAGATCACATTATTACCAAAGTCTTCTCATGCAAACACAATCAGAGATTATAGACCTATCTCTTGCTGCTCTGTCATCTACAAAATCATATCAAAGACTCTCACTAGAAGGATGAGCAAAGTTATGGATATGATAATAGGCCCTGAGCAAGCAGCCTTTGTCCCTGGGAGGATTATTCATGACAATACAATTCTGGCACAAGAAATCATAAGAGGGTATGGGAGGAAAGGTCTATCTGCTAGATGTATGATCAAATTGGATCTACAAAAAGCATATGACTCAATACAATGGTCCTTTGTTGACTCTTTACTCAGACACATTGGGTTCCCACAGCAATTTGTGGACTGGCTCAAGGAATGTCTCAGATCTGTTTCATATCAGATCTGTTTTAATGGCCAGCTGTTAACACCATTTGAAGGGAAAAAAGGCCTGAGACAAGGAGACCCAATATCACCCTACATATTTGTGATATGTATGGAATACTTGAGCAGACTTCTCAGAACATTGGATAACCATGAGGACTTCAGATATCATCCCAAATGTGGTACTTTAAGGATTAATCACCTGGCATTTGCAGATGACCTACTCCTATTTTGCAAAGGAACAAAAAAAGCAGTTTGTGCTATGATGTCAAAATTTGACCAGTTCAGCAGGACCTCAGGCTTGGTAGCCAATCTGAGCAAGAGTGAAATATTTGGAGCAGGGATCAGAAAAGAAGTACTGGAAGATATAGCTAATCAGCTCCAATTGAAGATAGGGTGCTCCCCTTCAGATACTTAGGAGTGCCTCTGAATGCAAAAAGGCTATCAATCCACCAATACCAACCATTGTTGGAAAAAATCCTTGGGAAGGTGAGACACTGGACCACAAAGTTCCTAAGCTATGGAGGAAGAGTTCAGCTAGTCCAAAGTGTGCTTTATGCTATTCAAAATTACTGGGGCCAGCTACTTTGTTTCCCTAAGAAAGTCATAAAATCAATTGAAGCTATATGCAGAAGATTTTTATGGACAGGAAAAGGGGATGAATCAAAAAAATCCCCTGTTGCCTGGGATGACATATGTAGATCAAAATCTGAAGGAGGTCTTGGCTTAAACCATCTGCCCACATGGAATAAATGCTCAATGTTCAGACTACTATGGGCTTTGCAAAGGAAAGAAGACAGATTGTGGATACAATGGATCCACTCTAACTACATAAAAGGTGGTGAACTGATGAAAATTAAAGCCCCTACTCAAAGCTCCTTCTTCTTTAAGAAGATAATAAAATTAAGGGATTATGTGATACAACAGAGTGAGCTGCAAAGTATGATGCAAGAGGAAAAGGTGCCAACTAAAAAAGTGTACAACATTCTTAGACCCCCAATACCCAAAAAAGAATGGAGAGAACTAGTGTTGAACAACATGGCAACACCAAGAGCTAAATTTATATTGTGGATGGCACTTAGAGGGAGGCTGGCCACAAAGGATCGGCTCATACAGCTGCAAGTAATTGATGATCAGCAATGCATATTCTGCAAATCCCACGATGAAACACTCTCACACCTGCTATTCGAATGTTGTGAAATAAAACCTGTTTGGGCTCGGATGCTAAGATGGGCAGGAAGGAGAAGAAATCCTGCTGGATGGGAACAAGAAATGAAGCTTTTAACAGAAGAAGTAAGAGGCAGATCACCTTGCAACAGATTTTGGAAAGTTATGGTCACTGAATTCATATATGCACTATGGAAAGAACGGAATAACCGCATCTTTAATGGAAAGGTCCAAGATGTTACAAAAATCACTCATGAAGCAATCTTAAACGCATGTGGAAGATGCTTACTCCAGAAAAAGATGCAGGAATTTGTTAAGAAAATAGGGAATTTTTGTTAATGTGGGTATATGTTATAATGCTGCCTTATGCAGATTTTGATTTTAGAGTTGTACTTGAACGGTTATATTGGAATACAAAAGCTTATTTGTTCCAAAAAAAAAAAAAAAAACATCTTTAAAAGAGAAAATCCTGGAGAATGGAAAATTCTTCCCAAGTAAGTTGTTCCCTTTTTTTGTTTGTCTAAAATACCAGATTACTGTATAAACTTTAAAAGAATATAGTTTTTGATTTCAATTTTACATATTATGTGACACGGATGCTCGAAAGAACTACATAATTATATCATTGTACCATGGTGGTGAGTTTAGGTTGGTTCCCCATTGTAAGTATGAAGGAGGCTTGGTGGAAAATTCCATGATGTGGAATTTGAGAAGTTTAACATGAATTATTTGAACGACTTGGTGAATCAAATTGGTGTGGATAGCTGTAGAAGGTTTTATTCACTAGTGAACAAGTTATTTTATTTGTTGACTGATGATAAGATGCTTGGGCAGTACTTGCACAAAAATATTAGACCAAGTGGCGGGGAAGCGAGCATCTACATTGACTAAAAATTAGTTTACAAGAAGGAGAATGAGAATTTGATTGAAAATGAGGATTTGAATGATCATCATGATGTTGAGAGGGGGCTTGGGTATGTTGAGAAATCTATAGTTTGCCATAGTGAGACCGAATTTGATTCTGCATGTGATAGTGATAGTGATGATGAGGATCATGGAGGAAATAGAGGGAAGAGACACAAGTCAGTTGATGGTTATGACCCACATTTTGAGGAGAAGATGACCTTTCCAACCAAGGAGCAATTGAGGAATGCAATCAATGTACATGCTGTTAAGATCATGAGAAGCTTGCATATTTGGAAGAATGAGCCCGATAGAATGTACGCGAAATGCAAGGAACCTGGGTGCAATTGGGTCATTAGGGCACGAAGAATTGAATATGAACCAACTTTCATTATTAAAAGTATGAGCCCGAGCATACCTGTTGCGCGACATTTAAAGTGACCAATCTTAAATCATCCACAATAGCTGAGAGGTATCTGGACACCATCAAGAATGATCCTGATAGGAATTTAAAGGGATTTAAGGCCGATGTTGTTAAAGATTTGAAGGTTGCTGTATCTAAGGATCAGATTTATAGGGCTAGAAAGAAAGCATTGGAGATTTTGAATGGGAACCCTACCGAGCAATACACCATGTTGTGGAACTACGGGAATGAATTGCTTAGAGCAAATCCAGATCTAATATAATTGTCGACACCTACCCTGATCCTGATACAGCTAATAAGGTAAGGTTTAGAGCCTTCGATTGTTGCTTTGAAGCTCTAAAACTGGATTTCTTACTGGTTGTAGACCTATAATAGAGATAGATGGTTGTCACCTATCAGGTCCCCACAGTGGTGTCTTACTCATAGCTGTTGGAGTAGATCCTAATAATATGCCTTAACCAATAGCTTACTGTGTGGTGGGAAGTGAAACAAAGGATAAGTGGATTTGGTTTCTTAATCTTTTGAGATTTATTTGGGAACTTTCTTTTTTTGTACAAGTTGCTATGAATTTTGAACGATCAGCAAAAATAAGTGAACTTTTCTTTCATTGCCACCAATTCTTAAATTTTACAGTACCAGTCTTACGAGCCATAAATACACCAAAAAATACTCCTTTACAGAGCATAAATGCACATTCTACCAAAGAGATTATTCACTTCACTAAACTACGAGACATAGATATAAAAGACAATAAACTTCAACTGCAGCAACTTCTTCATCAGAAGTAGGTCTTAAAGGTCCAGATGTCATCATCATCAGAAAAATAAGATAGCACAATTTCTTCATCAGCAGCTTCTTGATGGGCACGTACGCCATGGAGCACAACTAGAGACAGCAGTTACGTTTGTATTCACTTCAATAACAACCTACTTTGCAAGAGACCACACTAGACCACAAAGCAAAGTGATCACAAACAACATGCAATAGGATAATGTCTTATCATTAGCATTGTTTTTTGGCATTTTCAACAACACTGTGACTTCATGCAACTCTTTTATGACTTCATGCAACTGTTCTTCCACCCCCTTATTCTGTGGCGCAAGATATTCATCTATCTCAGCAGCCCATACAAAGAACTTGCATTTGTTCACCTATCAAAAATGGAAAAAATTCGTTAATAGACCATAATTACCTATCAAAGATAAATTAATTAAATCTTCTCCAATCTGAACAGAAAGAACAAAACTGAAGCAACAAAATACCAAAAAAAATACCATTTCATCTGGTGCAACAAAATACCAAAAAAAATCACGAAAGGTAGAAATCCCGAAAACAGAAAATTGCAACAACACAACCTCACGTTGAAATCTGGAGCAAAAAATATTAAGAAAGGTAGAGATCCCGAAAATAATTACCTTGTTGTAATCACGACACCCGTAGAATCGCCGTCCCGGAAATTCACCTACGGTGGCCGTTCTCAATGGCGACTAGATGATGCAATAACATTTGATGAATGTTGGGAGTGCACTTGAAGAAGACCTAGCTGGATTACACTTAGACATGGATCTAATTTGATTATCTAGGGTAAGGGTTCTATAGGATTCGGGGAGATTAGAGGAAAAAATAGAAAGAATGAGATTGAGAGATCAAACGATTCATATGTAGGGATGAGGACAATTTCATCAATTTACTAAATTATGTTGAGGTGTCCGATTGTGTAGGTTTTTTCAGTCCACGGGAGCACCAGGGATGATGTGGAACAACTGATGTGGAGAAAGGCTAATATCGTTGCATATGGCAAAATAAAGGGCTATTTTTGCGAAACTTAGTTTTTAGGGCTAAAAACGCGCAAAAAGATAAGTTATGGGGCTAAAAACCCGATTTTCCCTCTTCATTATTACTCCAAGAAGATGCACATGGACTGTCTCTTTTATTATTACTCATAATTAACTAACCTCAAAAGTCAAAACTCACATTATTAACTCTTCATCAATTTGAACCTATCATTTATTCGGGTAAATTTTGGTATTTTTTTCTAATTTATGCACGTGTTAAAGTGACATCCATTTAAAATAGAAGACGATTACTTTGTAGCCATTTCAGCATGCATGCACTTAGTACGGTTAATGAGCCAAGAAGCTACTTTACTCAAAAAGAAAAAAAAAATCGATCAATCTACTCGGTATCCGTTGGATAACCCAATTCGAAATATCCAATCCGATAGACCCCTCGATTTCTTATCGAACCGATCTTGGTCCCAACCTACTATCCGATTGAGTAATAGAGCGTGTCCATCACCCAATCCATTATTATGTCGAGCCGGACCGGATATAGTGAGACCCTACTTGTCCGACCCATAAACAGCACTACACGCACGCACCTATATATTTGACAGTATTTGCTGCTTTTATTTTACTTGGTTATTACTTTTTAGGTGTAGTGTAGATAGAACCAGAGTCCATTCTCTCTCAACTCTCAACTCTTCTTCTCCGCTACTCTATCTCTCTCTTTCTATTTTCCTTTTCTTTTCCCCCTTTCTTCTGTTAACTTTTGTCGAATTTCGTAGGACGTTGGAGCTGCAGGAAAAAAAATGCCGGAGTTTGGCGATGAATTGATCATAGAAAGCTACAAAGTTCCGTGGCTAATATGGATCCAACTTATTATCACGATTCTTCTGATTATTATTCTATTTTTTGGATTCAGCATCTTCACTTCAGACCCTTCATCCATCTCCTCCGCCGCTCCTCCGTCAACTGGTGGCGCCGCCACCGCGCCACCGCCGCCCAATCTCAACAAACCCAGCTCTTCCCGCAGAAGAACCAAGGTAGGGTAAATTACACTCTCTCTCGCTCCTCTCTCTAGAGATGTTTTGTTTTCGGTTGAAAGGTACAGCACACAGTTCTTTTTTCTTTCGCTGCGTTGATGATTAGGTAAACAGAGAATTTTGATATTTGCGTTGATAACCTGTGCTGGTTGAGGAGCACAGTCTGGATGTATTTAATGTTTTTATTCATAATTAAGAAACCGATGGTATGATTTTACAATTCCTGAAATTCAACAGTGTATGAACTGAGGTCCTCTCTTTAAATTTACTTTTCTAGAATTGTCATCTTTCTCAATTCATTTTGCGTTACATCAGTCTCACTAATTCAGCCATTAGTGGGAAATCATTCTTGTGTAGTGATATAGAAATGCTTCTACATTTTCAGATTTTGCATAGATTGTAATTTGCTGTTCGATTATGTACATGTTGATTTTTACAGTATTAATCACGTAATGTGACATTACTAGCAATTATCTCAATTCATCACCGTTTTGTGATATCTGTGTAAATAGAAAAACATATGATGTTGGCGGTTTTGGAATTTTCATCTTATTTCTACTTCGTATAAAATTTGCGTTAGGAAGGGCATCCGGCTTAAAATTTGCTTATTGCATGAATTTATAGTGTTAACTAATTTTAGACAATTAATTGGCACTATAATCTTCATGTCTTCATGTCACCCAACATAGTTGAGATTAAGGTGCGGACGGTTGAAGATGTTGATGATGATTTGATTTTATAATAACAGAACATTGGATTTCTAATTCCTTTCACCTCTATAAGTGAATTTAATTGCCTAAAACCGCTTTAGAGATTGTGTTTCGACGCGGATGTCAGACAAGCTTATCCACAGTTTGAAAATTGACCATATTGATAACGAATCTTAGCCATTGGTTTCTGGTACTATGCACATCGGAATATGTCAGTATCTCTTGTTTCGAAGGCAGCTCAGCTTATGAACCTTCTTAACTGTAAAGTTTATATAGAGCTCTATAGATCCTTATTCGTGGCATCAGGTGCTTTTAGTGCCAGTATGAGTTACAGTTTAAGTACTGTAGTATAATTTAGCTTAACGAAGAAATGAATGCCTATCACGTTGAGGTTATCTAATGATGGTGTAGTCGAATTAAGTGATCCGGACTCGTGGTTTTTAATGATCTTGTACTTATTTGAACTAGATTAGAGCCCACTTGAATCCAAAGCATACAGAATTTGTTGTTGTTGAACTTTAGATTTTCGAGAAAGGATTGCCTTTTAGATCTTTCTTTCTTTTTTCATCTTTTTTTTTTTGTTGGGTGCGTGTGTGGCAGTCAGGCTGCATTATGTTTTTTAAGTCCTTGTCCGATGTTATTTAGTCAATTGATTTTGAAACCAAACATGATTTGAAGTTAAACCGAGTTGTTCACTTAGATTTTAGAAATTAGAAGTTAGAACTAAAGAAATGAAGTAAATTATGGTAAACTCCTAAAACTTGGCACTTTGTTTTTTTTGCATGAATTTATAGTGTTAACTAACTCTAGACAGTTAATTGACACTACAATTTTCATGATATCGACACCAACATAGTTGGGATTAAGGTACAGTTTATGAGCCATATCAAACTATCATATGGGAAAACACGTCATGAATAGTAGACGCATTGTCAGTTTTATATATGTCCAGGGCCAGGGGCCAAGTGAAATAATACACATCATTCAGGGGGTAAGGTGAAACAAAAAAAAAAGTTTGGTGGGGAAAGTACCAAAAAAAAAACAATAGTTTTCAGGGGTTTACTTTAATTTACTCAAAGAAGTAGAGTATTAGGGTGTCCTCATTCACTATTCAGTCCATGTTATGGACTCATTTATTGAAGCACTAACTTGTCAATTTTGTTATCCAAATATTCTCTCTGATTCTGATATATTGTGAAACACACATGTAATCAGGGACAGAGTGCCCCCCGCCACCCCCCAACTGTATAAAACATCTACACTGAATTCAAATTTCCTATGTATAATTATTACATTTCAAAAACTTGCCCCTTACAAAAAATTAAGAATTCCTCTTAGAGCACTCCCAGCAGAAATCTCAAAATTTTGCTCCTAAATTCCTCCTATACTATTTTACGATCTCGGTTTTATAAATACATACACCAGATCTCCTATTTTCTACATAAAATAATAATTATGTGTTGGCCCTACTAATTGTAAGCTTAAAATAAATTTAGGGTGTGTGTAATTTTAGGATTGAATTTAGGGGGGTGTAAAAAAATTTGTGGGCCCCATCCAATTTAGGAGATCTGCTGGATACACTTTTTGTCCCATTTTTAATTGTTTTAGCCTAAATTTAAAGTTAGTGATGCATTTAAGTGATCTGCTGTGAATGCTCTTATGCGCTACTTTTAAGAAAGAAAAAAAAATTCTAACCCCCCTCTCTTTAATTTTCCATCTCCTCTCCTGCATGTCGTCCGGGCGGACATTGCAGATTTGTGAGTTAGGCGTACTTTATATTTTTGTCCTGGCAGGTTGGAGACCTCCGGAGAGTACGAAGGGCTGAAGAAACTAGTCCAGAGTTGGTCGAAGAAGAACAAGATCGAAGTGAAGAGGAGTCTTCTTTGAAGGATCCTGTGCTTGTCAGAATTTCCCCATTGTCAAACCACCCTTGCAATTATTTCGGCCTAGCAAAACAAGCGTTTCTCAAGTGTTTTGGCTTGGATTCCAGCTCTGACCCCTCCAGAGAACACCAACATGAAAAACGAGAATAGTGTATGCTCATATCTCTTTGCTAGCTCATATATCTCGCTAGCACAAAGATAACACATGCACAGGAGAAAAGGGACTCAACTACTAGGGATAATCACATGTACTTCCCTTGACGTTTAGCCTAATTACAAAAAACAAAACCAGTTATCTCTTAGAAGTTAGAATTACAAATAGCCCCCTGACATTTGTTTCTAATTTACAAATAGCCCCTTGACATTTTTGTTCTTATTTTACAAATTGCACCGTTGATGGGGGTAATCTGTAAAACAAATACAAATATCAAAGGATATTTGTAAAATTTCAGGTGTTTTTTTGCAATTTTAGAAGAAAACTAGATTTTTTAGAGCTGAGCTAAATTTCAGGAGTAGTTTCTGTAATTATCCCTAACTATTATGATTGTACCAAGAATAAAAATCTGATTTTCCTTGTCTGAGGGAGGAAAGAGAGAGATTGGGGGGTGGGGAGAGAGAGAGAGAGAGAGAGAGAGAGAGAGAGAGAGAGAGAGACTATTCGTTTCTCTTTGTACATTTGAACTCGGTACGATTTTTTACACACCTTTGGATTGATGAAAAGTTGTTTCGTTTTCACTACTCTGCAGGCACGTAGTTAACGAAAAGTTCATTCAGACGATGAGTAGATAGTCATGAAAGAGCCAACAGATGAGGATGACTTGACAAGGATGGATCGATCAGGTCTTAGATATCCTGTAAATAAAATGACCCCCTGATATGTGTATTAACAACATGCTAGCATACGTAACACTATGGTCAAGTAAAAATCTACTATTGCTAATGGGTTCCAAAACTTTCTCATAATTGCGAAGCTGTCAGTCCCTGATTTTGTTTCCTTATGCCTTTTCATGTTCTGTCTTTTTTCAAAATTACAAATAACTCCACATTTGTTTTTATTTTACAAATTGCATCCTGAGGGGGTATTGTGGAAAACAATACAAGAAAAAGAAAAAGAAGGATTATTAAAAAGAGGAAGAAGGATTATTAGAAAAAAAAAAAACAATACAAATATTTTCGAACGTCACTATTTTTTTGCCTTCTTTTTTGGTTGATGTCCTTGATTATGATGTAATGCATTAATATTTTACTTCCGAAAAAAAAAAAAGTTCTTCGACATTTATCATCTAGACACGGTCTTTAGACTAGAGTTGTACTCAACTAAGGTCTTGTTCTTTTGGACTTATTTTTTCAGTTTTTCAGTTCAGTTCAGTTCAGGTCCATTCAGTTCAGTTTAGTTGTTCTTCTTCTTCTTCTCCTTCTTATTAATTTTAATTATTATTATTGTTATTATTACTAATAATATTACTATTATCATTGTTGTCGATTATTATTATTATTATTTACTATTATTATTATTATTATTATTATTATTATTATTTACTCTTAATATATATTTGATTCGATTGATTTAAATTGATTCGATTGATTCATGCATTTAGTTCGATTCGATTCAGTTAATTCATTCAAAAGAACAAAGCCTTCTCTTTTAATTATAAGGTGTCTCCCATCGAAAAATATTTTCATCGAGAAATATTTTCATTGTGTGACAACTTCCATTCCTTATATACTTCTCATTTCTCCACATTTTTCTATCTCACATGCTCGGCTTTGAGCATCAATTTCTCACTCGTTCGGAATTGGATTTGAAAAAAAACTAAATACACTGCAATTATCTACTCGAAAAGTCGATTATGATCATGATGCTCGTTTTTCATTTTAACGACCCTTTCAAATTTAGAAAGTGTAGTCAAAATTAGTACAGTAACATTGTTTTTAAATCTAAATTCCAACAAAATATTAGACTGTGGAGCCTGAAGTACCGTACACTAGTCCATGGTGATAACAGTTTTTTTGCAAGGGTTTCTAGACAATTCACATAATAGGGCTAAAAAAGAAAAGGTTTCACATAATAGGGCTGGCTACGTCTTTGTTATAAGAGGGCTGATATATCAATACCCCCATCAATATCCCAACTGCGTGCTTTCAAGATAATACAATTTTAAATAATATTAATTAATATTATAATAAAATATTTATAAAGCATACAGTACAACTCCTGCAAAGCAGGGTGTTGACGGGTGTTGATGTGTGGCGTCAGGGGCGGATGTACACTACACACAACCTGGTGGTGCACATGCACCACCAGAATAAGACCCCCTTCCCCGATAATATCTAGTATTATCTTTTCCGTTATTTTAGTTTGGCAATAGTTGAATTATCGAGGGGTTTAATCATTTTTTACTCTCGAAGTTTAATAGGTAAAGTCATATATACCTATTAAATATATTTTTTGATTTGACGTAATCTGTTTTGATCAAGACGATATTAATTAGAGTGTTTAAAATTGTTTATTCAACCTTGAAATATTTCGCAAACACTTGCTTCTTTTGAAGAATATTTATGTCATATGATGAAAAAAATTAAGATGCACCCTTAACACAAAACTAGCTGAAGGGTTTCAGTTAACCAAATATTAAAAATTAATTTTAAAAGAAATGTTGAAGTAAGAAACATGGATAGCGAATAATGGGCGTACGAAACTAGGATTTAAAAGAATAGAGATAATGAGATGACGTATTTATGAATTAGTTTGGAGGGACGAAGCCTTTAAAAAGTGAGGAAAACTACAAAATACAATCTATATATAAAAAGATTGTCAAGATGATCGTGGAAGTTTACCATATGCTTGCCCTAACACTGAATATTTTTTTCGTAATTTATTTTGTGCACCAGTAATATAAGCTCCTAGATCCACCTAGCGTGTTGGTATATCGTTTCTCTTGTTATAAATAGCCCATTGATGGAATAGTAACCATATTCTAAAATATAGTAATATTATGGTCTCGTGTTGCTAGATATATAGTCAGAAAGGGCTGAGCACAAATGGTCCGGACTCGGTTTTTACCCGGACCCGGACCGGATCCGGACCGGACCCGGACCCGGACCGGATCCGGACCGGACCCGGACCCGGACCGGACCTGTTAATTAGGTCCGGGTCCCGGGTCTGCATTTTGTCTAAAACCGGGTTCCGGGCCGGACCGGGTCAAGACCCGGAAAATCCGGGTCTGGCCCGGAACGACCCGGTAAAAATAAAAATACAAAAAAAAAAAAAAATTTTATATAATTTACTCTCGGTGGTGATGAAATAATGAAGATTAATAGCTCGATTATGATTGCACTTTATTCTAATTAAGTTTATTTATACTAAAATATTGTTGAACTTGGGAGTTTGATGACTAAATAAAGATATTAAGATTGATAATTGTATTTTATGGGAGTATGTAAAGAAGAAAGTATTTTATATGTAATAAAAGGACACTTAATATGCAAAAAAAAAAAAAAAATTTCTTTTTACAAAATCGGGCTAGAATTTGACCGACCCGATTTTTCCGGGTCCGGACCGGATTGGCCCGGTTCTGAACAGGTCCGGGCTTCGGGTCGATCAAGTCCGACCATTTATAATTCGGGTCATTCCGGACCGGGTCGGTCCGGGCCGGGTCAGACCCGGTGCTCAGCCCTAGTAAGAAGTTCTCTTAAATTTCTGTATTTGCGAGAAATTCTCTTAAATTTGCAATTTATCCCCTCAACTTTCAGAATCACGTGAAACGTCCTCTTTCTTTAATTTAATTGGTCATGTCATAATTTTTTTCTATAGAAAATTGATTTTAATTAGGTATATTTTTAATTTTTAAAAATGGGAACAATTAATTTTAAAAGATTTAATTTGAAAAAGTGACATTTACACTAGTTAACTTTCGAGGACTTCTAAATACCCTTTTGATTATTAATAATTTTATTTAGTATGAGTAAAAATTATAAAAAATAATATTAAAATATAAATTAAGACAACACAATTGTAATTTATGTTCAATTTGAAAAAAAAGCTTAAATACACTTTTGGTCCCCAAATATAAACAACTCACGATTTTGATCCCCTAAATTTTAATTTCACGAATTTGATCCCTTAAATTTTTCTATTTGTAAAATCAGGCCCCGCACTAATTTGGTCAAAATTAAATCTGATTTGTCGCTACTTAATCTATGTGTCTGCCGTGCTGGCATGGCAAAATGGCTTTTTATATTATTTTTTATTTACAATTTAGTTAATATATTTATATAATATTTAAGAAATTAAAAATGAAAACACTTAAAGCTAAACATAAAGAGTAGGTCCCTTCACTCCCCCTTGCCAAGTACAAAAAAAACTCTGAGAAAAAAAAAAAATAAAAAAGCTCAAATTTTTAGGGGTAAGACAAGTATAGGTACTTGCACATGATTTAATAAAGTACAAAGGTCAGAAGCGAAAAAAAAAAACAAGTATTTAAATTATTATTAATATTATTTGGCCAATTTCCAAAACCAGAGATACTCGGCTCCCAAATTTCACCATGGTTGCTCGAGACCACCGCCGCCTCACATCTCCGACCGCCAACGCCGCCGTAATTCCGACGGAGGAAGTCCCTCCTGACCCGTCGGTTGACGGACCAAAACCTGTAGCGGCCATCGCGAAAAGAAAGAATAAAAAGAAGAAACGAACATTAGATTCAGAAACTGAATCATCAGCTTCTTCGAATAATTGTAGCTGCGCAACCTCTTCTTCGCAAAAGGGTATCAGGATTTCTAAGAACCCTAAGAGAATTCGGGTCGTGCCGTTGTCAACGACGTCTCGTAGAAGTGTCGGGCCAAGGGACGTCGACGCCCTTGGCCTTCCCCTGGGGATGTCAATTGCCGCTGTCGTTGCTCAGGTTCTTATTTATTTAATTATTTATTTATTGTTTCAATTTTAATGATCAAATTGCTATTTTGTTTATGAAGTTCTTGCTGGAGTTTGAGGAATTTTCCAGTGATGATCCATAGTTCTTTGTTTTTCATGTATGCATCTTTACTTGGAAATTTATTTGTTACTTGAAGTTGAACTAAAGGTTACTTCTTTGAATTAAATATTTGAGATATTATGTAATAGTGCTTCATTTTTTATTTTATTTTTTGGTGCATTGTTAGTTTTGTTGTAAAATATTTAACTTTTTAAGTGTTTTATCTTTTTTTTTTTGCTTTTATTGACATTTGTTCATGTTAGTGTGTTTTCTTGCTGTAGGGTCAGACTCGTTTTGTTGCCTCGATATGCATTCTTGAATTTCTGGAGAAAGTCATAATCTTTAAGCAATTTGTATAATTGTTAATTGAATTGGTTTTGCGTGCACCGGTTCTTTTTTGGTGCATTGTTGATCTATAGAAAAAACGTGATCTTTCAGAAAACTTTACATCCTCCGACGAGGGGAAATTGTTTTATTTGAGTTTACCGGTTGAAGTTTTGTGGTTTCTATATGTATTTTTCCAAATTTCTGCAAATTTTGGATTTTTAGAATACCATATGTTTGTATGTCATCTGAAATGCATACCCGAACTGGTGGTCTGCTGTGGGGCTTTGATAACGGTGCAGAGAGAAGAATAAACAAGACACGAACGGGTGGCCATCACTAATAGGAGAATCTAAGTTTTAAACATGGGACAATGTATGATATTTGAAATTTTAGAAAAAATGGATCTATGATATGAAAGCAAACGGTAATCTGCCTTTATTTCTTCATCAATATCATCAACTGCACCTTAATCCCAACTATGTCGGGGTCGGTGACATGAAGATTATAATGTCAAGTATCTGTCTAAAATTAGTTAACACTATAAATTCATCAACAAGCAAAGCGATAAATTTTGCGCCGGATGCCCTTCCCGTCGCAACCTTTATTTCTTGACCGAAAAAATAGGCAAATGAGTACGACATTTTCACTTGAGAAAGTGTCTTTGATAGAATATTTTTTCCTATGGCATTTAATGGATAGGGTGAATGGTGGGTGGTGGTTATTTTTTCATATGGATATTGGTGTACGTGTTGACTTTTACAATATGGAGTCATGTCCATAATGTACGCGTTGACTTTTACAATATCATGCCTATATCAATTATCTTAATTCATTGCATTCTCATGATATTTTCCATGTAACTAGAAAAACCCATGATGTTGGAGGTTTTAGAACTTCATCTCATTTCTCCATTGAAGGTTTCTACACGAAAGGCATCCGGCGTAAAATTAGCGTTAACTAATTTTAGACAATTAATTGACACTAAAATCTTCATGCCATCAATCCCAATATAATTTGGATTAAGGTTGATGATGACGATATTGAGTTGGGTTTTACTGGAGATTGCAGCCTTGCCTACCTATAGAATGTGACTTAGCGTATCAGGGTATATATAGCTAAGGTTGCCTTTAAACAATTTTTTATAGTATTTTCTTTCCTTCTTTGGCTTCTCATGAAATATATTTAATGTTACTTTATGCAGCATAGTTTTAAAGGCGAAAGGACACCAAGGCGATAAGGGTCATATCGCCTAAGGTGCAAGGCGAGGCTGGTGCCTGACATTAGTGAGGTGCAAAAAAAAGAATCTAAAAGTCGTAAACACATAATGAAACGAAACTTCACAAAAAACATAGTAGTCAACAAAAACGAAGCATCAAAACAAGAAAAAAAACAATCTTTAAAAGTTTTTTTTTTTAAAAAAAAATTAAAGAAACATAAAGAAAACCTAATGTCAAAGAGGCGCAAGTGAAGGTGCTCCCGCACATTTCTCGCCTTTGGGCTCACTGGGATGGGTGCTTTGATCTGCGCGCCTGTTACGCGCCTTTGATAACTATGGCAATTATAGATACCCATTAGTTTCTCACTTAGATGCTTCCATCTTTAATGTTTGAGTTGTAATCTTCTTCTCTTTCTTAGCTATGGACAATATAATCATGGTTGTCAAGTCGTCGACTAGTCGATCGGTCGGAAACCATTGAATGCCCGGGTCACTCTATTAGATCAAAGATGAATAGTCGACTAGACGCCCCGACTGGCCAATTGGTTCGGCAACTAGACGTGCCAACTGGTTGGGATTTTTGGAACCGGGAACCGCAGAACCGATCCGAACCGCATCGGAACCGACGGTTCGGTTCGGTTCCTAGCAACAAATTTTTTTTTTCGGTTCGGTTCGTACTGTTAGTATTCGGTTCGGTTCGGTTCGCGGTTTCTGTCTGTTTTAAAGAGGAACCGATCTGAACCGCAAGGAACCGTCCGAACCGCACCGAACTGGGAAACCGACCCTCTGAATATGATATAATATAATATATTCTTATTAAACATAATTAATATAATATAAAATAATATAATATATTCTTAAAAAAATAAAATATAATATAATATATTTCGTCCAAACCATACAAAATCAGTTCCGGTTCGGTTCCGGTTCGGTTCGGTTCCTGTGCGGTTTGGTTCCTGTGCGGTTCGGACAAAAAAAACTGGAAAAACCGAACCGCGAAAAAACTATGCGGTTCGGTTTCGGTTCCTGTATTTTTCTCCCAGGAACCGAAAAGTCCCAGGCCTAAACTGGTTGATTAGTCGACGACTTGACAACCATATCTAAACTTATGATAGATTCTATGTGTTGAACCTTGATTGGAACTTAATATGTGATCTTTTGGAACATATTTGCTAAGTTGTTTCAAGTCATTATGTTACATGTTATAATTTAGGAAAATTCTAAGGTACCCACATGGGTGCAATACCTGCATGTATATTGACCATAGGATTTGTAGCAAATGATTTTCGTCATGAATCCGATGGTGAATATATATGCAGGCATGGTACTCATCTGGGTAACTTAGAACTTCCCGACAATTTATGCCATCACATGTATATAGATATATAGCTATTATTTACTATTGTTGACCTACCAACTAGTCAACATTACAACTAGTCGCTTAGTCTGACCTCGTCAACTCGACTCGACTTACCGACTTGACAACCATGAATATAATCTGTTCGTTTGAAGTAAAATTTTACTTGTACTCATTACATAAATGTTAGATCCTAATACAACCTATATTTTAATGGAATTCCAACATTCTTGGTAGTAAGATATTATTATGTCTAATTTTAGGACCATGTATTTGATTTTAAATGAGTTGGATTGGTGACAGCAAGCTTATTGCTTACCTGAAACTGCCTTCTTCATTTGTAGCATCTAAAAAATCTTCTGAAACAAGTAACTCAGACTAGGATTGCGAGGAAGGTGAAAAATCGTAATTTGAGGAATCATAACACGAATAGTAAGTTCTTATTAAATAGGATCATGGAGTTATTAGATGCGACTCCAACAAGCCTGTAAACTAGCTAATAACACAAAAATAGAGGTATAAAGGACTCTTAACACTACCACCGACCAAGACGGTCTATTGGTGTAGTATACAGTGCAATGCCAGATTTGCCATTGCATTGTTTTGACGCTACTCTTTTTTTTTTTTTTTGGAGCACAAAGCGTCCTTATTGTTTTGTGTATTTTTTATTAGTTTAATATTTCTTTTTCATTAATTTAATATAAATTAAAATTAAAATCAATTTAATTATATGTGGTAAAAAATTAAAATAATATGACGTGTAATATGATAATAAATAATATATTAAAAGCACTATGATATTTACAATATTATACATGAAGTTATAAAGATTACTTAAATTACAATGTAAAATGCCGAAATATAAAATTCCAACCGCGATAAAAATCACATAAAAGTACTATATTAGATAATGGTTCTTTTGACATGAGTTCATTCATTATCACGTGGCGTCGACAAATTTAATAGGCCATACACTAATACCAATACTGACACTGATTTTGTAATTAAGCAATCCTGTCGTCGAGCAGCTATATAGCAGTTTCTTCTTTTGGGTTGGAGGCGTAGTGGAGTACTATCAATATCTTTGCTTGTTCTATATTGTGACTCTTTGATTTGTTTTCCCCAAGTGTTTTCTCAATCACAATTTAAATAAAAATAACGAATAATTACCAAAAGTTTCCCTGAGATTCAGCCTAATTACGAAAAATTCCAGCTATCATTCAAAATTACAAATACCCCTTGTGGGTTAACATCCCCTTTAGGCTTGTATTTATGATTTTGCAATTTGTAAAAATGGAAACAATGTGAAGGGTTATTTTTATTTCGAAAATTTATCTGAATTCTTTTAATATTTTTGCAATAAGGTAATCTACTCCGTCCCAAAGTGATAGACATATGGTTAGAACACACATATTAAGAAAAGGTGGTTATATTTGTTAAAAGAATGTATTTTTTATGTATACCCTCATTAAGTGTGGGATTAAATTTTAGAAAAAAATAACATTAATGATGAGTAAACTATTTTAGTTTGAATTTTATTAATTATTCAAAAGAAAAGTTGAGTAAATATTTCATTGGAAAGTGTTATGTATGGGGAGTAAGTAAGCACTCCATCCTTCTCAAAATGGTTGGCAGATTTGCCTTCTTTAAATTTCCCAAAACGGTATCACGTTTTAGTTAAAACACTACAACTATTTAATCAAATAACAAAAAGAAGTTAAAGCTCCTTAAAATTTAAGAAGTCAACACATGCCAACCATTTTGGGAATGGAGTATCAGATAAGGGCATTTTTGGAAAAAACTACATAATGACCATCTCAAATAGGAAACATGCGTATCATTCGTATGTTGCGACAGGGAGGTCATTCGGCGTAAAACTTTTCCACTATATTTTTTGTATGAATTATACTGCTAACTAATTTTAGGCAATTAATTGGCGCTGTAATCTTCATGCCACCGACCCCAACATAGTTGGGATTAAGGTGTTGTTGATGATGTCCGAGTTGACAATCTGTTGAAACACCACAGTATTGAGTACATGAGTGCATTAGTGATTGATTCATTTATTTGTTTGTATGGTTATCTGTACTGTAATTATCAACTTTTTTTTTTTTTTTTTTGGGAAAAAAAGTCAATTCTATCATAAAATTTAGCTTATGTTTGTTTGTTTTAGGTTTTAGAGAGAAAAAATGCAGCTGGGGAGAACATGTCTGTGGATTATCTGTCTGGGGTACCCTCTCTATCTTTGTTGATGACATATTAATCTGTCGTTCTAATTCTATTCTTAAGATCGTCATCTTCTCGTTCGATGAAATCAAGGTCCCGGACACATCTGAGTAATCAGAGAATTAGAATACCACTCATGAGGTTTAGCTTAATTACACACACAAAAACTCCATTTACCTTCTTAAGGTGTTACAAACACCCCCTTGATATCGGATGCATTTTGTAAAATATATTAAATGTCGATGGGGGTTATTCTTGTTTTGAAAGACAACTGGGTGTTTTTTGTAATTAGGCTTAATCTCAGGGGTAGGATTTGTAATTAGCCCTTTATTTTATCCAACTGAACACCTGCTAATCTGCGATTTTGAAACAATTCATGTTCATCGGACATGTCGAGAGTTTTTTAATAACAATAATTATTAGTATTACTATTACATATCTTAGTCGTATTAACTTCTGCATATGAAAGTTGATAAAATCTCACGCTTCCACAATTGCAGATCTGCATTTTGGCTGTACGAGAATCTCTAGGAAATGTAAGCCTTATTTTCTAGCCTTGCTCTGACTGCTGTGGTTGTCTCGTGCTTTTTTTTTTGCTCCCATCAAATACTTACCAATATAATTAAAGACTAAAAGTCTTGTTTTTCTTTTTTCTTCTTCTTCCTTTTTTTTTTTTTTTTTTTAATTTTTTGGTATTTTTAGTCATGTTCCACGATTTACATGTCGATTTTACAATATCAGTCATATAACAATTTGTGTTAAAATTATGCCTTATGCACGAATAAATGCAAGTTTAGTCATAAAGCTGAAAATACCACTAGATGGTGAAACATTGAGAATGGTGCTTTCTCAATGAGTTTAATGTCTTTATTCAATTATAACTTGCATATTATTCGAGCATGATCCATGATTTCATCATAACTTTAACCCTTACGAGTTGGCAACTTCAAGAATCTTCCATAACAAAGTACTGAACTGAATCATACTGAATTGTATTTTAAGCGGGTAATTTTCCAATACTAGTCGCTTGAGTCCCCTTGTATTGCAGGTGACAATCCTTTGTTTAGGAAAAGTGAAAAAGCATAACTATTATCTCAACTCATGGCTGTGTCATGATATTTTTCCATGCAAAGGAGAAACCTATTGTTTGGAGTTTCATCTTGTTTTTCCTTTGTATGAAGGTTGCCACAAGAAGGGAATTTGGCGTAAAATTTTGCTACTATTTTTTTTGCATGAAATTATATTTTTAGTTAATTTTAAACCATAAATTGACACTATAATCTTCATGCCACCGATCCCATAAGGTGCAGTTAATGATGATGATTGCTTGTCCGAAACAGGTTTTCGGAGACAAATTTGATAATTTTGTAACAAACTTCGAGAAATCATTTCGGAGTACATTAATGACGTTACGATTAATCAGCGGCTCGTCTCAAAAGCTTGAAAAACAAGTCAAAGTATCCGGATTTAGAACGTGTTCTTGTTCACCACCAAACATCGCTTCATCATGCTACAAACTCGGAAAGTCAACCTGTCTTTCTGAGTCCACAGACGATTCAAAAACACTCCCTTCTGGAAACATCACCGGACAACAAGTTACGGGCCCACACCCGTCTCTCGATAGAATAAAATATTCTTCACTCCCTTCAAGTCAAAGTCAAACTTGTTCGCAAATGGAGGAAATCATGAGTACGAATTATTTGACAAATCAAGAACTCATTCTTCGTGACGAAAAAGACGAGCATCATCAGTTCGCGTGTTCCGATTCCGCTTTAAGCCAAATTTCTATGTTAAGCTCGATAGAAAAATCCGTAGTCGAACAAACCCGTTCGAATGACCTAAAGACGTTCAAAATTGGTCTTATTATGAGAAAACTGCAGCTTAAGGAAAGACAATTGGAACTCGATTCCAACTCGAATTTCTTGGAGAGGTGGAAACTGTCTATGGGTATATCTAAGGCGTCGTTCAAAGCTGAAAAATTTAAAACTCAGTTGCAGGAGTCGAGGCAAGTGGAGTTGCTGAAGAAATGTTTGGACTTTTTAGTTGCTGGTTTGATCATCATGTTATTTTCACTTGGTTATGGGACGTATGTTTATTCTCATAGAAGAATCATTGAAGCTACGGAAGCTTGCTCTCCTTATACGGTAAGAATTATCATCCTCACTTATTAACAGTGTATCATATTCATATCTTTTCCTGTGAGTTTATATATTGATATATACAGTTTTTATCATGTTACCATTTGATATATAGATTTGGATTGTCCTACGTACATTTCTGAAAACAATAAAACAAAATTAAATGGTAAAATACTTGGGTGAGACCACTATTATCTGTCTCACACTCCCACTGTGAGACGGGTTCTAAATTTTAGTTTTTTAGTTGTTTTATTCATTTTTTTTTTGTGTGGGGTGGGTTGGTTGTGTTGGGGTGGGGGTGGGGGGGTTCAGTTTTTTTAGTTCATTTAATTTTTCTTTGGATTTTTTTTTTTCATCTTTTTGAGTTCTTTTTTATTGTTTTAGTTATTTTAAAAAAAATTAGAGTTTTTAATTTATTGGTATTTGTTTTATTATTTTATTTGAAAAATTAGTTTTAGGGGACTGAACGTGAGACGGATCACTACTAAAGTAATTTCCTCAACACTCTGCGCCACCACCCCACTGCGAGAATATCCTATTCTACATCTAGGGATAATTAAAAAAAGAATAAGAAAAAGGAGAACCTTGAGGTTCAGTTTAATTACATAAAAAAGAAAAGAAAAAAAAAACAGTTACTATCTTGCATAATTGCAAAAACTCCCTGAATATTTGTTTTTTTTTTTAGCAAATTGCACTCAGTATGGAGTATTTGTTTGTAAGCCTAAGTGTACTTTTTTATTTTTAAAAATAACAGGATCAGGATATGTTGTTACTTGGCTGAATTCATAGTGCAATCCTTGCTGCAAATATCATTTTAAATTGTAATCTTAAATATCATTTGGGAAAGGATCCGGTGCTTAAGCCTTCCTTGAGCTTAAATCGTGTTTTAGAATTTTGAATACTCTAATATCCATGTGCTTGGACAAATGAGTACTCGAGTAACCATGTACTCCGTTAAATGAGTACACGAGTGCTCACCACAAATGTGTGATTGGTGGGGGCATTTTACTCACACTAATATGTATGAGTGCATGAGTATTTGTACTCGGCCAAATGAGTATACTGAGTACTCATGAATTTGACCAAATGAATACACGAGTACTCATGTACCCGGCCAAATGGGCGTGAGAGTACTCACGTACTTGATTAAATTGGCACGCGAATACTCATTACGTGGCCAAATGAGTACCCGAGTACTCATGTGCTCGACCAATGGGCACGCGCGTACTAATGTACCCGGCGAACGAGTATGCGGATACTCAAGTACTCGGTTAAATGAGTACACAAGTACTCGTGTACTTAATCAAATGAGTACAGTAGTTTTCATATATTTATCCGAATACTCCAGAGGCACATAAGGATTTAAGCACGAGATCCATTGCCCTAATATTTGACATAATTATAGAAAGATCCAATTATCTTTCAAATTTACAAATCCCCCCCCCCCCCCACAAATTAATTATTCTCTTGCAAGTTGCATCCCAAGAGGGTGTATTTGTTAGGTAAATAAACATCATTTTTTTTTTAAAAACACCATAAAGAGGGTAGTATTTGCTATTTTAATGGAGCTTTTTGTAATTAGGTGAAACCTTAGGGATAGTTTCTGTAATTGTCCCTAAATTGTTCATTGCATGTGTCATTATATTCTGGTCATAATTATATGTTTGATTGATACTATTACTCCATATATTCTTGTTCTTCACTGAATTTTTTTTGGGGGGTCCTTTTTCTTTCCAGGAATCCAAATCTTGGTGGATGCCGAAATCGATGGCGACAATCAACTCAGGCCTACAGTTATTAAAATGCCAGATTCAAGTTTTAAGCCGCATGTTATTCGGCGTTCTAATGATTGGAGCGATCGCATTTCTACTCATCCAACGGTCGTCCACTTCTCATCAGACGATGCCTGTCACCTTCATACTATTACTCTTAGGCGTCCTGTGCGGCTACGCGGGTAAATATTGCGTGGACACTTTGGGCGGGAGTGGGAGTCATTGGTTAATTTATTGGGAATCCTTGTGCCTGTTGCATTTCTTGTCGAACACCTTCCATTCGTCCTTGTATTTTATTCTCAACGGTCCCATCACCACAGTTGTGGAAAGAGTCGAAGACAACACCGTCTTTTTCTCGTATTGGATTAGACGGACGGTCTTCTTTTCTAACTTGCTATTTATCCCGTTGTTATGCGGTCTTATGCCGTTCGCGGGCCCGTGGGAGTGGTTTGCGCATTTTCAATCACGGGCTTCGGACTTCTTGACGTTCGACGATGATTGAATGGTTTTGAGTTGTTAAAGAAGGATTAGAATGGCCTTTTGTTGTATTTTTTTTTTCTTAACATTATTGTACTTTTGATAAAAAATGTATGTTGTATCTAATGTATCATCCATTATTTTATTTTAATTAGTGTTGAATTTTGAAATTGACAATTATGTGGTGTTATATCTGATTTAATTCACTTTTTTATTAGTAATTTCTCAAATTTGGTTTGTTAATTTTTGATTTTTTTTTAAACTTTTTTTTCTGTGAATCAGGCAATGTGTTTAGCAAAACTAGAGATGTTAAATGAAATTTCTACGGTTCAGCTAGCCCTAGCGGGCTTCAAACGGTTAAATTAAAAGCCCGGATTTAAACGGCTAAGAAATATTTGCCCTAACCCTAACGGGTTTCGGGCTAAACGGGCTAAACGGGCTAAATATTTAAAAAATCTATTTTTTATTTTTTTATAAGTAAAAAAAACAATAACAATATATTTTTTATATATAGTAACAACTATACTATAATAAATATAACAAAAAATACACTTATATATATATATAGTATATATATATATATCGGGCTTCGGGCTAGTCCTAGCGGGCTTCGGGCTAAACGGTCCGGGTCAAAAAAGCCCGGATTTAAACGGGCTAGAAAATATCGGCTCTAACCTGGTTTTTTGGCGGGTTAAACGGGCCAGCCCTACGGGCCCGATCCCGTTTAACATCTCTAAGCAAAACTAGCTGTAGCTGATAAGCTAGTTGATTATGTAGCTGATAAGTTAGTTGATTTTAATGTAGATGATTAGCAAATTAATTGATAAGTTAGCTGTTTTTTTTATAAAATTACTTAAAGTGACATCACTTTTATTTTTTTTATTATTTTTTAAACTTTCTCTATATTTTAACAATAATTTTAAAATAAATGATATTTTTGTGTATTATTATTTTAATATATACTACCTCTAAATTACACATATGTACTATTCACAGTTCACTGTCACTTTAAAAAGTCATTGATAATTTATTTTTGATGGTTTAAAATTGTCGCTGCATAAGACTTGTGTGTATAAATTTAGTTACGAACAAGTTCACAACAACAATAGGTATCAAAAAGATTCCGTAAAATATAAAAGATAAATCGAACACAAAATTATTGTATTATATTTATAACAAAGTAATTCATTAGCGAGTGTAATAGAGTGATGATCAGACTAATCATAATTTTTCGTGTTCACTATTCATCCGAAACCTCAATTTTTCCTGAAAAGTTAACGGATGCTGGATTTATTTGTAATATGTCAATTACTCAGGGGGTGTATGTGTAAAAAACCCTATGTTTTTATTTAGGTCACGGACATATATGGAATATATAAAGATGAGAAGCTAGCTTTTTTTTTCATAAGCTTGAAAAATTAGCTTATCAACGAGCTAGCTTATAAGTTAGCTGATTTGAGAACCTAGTCGTTTACGAAATGAGTTTTTTTTAGTCAATGGTCAAATAAACTCTTGAAGCTTATAAACTAGCGGATAAACTAGTGCTAAACACAGCCAATATATGTGCATATAAGCTCGTTAAGTGCACAAACCCTTACAGATCCGTTAATGTCCATTAATATAGGGCAAAGTTATTTGGACCCCATTTTTATGAAAATACACCCATCCTAATTATGAATGAAAATTTGTTCATAAACTTTTTTTGAACATTTGATAAATGTTCAACTTAAATTTTCGATATTTCATATTTTTTCATCTTTGTTTTCCGAATATTTTTACTTGGTCATATTTTTGACGATTTTGCTATTTTATGGAATTGTTTTTGAAAAAATTAGTGACGTTAAAAAATTTTTGTTGAACAATTGTGCAACGTTCGGAAATATTTTTCGAACATTTTTTATATATTGGGTATGATCACTAAGTGGGGATGCTCCCTCCAGCAAGATACTGATGCTGTAGTTGTACTTTCATAAGAATGGGGTCTAAACAACCTGACCCATTAATATAAGCCCGCCAGGGAGCAGTTAAAGCCCACAGTAACCAAGGCGAATCATACTGGGCTTTAGCAAAACCCACTGAAATAGGCCCGTACAGACCCCTAGCTTTAACTTATTTTTGAATTTATTTAGAATATTCCATTTGATATGTCATAAATTAATTTATAATCAAATAATTTATTATTTAAGGTACCAAATTTATTAAGTATATGAATGTTTTAAAATTATTGATTATGTAGAAAAAGTCAATCTTATGGTTCAGATATTTATCAAGTATCATTATTATTTTTCAGAGAAATTGCATGCAATTCTTACCCAAAAAAAAAAAAAAAATCCACTCAAGGTCGGGCTCCTCGAACCATTTCCAGGCCGCCTCACTCTCTTAAAAAGAGGATGAACTTATCCTATATAATTGGAGTGATTTTGAGATATAAAAATTAAATTTTTAATTTTTATATTATTTTATTTATCGAGATCTTTAATTTGAGTATAATTTTTTTTGGTAAATATATTTTATTATAAACCAAGTATTTGCAATATAAAGCAACAAGCAGATACTCCAAACACCACCACAACAAAGCCTTAATTTTGCAACACCCTGCTCAGCTTAGGATCTTTGTTACATCTAACAACAATCAGAAATTTGCCCTGTTGGATGATAGCCTCCACTGTATTCTCTTTTGTTTGAAACATGCGCCCATTCCTCTCTTTCAAGATATTATACACAGTCACAACTAACACCACTCTATACATGAGTTGCTTCTCAGTTTTAGAATGGCATTGAGTGCTCATATAACTCTTCTCACCCTCCCAATTACCAATCTGTCTTTGAATTCCACTCCATCTAGTAACCTCCATCCAAATCTTAGCTGAAAAATCACATACAAAGAACAGGTGATTTGCAGTTTCATCCTCTCTTTTACATAAGATACATTGCTGATCATACTGCACTCCAAACCTCACCAACCGATCACATGTAGTAAGTCTATTAGAATTGCTAGTCAAGTAATGAAGATGCTTTTTGGAGGAGCAACATTGTGGCTTATCATTTTATGCCATGCCACTTATGCCATGCCACCCTCTGAAACTCTTCTCTTAACTCAAAATACACCTTCCTAATATTATAGGAAGTCTGCTCCAAAATCTTAGTTCGTGCAGAAATTTCCTGAAGATAATCCCTCGCACCAATGATTTTTCTGATAACCCAAGAAGCTTGTGCAGGGATACTCATCTCCAATACATAATTTTTGCTACATAATTTTTTTATTTTTGAAAAGAAATTATTTTTGTAAGTGAAAAAATTAATTTCTCACTCAAAATAAAATAATTTTAAAAAGCAGAAATTATATACCAAAATTATTCTCAAATTAAAGATCTCGACAAATAGAATAACACAGAAAAATAAAAACTAAAGAATTCAATTTTTGTGTTTCAAAATCACCCTCCAATTATGTAGGGATCAATTGTATTACAAGCACATGATAAATAAACGGGATGCATGTAGGGATCAATTATGTAGGGTAAGTTCACTATTGTATTAGGAAGGTGAACATATTTTATTAGGAGCTAGGGTGAACAAAATTATAGCGGGGGCAAGTGGTGACTACGTGTAATTATTGAAATATTTGATTGACTATTTAAAAAATGACATGATTAAATATATTTAGTTTGGATACTGTAGTTTTGAAAATTATGAGGAAGCATAAATCTATTTTTTTTTTAAAAAACAAACAAAAAACAAACTCACTCGTGGGTCCCCCATCTTAATTTTCCCATTTTTTTAGTAAATATAAAATTTTATTTTTTTTTTATTTTTTTGAATGGTTTAAATGCTCACCTCACGAAAAGCAATGTAAATATTTTTACGTAATTTTCTTAACACCATAACTTTTTTTATGGAGGAAAAAAAAATTTAAAATTTGATCATATATTCTTCCCTACCTTTGTTCCATTTCCCCCCTTCACTCACCATAGCCAAAGCTTCTTCCCATCTCCTCCACCCATAGACATAAATCATCGGATTTAGTTCGAAACAAATCTGATGAACCAACTATGGGATCTCTATCAACATTAATAATAATAACAACATTAATCTCGTGTTGTTCGTTTATCGCCACGGTGGAAGGGGTGATCGGCATAAACTGGGGCAGACAGACGACACATAGATTGATCCCATCCATGGTGGTCGACCTCTTGTTACAAAATGACATTCGTCATCTAAAGCTCTTTAGCCCTAGCGATAATGTCCTTAAGGCATTTGCCTCGTCGGGCATTGCCATCACAACGACATTGCCCAACGAAGGCCTTAAGGACATCAAGTATCCCGGCATGGCCGCATTTTGGTTGCAAGAAAGGATTCGGAGGTTCCAGAATCAAGGTGTCAATATAAGGCACGTAATTATTCTTTTGTTTTTTAGACTTTTTTTATTCTCATTTTCTATTACGCTACACGGATGAATTTACACACACACACACACTCCTATACATAGGCGAATCCAGTATCCAAAAACTACTGGTGCACCGACGCACCACACAAAAAAAAACGGACGAACGATTTTTTTTCTCTAAATTTTTCACTTTTTTTAATAAAAAATTACCAAAACGACGTCATTTTAACCGAAACGACTTCGTTTTAACTGAAAAGGCATCAAAACGACGTCGTTTTGTATTATTTTTGGTGGTGCATAGTGTAGATCCGCCCCTGCTCGCTGCTCCTATATATATATATATATATAAGCGGCATCATAGACGAGCTTATATATAATATGGTGGTGTATGTGCATCATTAGTTTTTCATAAATAAATTATTTTTGTTATATTTCACCTTTCTCCTTATTTTTCCTTTTTTTTAGAGTGATCGAATTGATTTAGGAACTAAATTATTTCTATCATTTTTCTATCGAAATATTTAAGAATGTTTAGATCTCCCCTATATACTATTTCCGAGCAACCAAATTATCACATGGTATAAAAGTAGAGTTCAAGTATTTTATTAATCAATTATACTTAAGAATTATGAGCTCAGTTATTTTATTAATCAATTATATTTAAGTTATTTTTTACCCAAGAAATTAAAATAAAGAATATTATCATGGTAAATCAATCATATTAATACTAACTTACGGTTATTAGCAAATCGGACTTTTATATAAATACAAATTTTTATGAAATAGGATGGCATAAAGATTTTTTTTTTTTTTTTGTAAATTATACATGGCATTTTTTTTGTGATAATAGTTTTTTTTACTAAATGGTTACATGATTTATACATGTTAATAGAAATACAAAATTGATAATATTAGCTAAAATAAGTTTTTAGTTAAATATATTCAGAATATTATTCAGAATTTTTATAAAATATCATATTTAAATATTATTATAAAGTATTTAATAGATATTAAATTATTGTGAAAATATACAAATTATTCAAAATATGTCGAATATTTTCAAAAATATTTCAACATATATACATGTTCAATTTAAACTATCAATCACATGACGTGACATAACTGTAACAATTATCTCGACTCATTATAGTATCACTTTATCGATTAAATTAATTGATTGGACTTTTACCTTATAGGTGGAAACACAAGGAACACTATGTTCTCGATTACTTGGAATATTTTTATCCATAACACTCCTCAAATTATTTTTTTCGATACTTATGCATTATATTATTAAATTATAAATATTGCTCGTACAACTACAAAATTTTAATATCCATAAACTTAATGAACCTATCTTTTCAAGAGTCTCATATGTTTCCATTACCTTTTTTTTTCTATTTCTCAATAAAAAATTATATTTATATTTTCATTCATTATTAATTATAATTTTAATTTTATATATGTAATAACTGAAACATAATAATGGGACTAAAAGTTTATAAATACTAGACATAAATATAAAAATATAATAATGGATAAATATAAAAAATAGACACGAAATAAAGAAATAAAAATAAAATAAAAATGGGACAAAAAATTATCTAAAAAAACTTTTACAAATATATGATGGATGTAATAAACCACTCAAAGATGTTAATAATTATATAAATTCTTAAATAAAATCAGAAAAATAATACTTTCATGGAAATTTTTCAGAAAAAATTCAGAAAAATAATATTTCAGAAAAAAACAAAAAAACTAAATTAAAAGGAAATTTGTATAATATATCACAAATTAATGGGAAATTTATAAATATGTCCCATTATAATAATATCATGATTATATATATATATATCTTATTATCAATTTTAATTTAAAGAGAGACCAATATAGCCTTGTTATATTAATTAAAAATATTTAATTTTAAATTTAATGGTTATAATTTTTAAATTTAACCATTAAAAATATTTTTTCCTTATAACAGGCCGACGAGGGGCAAAATTTTAAATTTAACTATTGAAATTTGTTTTTTTTTATTTTTAAAACATAAAAAATTATAATTAATACGGAGAAGTTTGTATAAAAATTGAAACGAAATTATGCAAGTTGGAAAATAATTTTCTTCTATTAAATACAATTTAAAAAATATAATTAATCAATATAATACGTAATATAATATAATATAATATAATGATAATATATATATATATATATATATATTATTTTAAAACAATAAAATAAATATACTTAACGGAACGACTAAAATGAGTTTATTTAGCTTTTTATGTTGTATTTTATATTTTAATTGTTGCAAAAGATTACTTTTATGCACAGTAATTAAACAGGTGGAATGTTGAAAAAAGAACAAAATATGTGCAATTTTAGGGGGAAAAAACAAGATTAGTTGTCCAGAGACACATTTTTCATTATCATGTCAAAAAGATCTTTAAAAAAAATGACATGAAATTTAACTTTAAAAAAATAAAATTAGTAAAAAATAACGTAGAATTTAAAAGTATTTTTATATTAATAAAAATTCCCACATGTGCAATTTGAGCCCGCAAGAGGGCAATGTGGGCTTGAGTTGGCCTTAAATTGCTATTTTAAAAAGTTACAGGCCTATTTTTGCTATTTTTAAAAAGTTGTGGTCCTACTTTTGCCAGCCCGATAAGTTACAGTCCTATTTTGCCAGCCCAAAAAATTACAGTCCTACTTTTACCACCCCTAAAGTTACGATCCTTAAAAAATAATTTTCCGTTTTAACCTGACTTACAAAATTTCTAAAAGGTCCCTACACGTGTGAAGTGTAAATATATTGTATAATTTTTCTCGCAAAATTCGACAGGTACTTGCACGTGGGAAGTGAACCATTCTCAACATATTATCGTAACCAAACCTACGACGCGACTGCTGTTGCATTGAGGTTGATTCAAGACGCCATTATCTCGCTTGGGTACGATACCCTCACAGCAACCACCCCACACTTCACCGACGTGCTGAAGCCCGACGTTGACAAGCCGTCGGAGGCCGATTTTAGGCCCGATTTGAAGGACAAGATGGTCGAACTCATCCGTCTTCTCAACCGCACTAATGCCCCCTTCGTCATGAGCATGTTCCCCATCTACTCTGTCATTAATCACACCGATTGGGATGTCGAGTTTTCGTTCGTCGACAATAAGTCCAACTTCACGATCGAGGACAACGGCCTGATCTACCGGAACGTGTTCGAGTTCGTCTACGATTCTTTTCTTCATGCGCTCGCTAAAGCCGGGTTTCCAGGTATATAGAGACGTAGCTGGTGGCTCACAGACAGTGGCGGAACCAGGGGGGTCAGCATAGACTGAGGCCCCGCTAGCCTACAAAAGTTAATGGGGAATTTTTTTTCAAGTCACGACTTTTGTTTAAAGATCAGTAGAAATTTTATTTTAAGCCCCGACTAACCTCTAAATGTTAGTCATAATTTTTTTTTTAACTCCGGCTCTCATGAAATCTTGGTTTCGCCGCTGCTCACGGAACCCTCACAAGTTAACCTTGATCACATGTTTTGATAATCTCAAAAATCAAAAATTATAACGTAAAATTTTGTTTGAATCGTCTTAATGAATATTTTCTAAATATTCTTTTTTATAATTTTATTAATTAATTTAATTAAAAAGTTTCACTATCCATTTTTTTGTATTATAATTATTAAAATTTAAAATCTTTCCCTTGCATGAAGAAAAGATAAATCCAGCTCCCCTAACATTCATTCTACGGCCACATCCAGATATGCAGCTGGGGGTAGGGAAGATCGGTTGGCCGACGGACGGATATCCCGGTGCCAACATCGCAAACGCCGAGCGTTTCTACCGGGAGTTCCTACCATACATCAAGAGCAATAAAGGGACCCCATTGCGCCCCGGAATCTCCATCGACGTCTTCGTCCATTCACTGTCCGACGAAAACATGAACAAGGTCGATATGGCGGCTTTTCAACGGCACTGGGGGGTCTACTGGTCGAACGGGCAGCCGAAATACAAGATCGATTTCACCGGACAGGGCCGGGACATTTTCCCGACCACCGCCAAAGGCGTGATCATGATGCCCAAGAGGTGGTGCGTCTTCAACAACGACACGAAGAACCTGACGAAGGTGAATGAGCAGTTGAGCATTGCTTGTAGACGTGCCGATTGCACGACCCTTTCTCCGGGGGGTTCTTGTAGCCATCTGGACTACAACCGAACCGTTTCGTACGGATTTAACATGCTCTTCCAGGCCAAGGCCCAGTCCGATTTCAATGGGTCGACATGCGATTATGGTGGGCTAGGTGAATTGGTGTCGGAAGACCCCTCGATTGGAACGTGCAAGTTCCCGATCGAGATATTGGCCGCGGAGAAGGCGGATAGAGACGGGCTGACGAGTGGAGGTATAAGGAATAGGTTTCCTGGATTTTGCTTTGGAACAACATTGCTCTTTGTCATTGCTTTTGAAATTCTTGTTGGGGCTTATTTAGAACTTTGGTACTGAGACACATATATACGTAAATATGAATTTTCGACAATATTGTATTGGAATTTTCGAGTCATGTGTACGAGATGATTTTATAACATCAGTGACATGACTATAATAATTGTCTCGACCAACTCATCACCAACTCATGATATTTGTCATGTAACTCGAAGAGCCTATGATTTTGATGGTTTTTGAATTTCATCTCATTTCCTCTTTATATGACGATTGCGACATGAAGTGAATTCGGCGTAAAACTTTGTCATTTTGTCTTTTGCATGAATTGTAGTGTTAACTAATTTTCGACAATTAATTGAGCACTATAATTTTCATGCCACCGATCCCAACATAGTTGGGATTAATGTGCAGTTGATGATGATTGTATTGGAATTTTCGTTATCTTCTCGTTTATCCTTAAAACTGATCGTTATGATATCATAAATAAGGTAAATTGTGGTAAATCCCTTTGTGTTTTTAAAAAGTACGCCTTTTATCCGCTCATAATATATCGACAAATATTGCAAAATATATGGTACTCGAACCGACGGGCATCCGCAACGATTATGGTAAATATTTGAAACATACAAAAGGAAGCTAAACATTATATAATTTTTTTAACATGGCAAACTAAACATTACATATAGTTAGTTCAACTAGAAATATCTCAAAAAAATAAAATACTTATATGAATAATAAAATCAAGTAAAATCATATTCTTAAACCTTATGATAATATATTAAAAACCTCCAAACTAATTATACATTGCATATAGAAAAACTAAAATGAAAAATGACAAAATTTAGACAAATAAAATAAGATATCATATACAGAATATATTAAATACCCAAGTAATACACCAAAATTATGAGTTCCTTATCTTCTATGGCTTATGTAAACCAAACCAAATATACCCAGTATATCCCGCTCAGAGCAGAGTCTGGGGAGGGTAAGATGTACGCAGACCATGCCCCTACTTATTACGGTAGGGAGGCTGTTTCCGTGAAGACCCCCAGCTTAGTGCACAGCAGAATCTTGTGTGATAAATACAAAGGAAAACATATGATTCGAAAAAGCTCGAGACCATACCTGAGCCCATGGATTGATCCACATGGGACTTACCTAAGCAGAATTTGGCTACTTCACTCCCGATGAACGCTGCTCTAACAAAAGAGAGGTTGGCTCTGCGCACAACTCCCTGTCAAAATACACCACACGCAAAGACAATAGGATAAAATATATAATAAAAGTAAAAATGCAATGCTCTAGGTCAAAGCTAACCGAGACAACCCAACCCTGAGGCTCTCAACTACAGCACCGCTCCCTATAAAAGAATCCACAACTCTGATCTGGCGCCTCCAAGCGCACCTATCAACAGTCATGGTCTCGGAAAGGTTTAAGGCCTTCAAATCTAATCTCAGTTGCTCCTCCCACGTCCTCCTCGGTCTGCCTCTCCTCCTCTCCCCGACAACCATTAAACTCTCGACCCTCCTCACCGGAGCAGATGCTTGCCTCCTGCGGACATGGCCAAACCATCTCAATCTCCCTTCCCTAACTTTCGCTGAAATGGGCGCCACTTCCATCGCGTTTCTGAAAACCCCGTTCGCAATTCTATCTAACATTATGCGACCACACGACCAACGTAACAGTCTCATTTCAGCCACTTCCAACTTTCTCTCAAGCGACTTCTTCATCGCCCAACATTCGGAGCCATACAACATTGCAGGTCGGATTGCCGCTCTATAGAATTTACTCTTCAACTTTAGAGGGACTTTCTTGTCGCACAGGACCCCTATCGCTGCTCTCCACCTTAGCCACCCCGCCTTGATGCGATGCGTGACATCATCTTCACACTCACCTTCCTTCCGAATGATCGAACCCAAATACTTGAACTTATCCGTACGGGGTACGATCTGATCCGCAATCATTACCTCAACATCTTCCTAGTTGGCCTCACCACTAAAGTTACACTAGAGATACTCGGTCTTAGACCGGCTCACACGCAAGCCCTGGCTTCTAACTTAGCCCTCCAAAGCTCCAACTTCGAGTTCACCTCCCTCCTCGACTCCGCCACTAACACAATGTCGTCAGCAAAAAGCATGCACCACGGGATGCCATCTTGAATCCCTCGCGAAATGACGTCAAGGATTAGAGCGAAGAGAAGCGGACTTAGCGCCGACCCCTGGTGTAGCCCTATCTCAACTGGAAAATACTGGGTGTCACCAACTGGGGTCCTAACGCACGTCCTAGCTTGGGAGTACATGTCTTGGATCGCCCTAACGAACGGCAACGACACCCTCCTCTCTACTAGGCTCCTCCAAATAACATCGCGCGGAATGATATCATAAGCCTTCTCTAGATCTATGAACACCATATGGAGGTCCTTACGCCGCTCTCTAAACTTCTCCATAAGGCGTCTGACGAGATGAATGGCCTCAGTCGTGGACCTCCCCGGCATGAAGCCAAATTGGTTCTCTGAGATCTCCACTTCTCTTCTAACCCTGCATTCCACCACTCTTTCCCAAAGTTTCATAGTATGGTAGGAGTTTAATACCCTTATAGTTACTACAACTCGAGCATCGCCTTTTTCTTGAAAAAGGCACGACAATCTTATGCCTCCACTCTGTCGGCATCTTAGAGCCTTTGAGGAGGATGTTGAGCAGCTCTGCTAGCCATGAACTCGACTTCCCCAGACAAATACACACCTCAATAGGGATCTGATCCGGGACTACAGCCTTAGCTCTACCCATTTTTATTAGGGCACCCTTTACTTCCTCCTTGCTGATGCTCTCACAGGAACTAACCGAACGAGCAGAAGATAGACTAACTCCTTGCACCACCGAGTCACTACCTCTAGCCTCATTGAAAAGTTCGAAAAAATACCTATTCCACCGCTCCTTAATAGCCACATCGTTCACTAACACTTGACCCAAATCATCCTTAATAAACTTAACGGGACCCAGGTCGCGCCGCCCTCTTTCCCTAGCTTTCGCTAGTTTAAAAATAGCATTCGCTCCTTCTTTGGTGTCTAGGCGCTTGTACATCTCCTCGTAAGCCTCACATTTAGCCTTAGCCACTGCCTTCTTAGCCTCTCTTTTCGCCACCTTAGACGCTACTGATCTTGGATTCTCTCCTCCCCATCACTAACCGACAAAAGCTCCTTAAATAGCGCTTGTTTTGCCTTAACCTTATTTTGGACCTCCTAATTCCACCACCAAGCCTCCCTAGGTCCACTAGACCTGCCCGAAGAAACCCCTACCACCTTCTCGCCCACTCTCCTAATAGGATTGGCCATGCTGGTCCACATAAGGTTAGCATCGTCCGCACGCAAAAAACCTCCTTCGCGGGTCAGAGACTCCTTGTATATGTTCGATTTTGGTTCTTTATTGACGCTCTGTCCGATTTTAGTCCCATAACTTACACATCTGTCCGATTTTAGTCTTCTGTCGGAGAGTGTAGTACACACGTATTTTCGGCTGAGTAACTCACGCGCTGGATATTATTTCAATAGCTTTAGAATTTCTTCTTATCATTATTTATTTCTCCATATTTTAAACATCTCTTTCTTCCACTTTCTCTCTAAATTAAAGAAACCCTATCTTCTTCACGACTTCACTAGCATAATTGATTCTCTCCAAAAGCAGGATCAAAACCAGGACTTCGAATTAGAAACGGAACAAAGAAGAATAGGTAAATTCTTGCACTTTTTCTTCATTTTTTGTTCCCTTTTGTTCGAAACGCAAGAAAAGGTAAATTCTTCTTCATTTCATGAGTTTCTTGCTGGGATTTCGAATTTTATGGCTTTCTGTTTGGGGATTCGAATTCAAATGAGAGCTCTGTCCTTTTTGACGCATGATGGGTATTACAATGTTTCACTCTTTGTTATTTTGTTTTAATACACAACTGTATTCAACTTTTTGTCTGTGTCTGTATGTTGGGCCATAAAATTTTTTTACACTTTATTATCCGATTTATCTTCAAAAACTGCTACATTAACTTATCTTCAGTTTTTATATTGGACAAGATTATAATTTACTGATGGTGTATATGGAAATGTTTCACACTATTGAACCATGGATGATGATGATGGCTTTAATTGGGATGACATTGAGTGGTATGATAGCGATTATGATGTCGATAGTGGTGAAGAGATCGAAAAGGAAAATCACGATGACAACCAGTCAGAAGGTAGTGCAAGGGGGTAGGGATGATTTTTACCCTTCCAACGCCGATATTTGTGAGTCGACAATGTGGGATAGTGATAAGTATTTCACTAGCGAGAACTCAGATTCAGAAGATAGAATAGATCAAAACTCAAATAAAAAAACTTTAGAGAGATAGATACATCTCACCCGAGATTCGAGGTTGGGCAAAGATTTCCTGATAAGAAACTATTGCGCGAGGCTATGAAACTGTATGCAGCAGAGACGAAGAGAGATTTGAAAATAAAAAAGAATGACAAGATCAGAATGCACATAAAGTGTTGTGGAAATGAAAAAAGACAGAAAGTGAATCCGTGTACTTGGTTGATTCATGCTTTGAAGGTGCCAGGGAAGAAACATTCAGAATTTCCCAATACAACAATAATCATACGTGCATCACCACTTCAAAGGTCATAATGATTGACTCAACTTTCGTGGCTAATAGATATCTGGACCATTTTCCCGATCAACCCAACATGAACTTAAAGGGTTTCAAAAAAATGGTTAGAAGACAGTTGGGATTTAACATAAGCAGGCAACAGTCAATTACAAGTTGCATTCAAAAAATTGCACGGGAATCCAGCTGAACACTATAATACTTTGTGGGATTTTATTAATGAGATGAAAAGGACCAATCCCGGATCAACTTGCTTACTGGGTTTAGATGATGGCAAGTTTGATAGAATGTATGTTTGTTTAGATGCTGTTAAGAAGGGGTTTAAGGCAGGTTGTAGGCCAATAATTAGGGTAGATGGTTGTCATCTAAATTGCCCTCATGAGGTTTTTTACTAAATGCGGTTGGTGTTGACCCCAATAAAAATTTGTTTCCTTTAGCTTGGGCAGTGGTGCTTAAGGAGTGTAATGAAACTTGAAAATGGTTTTTGCACATTTTATCAGTTGATTTGGAGTTGGAAGAACGTAGTAGGTGGACTTTCATGTCTGATAAACAAAAAGGTCTACTGAATGCGTTTGATAAAATGTTTGAAGGTTCAGAAATAAGGCATTGTTTGAGGCATATGCATGCGAACTTCAAGGAGGCTGGTTTTCAGGGAGATGCCTTAAAGCATGTCTTATGGAATTATGGCAAAGCACTTACAGTACCCCAATTTGAAAAGAGAATGGAAGAAATGGGTAAGCTTGACCCAAAAGCCGTAGAATGGCTTTCTAATAAACCTGCAAAGCATTGGAGCAGATCCCACTTTAGGACGTATCCACAGTGTGATATTTTGTTGAACAATATATGTGAGTCCTAAAATAAAATGATATTGGATGCAAGATCGCTCCCCATTCTATCTATGTGGATAAGTCTCATTGAGAGTACAATGAAGAGGTTACAAAAGGACAGAGACTTGTGTAATGATAAATGGAATGGTTTAATTTGTCCTAAGATCATGAAGATCCTTCAGAAGAACATAGATAGTACAAGGGGCTTCATTGAAATCAAGGGTGATGATTATCACTACATGGTTGAAGTTACTCCGCAAGAGTTTTATAGTGTTGATATGCATGCATTTGACATGTGGGTGTAGGGCATGGGACTTAAATGGCATCCCTTGTAACCATGTTGTGGCTGCTATCGCCGAGCAAGGATTTCATCCGATTGAGTTTGTGAACAATTGCTACCATGTGGCCACTTACAAGAAGGTTTATGGAGAATTTGTGATGCCAATCAATGGTAAGTCTGAGTGGGAAAAATCTGGATTCATACCATCTTTGCCTCCTAATGAGGGTAGACCAGCCGGTACTGTAGGCCTGAAACAGAAAGGAGAAAGGAAGCCGATGAACCAAGAGGGTAGACAAAAAGAAAGCCGCAAGGGAAGCAAGCTCAAATTTCAAAGTCAAATCCAAACAAATTGAAGAAGCAACATGATACTTGTAGATGTGGCCACTGTGGGGCACAAGGACACAATATCATAAGTTGCCTACTTAAGAACCTAGATATGACAAACATTGAGGTATTTTTTGCATATATATCATATTAAATTATGTAATTAATGAAATGATTTTTAGCCTTACATGTAATAATTGAAAAATGTGTTATATAGGTTAATTTGATGAATTTTTGCCAACATCAAGTATTATTGGGACTGTTGAAACTATGATTGAAGGGAGTTTTCCAACACCAAGTGCGAGCAATGAGGTATTTTATACACGTCTATTTAGCATTTTAATATTTTTATATATTAATTGTATGTATTACATAGGTGAATATGTCAATATCAAGTGCAAGTAAATTGCAGGTATGTTAATTACATTTGTAGATGGTTGATTGTTAATTTTTATTTATTATTTTTCCATGAGTTATATAGGTATATAGAAAAGTAAGCAGAGCGAGTATCAGTAAAATAGGTACTAAGTCAAGTGGAATACAGGTATATTACCTATAAACGATTAGTTAGAAATAAGGTATTAAATGATATGTATTATTGATGTCTCTTTTTGTTGTAGGCTGAAGGACATAAGAAAATGTCATGTTCAAGAAATTCACAAAATGATAATTAAAGTGCTTCAAAACAAGGGGATTCGTCGTTTGCCAATGTTTTTAGTGTAAGCATTTTAACTGATCAATTTAAATGGCAATGAATAAGTTTAAATAAATGACTTAATTCGTTTGACGTAGGTTAAAAACAAGAACAATCCTTTCATTCCACCTGCCACTGTTCCCCGAGGATTTCAAAAAACACCCAACGCATTTTCGATTGGTGGATCAACAACACCGATAACGACACCAACAAATATTCCTATTCCACCTTTGGATCCACAATTGTCTCAAGGTCCTTCAATTCACCAGCAACTAATTGGTGGACAAAACAACAGAACTTTGACGCAGAATATCCGAATTGACAATGCAAAGATCCACATAAGACATTTGTTGGTACTGGAGTGATATCTACGATGCAGTTGGAAAAGATGTGGGACAATAAAATGGAAAACATCAAGCGAGGAAAGAAAGATGCAGAATACATTGACTATGCAGAATAGTTTTTTTTATTAATCTTGTCACATATTTTTCTTCTTAGTCCCAACACTTTAAGCTTCCATGTTCACACTGCTTGTTACTAGAAAAGTGAGTAATCTGAATTTGTTTCGTATATGGAATCATAATGAGATTATAAAAGTAAATTATCTCATATCTAATTATTATTAGGGGGCAAAATAAGCATATAATTTAGAAACAAGATAGGCGACATAGTTCGATCATCCAATAAAGAAAACTCAACCATAAAAATGAAGCTTTTCGCCATGTTATTTTCTCTTTCCCATTTATAGAATCAACCCCAATTGAGACCAAGAATTAAACTTTATCATCAGAAAACAGAGCCCATACTACAAATAAGAAAAGGGAACATCCAATTTAAGTTATTGATGCTTGTCCAATTTTAGTCCTCTAAGTATATAGTTGTTCGAGTTTGGTCCTTTAAGTTATAATACTGTCCGATTTTGGTCCACCGTCGGATAGTGTAGTTCACATGCCTTTTTCCAGCCGACACTCTTCCGCCACAGGACCAAATCGGACAATATTATAACTTAAAGGACCAAAATCTGACACATACATCTATAAAGGACCAAAATCGGACAGAGCGTCAATAAACGACCAAAATCGGACACATACATCTATAAAGGACCAAAATTGGATTTTTCTCCCAGAAGAGGATTAAAAGAGGGAGATCCTATATCTCCCTATCTTTTTGTCATATGTATAGAGTATTTACATAGAAGTCTGGGTGTTGGGTTTTTTTGTGATTGTCTTGCTTTCTTTGTGATTGCCATCAGTTGGCCTCAATTAATCCTGACCCTTGGATTAAAGTACCCCCTTTTTTAAAACCAACCCCGGAAAACCCTAGCCTTCATTTCTACCCCCGCCTCCCTTTTCCCCTCTGCCCGATTCTCTCTCTCCGTCTTTCTCTCCTGACTGTTGCTATCTTCCCTGGTCTTCCGCCATGGAAATCCCGGTTGCAGTTCCGGTTTTCCCTCTGCTAACCATGATCCGATATATCTATATATACCCTTTTTGGGAGAGTTGAGAAATAGGAAAGAAACGAGCAAAAAACCTATATGTTTACTCACTTCGATTTTCTCTTCTTCTTGTGAACTGAAATCGGAAATCTTTGTGACGGGGTTTGAGGCATTGATCTGAGGCTGTTTTTTTGGGTGGTTTCGGTGGGTCGAATCTGAGCTGTGTGATTCGGCTCCTTCCTGTGGAGCAGCTTTTGTTCCAGGTTTGGGGTTCACTTTTGGATGCTGGCCGCGGTCTTTTGGGTCCTGGACGTGGGCCTTCTTTGTAACACCCCCAAGACATTCGGGGCATATTACAGCGCCGTGGACCCCAAACTGTGGAATCCACCAGGCTAACGTACCAACAAGACATTCATCAACGACAAACAATTATCATTAAAACGATAATTCAATTAAAAGACTAAAACCCGACAAATAGAATCCAACATCAATCCATTTCCCAAAATGGGAACACAACATTAACAATTTGAAAAGGAAGTACTCGAGTACTTAAACCGGTTTTATAATACAGAAAGCCCAAAACAAGACATCAAAAATAATTGACAGAACTGAACACCAACGATTGACTACTGAACAGTATCATGCTTGCCCATCATCCTCATACGGCTCAAGTGCTCGTTTGTCCCCACGATCGATACCTGAAATACAAAAAGTATTTCCCCCATTTAAGGGGTTAGCGACAACTGCTAGTACAAGTACAATCCATTTGAACTACATTCTAATCAGATGAATATATGCGCCAAAAATCATTTTAGAAAACATTTTATATTCCGGAATATTTACAATGTACAATCACAAAACACATTATCTCCAGCAAATCACAATTCAAAGTTAACCACGATCTGAGACTCACGGCCTCCGTACCCCGCAGAGCCCCGTCGGACATCCCTGGGTGGCTAACCACAGTTCGCGATACGCACACTCACGGCAATACGTATCCCTAGAGGTCCCGTCGGACCGTCCCTAGGTGGACATACACATATCCATCCATAACAACCACGATAAGGCCATAATTCAAATACTAGAACATGTAAACAAATGTAAAGTACTTGCCTTTGAGACATTCCTGAAGAAACGGAAGTGAAACACGACTACGAACGGTCCGGGTGGAAAACGACGGTTCCTAAACGAAGGATCAACATAGTTCAGTCCCAACGGACAACAATACTCTATTGGAATACACCCATAACCCCGATTTCAATTCATGACAAAAACGATCAATCGATACGGGCGAGGGTTTACGCAAAATCTCCCCGTATCAACAATTCACGGATTAATTAGAGGAAAACGGATTGAGAATCACTCAATAACAACAACCGGTAAGAAATTACGTAACATAATTGAACAATTCGGAACTAATCCCTAGAATCCCCTACGGTGATGGAATTTGAAGAGAACTCCGGCCAGTACCGGTGGAAATCGCCTCTGAAGTCGCACGTCGAAGAAAACGAAGAGAAAATAATAAAACTGCTGTTTCTGAACTGCCCGATGACTTATATAAATTATGAAGTTAGCGCACGCTAACTGTCATACATAGCGCGCGCTAACGGGGCCGTGACAGGTCCAGTAGCTACTGCCAAATTCGCTAGCGTACGCTAACCGCACATCGGTAGCACACGCAAGGTAACAGGAGTAGCGTGCACTACCTACGCAGTGATTCGATCTGCTGCTCACATCAGCGATCTGGCTATCAGAAATCTGATACACGAAACGCACAACGAGGCCAGAATCCAGAAACATAAACGCGAAGCATACAAGACGACGGAGCTAAGCGCTGAAAGAAAATATAATTCCGACCACTGGAGGGTCCGTAATGCGACAACGAAAATGATATTCCCTAAACTATTAAGAAATTATAAAAATGGCCCAAGTGCCCGAAAATCACGAAACGACGTCGGATTTACAAACCGAAAGTCTCCACATGACCAACTCAACCATACGAATTTGTAAAAACCAAGAAACAACAAAAACGAACGAGTTTTATGAGAATCGAACGTTCATACGGCAAAACATGTCATATAATGAAATTACGTGAAAACATCATCAAAACTCGTCCAAATGGAAAAACTCCAAGAACAAAGTAGATTCAAAATGTCGAAACGGTTATAAGCGAGTCGATAAAAATAGACATACACCAAAAATGAAAACTGCTAAAAATGGAAAGTTACGGATATTATATTTCCCCCTCTAAAATAAAGTTTCGTCCCGAAACTTAAGAATCAAAAAGCTCGGGGTGTCTCGAACGCATATCCTCCTCTAACTCCCACGTCGCTTCTTCTACTCCGTGTCTCAACCATTGCACCTTAACCAAAGAAATGGTTTTGTGCCTTAACTGTTTGTCTCGACGCTCCAAAATCTTGACGGGCCTCTCCTCAAACGTAACATCTTTCTCGATCTCCACGTCTCCAAAATCAATAATATGGGACGGGTCCGGAACGTACTTCCTCAACTGGGAAATGTGAAATACGCTTTGAACATGACTCAGCGATGGAGGCAAAGCCAAACGGTATGCCAACTCGCCGACTCTCTCCAATCTCTCGAAAGGTCCAATATACCTCGGGCTGAGCTTCCCCTTTTTCCCGAAACGGAAAACTCCCTTCGACGGAGACACTCTCAACAGAAAATGATCCCCCACCTCAAACTCCAAAGGTCGACGCCTAACATCCGCATAAGACTTTTGTCGACTCTGAGCACCCAACATTCTCTTTCTAATCAATTCAAATTTCTCCCTCGTCTCTAACACTAGGTCTGGCTCGGTGCCAACTAAATCGGACGGCTCATCCCAACATATTGGCGATCGGCAACGTCGGCCATAAAGTGCCTCATACGGTGCCATCTTAATCGACGCGTGCCAGCTATTATTATAAGTAAACTCAATTAAGGCCAAATGCTCCTACCAGTCACTACTCCAGTCTAACGCACACGCGCGCAACAAATCCTCGAACGTCTGAATGGTACGTTCGGACGCTTGTCGATGCGGGGATGGAACGAAGTGCTCAAACGTAACCGTGTCCCCAATGCCTTATGTACCGCCTGCCAAAAATGCGATACAAATCGGCCATCTCTGTCTGAAATAATGGTCCTCGGCGTACCATGAAGTCTCACTATCTGTGCGATAAAAACACGAGCTAACTTTTCTGGACCCCAAGTATCCTTGATGCCCAGAAAATGTGCCGACTTAGTCAGTCGGTCTACAATCACCCACACCATATTCATACCAGTCTTCGTTCTCGGCAAACCCATGACAAAATCCATAGAGATATCCTCCCACTTCCACTCCGGGACAGGAAGTGGCTTCAACAACCCGACTGGCCGCTGATGCTCAATCTTGACTTGCTGACAAGTCAAACACTTAGCCACAAACTGAACTACCTCATTCTTCATGTCGTTCCACCAGAAATTTTTCCTCAAATCTTTATACATTTTACTCGAGCCCGGATGGACTGAGTAACGCATGAGCCTCTCGCATAATACTCTGTCTCAATTCCGAGTCATTCGGAACACACAACCGACCTCGGAATCTCAACACACCGTCCTCATGAATAACGAATCCTGGGGCTTTCCCCTTCCCTATACTCTCTCGAAGCTGAATAAACATCGGGTCCTCCAACTGTCCCGATTTAATGTCATCAACCAGAGATGAAGAAATCTCAAGAGTACGCAACTGCCCGGAACTCTCTGGCAGCACAATCTCAATGCTCAACCTCATAAACTCTCGCTGAAGTCCCGACTGGGCCGTAAGTGACTCAAGTGCCCGAAGCGATACCGATTTCCGGCTCAAGGCATCTGCTACCACGTTAGCCTTGCCCGGATGATAAAGGATCTCGAGATCGTAGTCCTTAATCAACTCCAACCATCTCCTCTGTCTCATATTAAGCTCTTTCTGGGTGAAAATGTACTTTAGGCTCTTGTGATCGGTGAAAATCTGACACGACGAGCCATACAAGTAATGACGCCAGATCTTCAACGCAAATACGACTGCGGCCAACTCAAGATCGTGCGTAGGGTAATTCAATTCATACGGTTTCAACTGACGGGAAGCATAGACAATCGTCCTCCCGTGCTGCATAAGTACACATCCGAGCCCTTGGCCCGAAGCATCACTAAAAACTGAGAAACCCTCATTACCACTCGGTAAGGCCAAAACAGGAGCGGTCGTCAACCGCTTCTTCAACTCCTCAAAACTATTCTGCCTCTCATCGGTCCACACAAACTTCTCTGACTTCTGTAACAAATGAGTCAGCGGTCGAGCGAGCTTAGAGAACCCCTCGACGAATCTACGGTAATACCCGGCTAATCCCAGAAAACTGCAGACCTCCTTCACGTTCTTGGGCGGCGCCCAATCCAACACTGCCTCCACCTTATGTGGGTCCACACGAACGCCCTCGGCCGAGATCACATGACCGAGAAACATAACCTCCCGTAACCAAAACTCACACTTTGAGAACATCGCAAAAAGATGCTGAGTTCTCAAAATATCTAACACGATATGCAAATGACGGGCGTGCTCCTCCTCGCTCCTCGAGTAAATCAGGATGTCATCGATGAAAACGACTACACACTTATCAAGGTACTCAATAAAGACTTTGTTCATAAGCTGCATGAACACGGCTGGTGCGTTGGTTAGCCCAAAAGGCATAACCACAAACTCGTAGTGACCGTATATCGTCCGAAAGGCCGTCTTCGGAATGTAGGTATCCTTCACTCGGAGCTGATAATACCCCGATCTCAAATCAATCTTCGAGAACACGGTTGCCCCTTGCAGTTGGTCGAACAAATCATCAATCCTAGGGAGCGGATACTTGTTTTTGATGGTCACTTTGTTCAGCTCTCGGTAGTCGATACACAAACGGAGTGACCCATACTTCTTTTTTACAAATAGGACCGGCGCGCCCCAAGGCGAAGCGCTCGGTTGGATATATCCCATGTCTAGCAACTCTCCCAACTGTTTCTTCAGCTCCAGCATCTCGACGGGCGCCATACGGTATGGCGTCTTAGAGATCGGTGCTGCACCCGACTCTAAATCGACGGTAAACTCAACTTCTCGGTCCGGCGGCAAACCCGGCAACTCATCTGGAAAGACATCAGGATACTCACACACTACCGGAATAGACGAGAGCTCGACTCCCCCTTCTTCCGATCTCAAAGCGTAACACCAATAGACCGTGCAACCTCCCCGAAGAAGCCTCACCGCCCTCAAGGCGCTGATCAAGAGTCTCTGGCTACTCCGTTTACGCCCCACGAAAGAATGCTCGGTACCGTCAGAGGCTAACATCGAAACAGTCCTCGTTCTATAATTCATGATCGCCCCATGACGGTCCATCCAATCCTCACCAAAAATCAAATCCTCATCTTTAATATCTACTGCGATCAGATTAGAAGGCCAAACCCTCCCCGCGATACTCACTGGAAAATATCTAACCTCACGATCCCCCACGATGCTATCCCCACTTGGAAGTTTAACAACAAAAGGCTCACAAACAACTAGGCAATCAACATGCAGACGACGCACACAATCCATAGATATAAAAGAATGCGTAGCACCAGAATCGAACAATACGGAAACAGGATGATCAAGGATGTGGACAGTAGCTGTAGCCACCGTCGCGTCAGGATCTCCTACTCGTCTCATCTCGTACACTCGGGGCGGAACAGACCCCGCACTAGAAGCTCCCTCTCTAGAAGGCTGCCCACGTCCTCGACCTCTACCAAAACTCTGCTGCGGCTGAGGAACTGTCGGTGCCTGATTCACACTCGGCTCTCCCGCAGCTGGGCCGATATCCGAGTATCGAGCCCGAGCCGCATCCGTACAAAACTTAGCACGATGATCCATTCGACCACAAGCAAGACACCGAATCGGAGGCTATCACACTCACTCATCATGTGGCCGGACGACTACTGATTGAAGCACGTAGGACCACGAGCGGAACCGGCGGGAGCGGACCTAGAACCATTTCCTCGCCCAACTAATGGCGGCCCGACTCAAGACTCACGAACAGTGAGCCTTCGGATACCCTCCTGACTTGCCTCCCGAAAACTGACCGGAGGTCTTCTGCTTCTTTCCTTCGGTTGCCGTCTCTGTCGCAGAAAATGACATCTCGTAAGCCATCGCTTTATTCTGATACTCTTTCAAAGTCGTGCACCCCAGACCAGCCATGTAGTGGCGCACCCTCGATTTCATCCGCATATCAAAGTGGCAGATCTTATCAAGCTCATCTCGAAATTGGTTTCTCACATAATGCAGTTGTTGATTGTAGTCTTTGATAGCTTAAGAAATAGGAACATCTTGGGGTTTAGCCTCAAAGAAGGCTCGGATCCTCCCCTCTTTCACTCGCCATGGACAAAATTCATCTTCCATCAGATCCCGAAACTCTGCCCACGTGGCTGCCCGGGCACGCGGTTTCACCGCTTGCCACCACGTTGCTGCCTCCTTGGCGAGGAAGTACTGAGCAATGGGTACTTTCCTCTCCTCAGAACAATTAGCAGCCTCAAATACTTTCTCCATCTCGAATAGCCAATTCTCCCACCCAGAGGGGTCGGAAGCACCATCAAACTGCGGAGGGCGCATACGAATCACGTCCTGAAGTAACTTATCATTGCCGGATCCAGTAGGTGGAACCGAGTTGGCATTAGCTTGGCCGGCTAGAATGGCCTGAGTCAGTAGCGTCATCTGGTTCGCTACTTGTTGCAAAATGTTGGCCACTCCAACATTCTCATGTGCATCACCGGAACTAGCAGACTGGTCCTGCTGACCTCCGGAACAAGGGGAACACTGTTCGACAAAGAAGGCATCGCCGAATTAGTTCCCGAGTGATCGGACATGGCCGCCCCACCGGCTGCGCCACGTCCCCTACTGCGTCCGCGACCGCGTCCGCGTCCTCTACCAGCAGGAATTCTGAAGAAGTAACGGGTAGAAATCTGATTGACGCAAAAGCAACAAGATGCTAAGACAGGAATAGAAATGTAATGGTGAAACGAGTCAAGTTAGGAAAAACTTACGAGCACCGCGTCTTGAGATGATGGCATAGCGGTGATCTTGTTCGAAACGACACTTAACTAGACCCGATTAACGAAGCGGCTAGGTATCCATAAACCTAAGCTCTGATACCATATTCTGTAACACCCCCAAGACATTCAGGGCATATTACAGCTCCGTGGACCCCACATTATGGAATCCACCAGGCTAACGTACCAACAAGACATTCATCAACGACAAACAATTATCATTAAAACGACAATTCAATTAAAAGACTACAACCCGACAAATAGAATCCAACATCAATCTATTTCCCAAAACGGGAACACAACATTAACAATTTGAAAAGGAAGTACTCAAGTACTTAAAACCAGTTTTATAATACAGAAACCCCAAAACAAGACATCAAAAATAATTGACAGAACTGAACACCAACGATTGACTACTGAACAGTATCATGCTTGCCCATCATCCTCATACGGCTCAAGTGCTCGTTTGTCCCCACGATCGATACCTGAAATACAAAAAGTATTTCCCCCATTTAAGGGGTTAGCGACAACTGCTAATACAAGTACAATCCATTTGAACTACATTCTAATGAGATGAATATATGCGCCAAAAATTATTTTAGAAAACATTTTATATTCCGAAATATTTACAATGTACAATCACAAAACACATTATCTCTAGCAAATCACAATTCAAAGTTAACCGTCGGTACGAGACTCACGGCCTCCGTACCCCGCAGAGCCCCGTCGGACATCCCTGGGTGGCTAACCACAGTTCGCGATACGCACACTCACGGCAATACGTATCCCTAGAGGTCCCGTCGGACCGTCCCTAGGTGAACATACACATATCCATCCATAACAACCACGATAAAGCCATAATTCAAATACTAGAACATGTAAACAAATGTAAAGTACTTGCCTTTGAGACATTCCTGAAGAAACGGAAGTGAAACACGACTACGAACGGTCCGGGTAGAAAACGACGGTTCCTAAACGAAGGATCAACATAGTTCAGTCCCAACGGACAACAATACTCTATTGGAATACACCCATAACCCCGATTACAATTCATGACAAAAATGATCAATCGATACGGGCGAGGGTTTACGCAAACTCCCCGTATCAACAATTCACGGATTAATTCGAGGAAAACGGATTGAGAATCACTCAATAACAACAACCGGTAAGAAATTACGTAACATAATTGAACAATTCGGAACTAATCCCTAGAATCCCGAAAACCCCCCAAAATTGACGAGTTAGGGTTCTAGATGAAAATACCTTGAATTCGGACGATGGAGGATGATTATGCTGGTGATAATATGCTAACACGACTCTACGGTGATGGAATTTGAAGAGAACTCCGGCCAGTACCGGTGGAAATCGCCTCTGAAGTCGCACGTCGAAGAAAACGAAGAGAAAAGAATAAAACTGTTGTTTCTGAACTGCCCGCTGACTTATATAAATTGTGAAGTTAGCGCACGCTAACTGTCATACATAGCGCGCGCTAACGGGGCCGTGACAGGTCCAGTAGCTACTGCCAACATTCGCTAGCGTACGCTAACAATAGCGAGTTAGCGTACGCTAACCGCACATCGGTAGCGCACGCAAGGTAACAGGAGTAGCGTGCGCTACCTACGCAGCAGTTCAGTACTGCTGCTCACATCAGCAGTACGCTGCTGTCGAAGGTACAATACACGAAACGCACGACGAGGCCAGAATCCAGAAACATAAACGCGAAGCATACAAGACGACGGAGCTAAGCGCTGAAAGAAAATATAATTCCGACCACTGGAGGGTCCGTAATGCGACAACGAAAATGATATTCCCTAAACTATTAGGAAATTATAAAAATGGCCCAAGTGCCCGAAAATCACGAAACGACGTCCGATTTACAAACCGAAACTCTCCACATGACCAACTCAACCATACGAACTTGTACAAACCAAGAAACAACGAAAACGAATGAGTTTTACGAGAATCGAACGTTCATACGGCAAAACATGTCATAAAATGAAATTACGTGAAAACATAATCAAAACTCGTCCAAATGGAAAAACTCCAAGAACAAAGTAGATTCAAAATGTCGAAACGGTTATAAGCGAGTCGATAAAAATAGACATACACCAAAAATGGAAACTGCTAAAAATGAAAAGTTACGGATATTACATTCTTGAGACAGAGGACTGAGCCGAGTTGTGCTACAACCAGTTACTCCACATCCGAATCTTATTGATTCGTTGTTTTGCGATTTCTGCTCCTATTTAATTTTTCAGTATTTTAATTCATTTATTAGAAGTTGTGTAAACTCTAATCCATATCCCGTATCAATTTGTGTAATAGTTATATTCGTTTCGGACGGTTTCACTACACTGGGGAAATTAAAACAGAATCCTGCTTTCAAATACTACCCCAGATGCAAGAAGTTTAGACTCACCCAACTGTGTTTTTCAGATGATTTGTTGTTGTTCTCTAGAGGAGATCTCGTTTCTGTTAGACAGCTTATGCATATATTTACTCAGTTTTCAGAAACTTCAGGTCTAAAGGCTAATCAGTCGAATAGTGATGTTTATTTTGGAGGAGTAACTGAGAGAGCTCAAGAAGAAATTTTAACTGAGTTTGGGATGAGCAAAGGAGAGTTACCTTTCACGTATCTGGGGGTACCACTCTCTTCTAAAAAGCTTACAGTTTTATTTGGGATGCAAGCATTTTGGTGTCGGGTTTTCGAAAACCGGTATACCGAAAATTTCGGTATGACATATTTACATACCGTTATTGTACCGAAATATCAGTATACCAAAATCAAGTCGGTATACTGTTAATTTTTCTGTATATCGAAACTTTTGCAGTATACCGAAAATTTTAAGATATATCAAAAAAAATTCAATATACTATATAGAGTTTGGTATACTGAAAAATTTCGATATACCGATAATTTTTCGGTATATCAAAAATTTTCGGTATATGTCGAAAAGAATTCCGTATACCGAAAATTTTCGGTATACCTCGGTACAAAAGCGCATACCGTTACCGTACCGAAAATACCGGTAACGGTGGTATACCGAAAATTTCAATATTTTCGATATTTTAGATACGATATTTTTGATATTTTCGGTATTTTTCCCAACCCTACAAATAAATGACGTGGGTGAAGTGGATACATAGTTATTAAATCAAGAATCAGGATATCACAACCATGCAAATACCTCAACAAGCTGCATGGGTTGTGAGGAAGATACTTGAGGCCAGAAAATATGTGTTAAATTCAAGAGATGGAACCAGCTTGCTAACTAACTCTCAGTTTTCCATCAAAAGAGCTTAGGTGCAAAATGTGTTGGGTTGTGAAGCTGGAAGTACTATATACCAAAGTTCCAGATAGCCCATTTAACTTTTTGGGGAGAGGTATATAGGGGTAAAAATTGTTTTTAAGGACCGTAACTTTAGGGGGTGATAAAAGTAGGACCGTAATTTTTGGGCTGGCAAAAGTAGAACTGTAACTTTTCGGGCTGGCAAAAGTAGGACCGTAACTTTTTAAAAGTAGAAAAAATAGGCCTGTAACTTTTTAAAATAGCAATTTAAGGCCAAATAAGCCCAGATTGCCCTCTTGCGGGCTCAAATTGCACATGTAGAAATTTTTATTAACATAAATATACTTTTAAATTCTACGTCATTTTTTACAAATTTCATTTTTTTAAAGTTAAATTCCATGTCAATTTTTTTTAAAGACTTTTTGACATGATAATGAAAAATGTATTTCTGGATAACTAATCTTGTCGGTTTTTTTTTAAATTGCACATATTTTGTTCTTTTTTGGACATTCCACCTGTTTAATTACTGTGCATAAAAGTAATCTTTTGCAACAATTGAAATATAAAATACAACATAAAAAACTAAATAAACTCTTTTTAGTCATTCTGTTAAGTATATTTATTTTATTGTTTTAAAATAATATATATATATATATATTGTCATTGTATTATATTATATTATATTGATTAATTATATTTTAAATTGTATTTAATAGAAGAAAAATATTTTCCAACTTGCATAATTTCGTTTCAATTTTTATACAAACTTCTCCGTATTAATTATAATTTTTTTATGTTCTAAAAATAAAAATAAATAAATTTCAATGGTTAAATTTAAAATTTTGCCCCTCGTGGGCCTGTTCTAAGAAAAAAATACTTTTAATAGTTAAATTTAAAAATTATAACCATTAAATTTAAAATTAAACATTTTTAATTAATATAACAATGCTATATTGGTCTCCCTTTAAATTAAAAACTGATAATAAGATATATATAATTATGATATTATTATAATGGGACATATTTATAAATTACCCATTAATTTGTGATATATTATACAAATTCCCTTTTAATTTATACTTCTTGTATTTTTCTGAAATATTATTATTCTGAATTTTTTTCTGAAAAATTCTCATGAAAGTATTATTTTTCTGATTTTTTTTATTTTTAGAACATAAAACATAAAAAATTATAATAAGAATTTAACTTTAAAAAAATGAAATTAGTAAAAAATGACGTAGAATTTAAAAATATGTTTATATTAATAAGAATTTCCATATGTGTAATTTGAGCCCGCAAAAGGACAATATGGGCTTGATTTGGCCTTAAATTGCTATTTTAAAATGTTACAGGCCTATTTTGCTACTTTTAAAAAGTTACGGTCCTACTTTTGTCAGCTCGAAAAATTACAGTCATACTTTTGCCACCCCCTAAAGTTATAGTCCATAAAAAAAAATTCCCGTATATAGGGTATTTACATGTATTAGGGTTTTCTGGTTTTTGGCTATAAATAGGCCCATTGGCAGTCAGTTGTAAAACGCACCAAAATTTTAAGAGTCGAAACGTCTCTCTCTTTCTCATACTTAGTGAAATTTCTGGCTTGGTAGTGCCCCCAGACGTAATATTTCTGATGAACTGAGTTAACAAATCTTTTGTTTCTTTATCATTGTTCGATTTTCTTTTCATATTATCATAGTAAATCCTAACAAAATGTGGGATAGAAATAGCTAACTTGCAATCCGGCACCTCCCAAACGTGTGTTTATAATGTGATTAACTATGCAGAACAGGCTTGTTGTTTCTGTAGTGAAGAAGATGAGACCCGTGTGCACCTCTGGTTTGAGTGTGCGTACTCTAAACCTAATTGAGATAACATCAAGGGATGGTGGTGCGGAAGTACGAGAGCTACCACTAAAAAAAAAAAAAAAAAAAAAGGTTTTTACCGACGCCAAACGCTGTTGGTAAAACAGAAAATGGCGTCGGTGAAAAATTTATCGACGGCAATCCACCATTGAAAAACGCTCGACGGTGATTTTTTACGGACGCCTCTATTTACCGACGCTATTTTTGATGTTGTTAAATTTAAAAAAATCTAAAAAAGTGAGGTCATGACTCAGGCGGGTCTGGTTCGGGCTCCATTCAATTTCAAATGAGTGAGAAAGATTTTGGTATATAAACAACACAATACACTACTGACTTCGATAAATACTGACGTCGGTAAACGTTAATTATGAAAAAAGGAAACCAAAATTTAAAAAAAAAAAATACCAACGCCAAAATGGCGTCGGTAAACAGCGTCGGTAATTGTGAGAAATGAAAAAAAAATAATAATAAAAAGTTACCAACGCCGAAATGGCGTCGGTAAACGGCGTCGGTAATTGTGAAAAAAAGAAAAAAAATAAGTTTGCGAACCGATCGTCGGCAATGGCGTCGGTAAATCAATTAAATAACGAACGTCAGTAATAGCGTCGATAAATTATAAATTTAACAACGGCAGGTACGGGCATCAATGGAAGCAGTCCAATTGGAGAAGATGTGCAAGGAAATCATTATGGTTAGAAGTCAGGGCTCACCTAAGCTTCGAGGTCATAGTTTTGTGTTGATATACTTAGCTAGCTTATTTGCCTAGTAGCGAGTCTTTGTGGTTGCAGAGGATGTGCTGAGATGTAAGTTTTGATTGATCACTTGGTAATTATAAATATATTTACCAAAAAAAGAAAAAATATACCGAAATTGTATTTATTTTAAATTATGAAACTATTTTTCAAAAAATGTGTATTTTTTTTAATTGTAGGACATTTCATCGTTTTCTAGCAATTTAATTTTATATATCATGTATTATTTTTATAGTTGTTCATTCTATAAAAGGAATATAACAAAACTAAATTAAACTATTATGATTGTTATAAAACTGCATATAGAATATCGAGGATTTAGAGTGAATGAATTCTAGATCTATTTTCATTAATAGCAGAAGTCTTATTTATATGAAAGCTTCAAATGACACAATTATAGTAACGTATTACATCAGGGCATAATAGTCATTCACAATACAAGATAATTTTGATTTAGCCTCCTCATAATGCGTGAGGCATCTTCTCATATTGCGTGTCATATTCATAATACTTCCCCTTGAGTGACTATTGAAATGCACTATCAACTTGTTTAAAGAGAATCCGATGGGAGGAAAACTTTCAAAATTATTTGGGGTGGAACTTCTATCAATCAGATGATATTGTATCATATTGTTGTTAGGAAAACCCTGTGGATAACAACTTGGCAGTCTGTGATTGTAAATTTGCTCCCCCTCCTATGAATCATTCCCATTATGTCTCGTCTCAGTAAAACCTCTTGGGACAAGAAACAAAGTGAACTTAATATTATACATCTCTTTGCATGTAGACCATTCTTTATAGGAGTATACATGTGGTGTCTCATTAAAACATTTTTAAGAAAATCCTATGGGAAAAACTTGACCGAAGGAAAAAGAGTACAACTACTCCTTCTGACTTCAAATCTTGATGAATAATATTGATCTTTGTAATGTCCTCATTAAGTCATGAATATGTCTCGTTAAAATTTTATTAGGAAAAATATAGTGTAAAAAATTATAATGAAAGGAAAAAAGTACATTATTCATGTTGATACGTCTTCTAAATTGTCTCGTTAAAAATATTGCTAGGAAAACCATGTGGGGTAAAACCTCAGTCAAGAAAAAAAGAGTATAACACGTATTTCATGCAAGTATGCTACCGGCATCTCAAAATTGGATTTATATAATTATAATAGAAATTGATCAATACTTTTTATTTATTTCCAATTTCACGTGAACAACTGTTGGATACAAATAGTATTTAACTATTCTTCACATCATATATTATCGTACCACATAAAGTGTAATTTATAATTTTAAACTCATAATTTCATCATGAATGACACATATCAATCTCTTCTGGATGTTAAGTTGTCTCGTTAAAAAATCTTGTTTAGGGAAAACCTTTTGGAATAAAACCTCAATCAAGGAAAAGAGCAAACATACAAATTTTCCTTTATAAAATTATATGTATTCCAAGTTAATGCATATAGTGATAATATATTTGAAACTTCACCTTGATATTCAATATGGAATTAGTATCAATATTCTTTGACGAATTTCAATATCCTCATTATCAAAAATCATTCGTAATGTTATTCACTTTTCAATTTCATTTGTTTCCCCATAGTAACATAACTTTATTGAGATATCTCATTAATGTCAATCCTCTTTAGGATCTATGTATTATAGCTATGTCTATACACTCTTCCACTGTATACGCCTCATTTATTTAAAGCTGTATTAACTTTGACAGATACACTTGGGGAATTATGTCAATGCTTTGGGCACGCTGATTTATCAAAGCATTTATAGTCTACATATGAGATCATAAATAATATTTCCTGCATCTTTGAACTTTAAGTTCGAGTTTCAATTTTGTGAGGATATAACGTGATGCATTTCACATGTTACTTCCAACTATTAATACACCCGCTCATTCTAAGAAAATTCTGAGAACTAGACTCATTTGGCATTAATTATATGTACGATCTCAACATTCAATTTCAGATAAAAGAGTTATATTCTTGCATTATGTTCTCGATATTGATAATTTATTCGACAACTTGAAATAATCTATCAATAAATATCCCACTTGTATGCTCATATTTGATCCTTCAAGGATCTATTCAAGTTTATTTGGGATATATTACTAGCTTTATCATCTTATTTGGAAACTGTGACCAAACTATGAGCAGATCATCTCGTAAATTTGCGATTACGAGTCATATCACTACAACAAAAAAGGTCTTTAACAACGTTTTTTAAACGTTGTAATTAGTGTTTGACAACGTTTCGTAAAACGTTGTATTATCCGACGTTGTCTTAGGTCCATCTTTATGACAACGTTTTTTAAACGTTGCGGATACGTTGTTGTAATAGCGATCCCGTTTTTTGTTAAAAACCTTTAACAACGTTTACAAAACGTTGTTACTAACTTCAACAACGTTTACGTAAACGTTGTCCTTTCTTATTGACAACGTTCTGAAAAGGTTGTTAATAAGTTCCGCAACGTTTGAAAAAACGTTGTCTTTTAGTATTAACAACGTTTATGTAAAACGTTGTAGAAAGTTATTTTTCTAAAAAAATATCCACTTCCACAACGTTTGTAAAAACGTTGTCTTTGATTATTCACAACGTTTTACATAAACGTTGTATAAAGTTATTTTTCTAAAAAAAATATCCACCCCCAAATTCACCTATTGCACCTACTACAATAAAGTGTGTCAATGGACTTCTTACTGTAACACCCCCAAACCACTCGGGAATATTACAGCGCCGCAGACCCTCTCCGCGAGGATCTACCAGGCTAAATACAAAACAATGCATCACTTCACATCGCCGACATGGCTACATAAAGGACCATTAGACCGATATGGTCTTATATCACAACACACAGAACAATACATACAAGATCCTTGCCCAGAACACATACCCACGCAGGGGCTAGAATACAATATCACTTCCATAACTCGATAAAATAACACATCGGTGTAAAAATCAACACGACTCTACCAAATACTCTATAATTGGTCTTCACGTGATTAGTATCTTCGTCTCCCACCATCCTTCGTATCGATCCTGTGATTCGCTCCCGGCACTGCAAGTACACGGGCCTTGTCTGAGACATCCACCCCGAATACTCGGGGGTTAGCAAACTCCTTTGTTTTGCTAGTGCAAGTATAAAACCAAAAGTACAAGCCATACACAACGTGCTTCAAGAATATAAAATCTTGAATATATTTCCCGAGATAAATCACTTAATCAAAACAGTTTGATTTATAAAAGGTAGGAAAAGAACCATGTGTCTCATACAAAATATTTTACGGTCTCGGGAGTTTGAAAACATTTGGAAATAAGGAATTCTCAAGTCTTTCGAAAACACTTGGGGACACGGCCCAAAATCATCTTTCCAAAATACGATTCCAATAATAAAACGCGGTTTCACAACCCAATTCACAACACACGGGGTCCAAGACCCAAATCATAAGCCACAGGGTCCACGACCCGAATCACATAACACATGTTCCCAAGGATTATTCGCGTCCGTGCTAACAAGCCACGAACCTCGGATGCTCCCGTAGAACATACCCGAGTGAATAACCCGATAGGAAACCATACCAAATCACATGTCCTCGTGACAACGATCACGGAACCATTCCATACCACAACCATAAGTTATCCGGCATCGGGCTAACAAGCCACGAACCTCGGAGTCCCCGCAAGACGTGCGATGATAACCCCACAAGTTATCTCGGCATCGGGCTAGCAAGCCCCGAACCTCGGAGTCCCCGCAAGACATACCGGATTGGATAACCCTACGGTCACGCCCGACCCATACTAGCAAGTATGGATCCGGAGATTCAACAATCCTACCGGAGGCACATCACTTTCGGCAATCACATCACAATGAGCGGAACATCAAGCCAAGCAACACTTAAACATCACAACCTCCTTTCAAAGGAGTAACAACTAATATCCCACGTAATACATTCTTAACGAACAAGTACACATAGCGTTACGTAATCCCCGGCAAAGGATTACGGTCTAATAAACTCATTCAAAGTGATCATATCATCTTTTCAACATACAAATCCAACACCCATATTCCGAGAACACATATATTCACGAAGTACATAAATTATCGTTGAAAGACAACATTTATCGAGAATATACCGATCCCTTTTTACGTTCATTAAACATTGGGTTTCGCAGAATTCCTTTACCATTAATTACGCCTACGAAACATGAAACGTATGGACATGATACTTGCCTCGATATCACGAGCGGCGAAACGATTTAACGGGCACGATCGGAAACCTTGAACCTCCAAAACGATCAAGACTTGACCCCACGAATACTACGAAAATAGCATCACCACAAATCAATAACACTAATCGAAATCAAACAATCCACAAAAGCGACAAGGATCTAAGTATTCTCAAAGAAATCAAGAATCGTTGATCAAGGCGATAAAAATCGATGAGCGGTTAACAAAATCAAGATTACGGTCAAGACAAACAAGAACAAATAACCGATCGGATGAGATCGGTCAAGAATCACAAATCCAAGCAAAAACCCCAAATTTAAGAAAATAGGGTTCTAACAAGAGATTACCTTGATTTGGACCAAGAAGACGATTAGATGTTGTTAAACATCTACAAATCCGCTCAAAGATGAAGCTAGAAGAAAAGATCGGTCCTACTCGCCTCTGGATCTCACTCCGTCGGAAGGGATGAAGAAAAGTGGGAAATGACGACTTAATCTGCTTTGTCGGTATTTATCTTTGGGCCGATTATTAGCGTGCGCTAATCACCCTTCATTAGCGTGCGCTAACGGTCAACGCTCCGGAGAAACCGCGTATAACATAGTTAGCGTGCGCTAGCCAATGGCCGTAGCGCGCTAACGGTCACAAAACCGATCCGGTAGCCTCGGACAGGCGCACCTACCGAGTAGCGTGCGCTAGAAAGAAGAGGGAGCGTGCGCTAAGCAGTCGATAGCGTGCGCTAGCTATCGGCCTTAGCGTGCGCTAACAAAGCTCGATCCCGATCCGGTAGCTACCGAATCGCCTGCAGCTGCTAGTTTAGCGTGCGCTACACATTCAGTAGCGTGCGCTAAACACCATGCAGTAGCGTGCGCTATGCTTCAAGCATTAGCGTGCGCTACACCACAAAATCTCAAAAACTCACAAAGTGATCCGAAATGCCTCCAAAAACATGTCCCAACAAGTCACAACCAAACATGGCACGAAATTCCTACGATGAGGACCATGACAATCCGATAAAACCCAACGAATCCGGAATAAAGATCTCGGGTATTACATTCTACCCCTCTTAAAAGAAGTTTCGTCCTCGAAACTTGAAACATGGAACGAACGACGCAAAACAACTCAGATAACACACGATATCCGTTGCCGAAATAACAAAACACGATTTAACGAAAATCAATACGGTTGAACAATTCAACAAGACAACGATCAAAACACGAGCTATTCATTGAACCAATACGAAATTCCACATTGAAGGGTTGAAAGATCGAACACAAAACTAATTTCTGAACTCGAGGAAATTACGAAGGAATCCTAACGCTCAACAATTGCGAAACGAGATCAACAAAATCTGAACCATCAAATGATTGAGTTACAACGATCGAGACAACAACGATCGATCAATCATGTTCGAATCACGACGAACAATAATACTCAAACAACAACCCCAAAGTTCACATCTCGACTAGAGATAATATACGATCCGGTGAAGGCAACAAGATGTGCATTCACATAAGATCCAGGAAAGGGAATAGCAATTTGGAGAGTCATAACGACAAGCGGGTCATTACGAAACAATACCACAACTCGTTCGATCAATAAAAGCACGGGACAGGACAAGATCGGAAAATATCAACGAATATAAGCGATTCGGCCAGTCGAGAGTACGAGTTCAAAATCCGATCCACTTCAAATAAAAGAAGTCAATCTACGAATTTGAAACAACAAAGCAAGGGAAGTAATTCAACATGCAATTGATAGACCACGCCCCTCCGGGACTGCTCGGAGCCGATCCCGATATCAAAGTTCAAGTCCTCGCCTCGGAATGCTCGGTAACCATCTCGCAAAATCGAACCCGGTGTCCTCGAGTCCGCACTGTAACACGTTGCGGGCGGAGAAGGACAATGTGCACGAACATGTCCCGCCACATTACTGTTAAAACATCTCTGGCTTTACCAGAGTCGAGCAGAAGACTTGGAACTCTCGGTTCACGCATCAGCGATGGAGCTTCACAATGGAAAGGCTACGACATTGAAAACTAGAAATACCAACTCCTGCACCGTCCACACGGTCATCGGACTTCCTCTGCTTCTTCGACTCGGGCACACGCTCCGACGATAATGAAGCTAGTTCACGGGCTAATGCTCGATCTTGATAGTCCCTCAACGAGGTGCAATTGAATCCCGACATATACACGCGAATATCCGGCTTCATCCGTCTGTCAAAGTGGAGGATTCTCTCTTCCTCGGTTCTCACCCGGTCTCGCACATAACTGAGTTGTTTGCTATAATCAATGATAGCTTGCGACACCGATATATCTTGCGGTTTTGCCAAGTAGAATTCGCGGATCCTCTGCTCTCTAATCGGTTTTGGACAGAAGTCAGCTTCCATAAATGCTTGGAACTCCGCCCACGTGACATCACGATCACGTGGTTTAACAGCTTCCCACCAATTAGCAGCATCCTTGTCGAGAAGGTACTGGGCGATAGGTACCTTCCGCTCTTCAGGACATCCGACAGCCTCGAAAATCTTTCCAAACTGGAAAATCCAACCATCCCAGCCCAACGCATCCGCAGCACCGGCGAATCGAGGGGGATTCATCGAACTACCTCGCGAAGCCATTGATTTACACCAACGTTCTGACTCGCGTCAATGTTACGTTGAACCACCTGGGTCAACTGAGTCATCTGAGTCGCTACTTGTTGCAATATAGTAGCAACACCCAAACCAAAATCATTCCCAGCGGCATTCTCTCGATTCCGCATCTGATCCCCGTGGCCATCAGCGCCACGATTACGACCACGACCTCTGCCCCTCGGCATACTAACAAACAACAACCTAAGGTAAAGAAAGATCATAACACATAGCAAGATATTCAAGTCTCTGTCTTTAATCCAACATCATTAAATCATATACATATTACCATTTAATTCCAGCTAGAGCACAATATACAAACTATTATACCAACAATCTTCATTTATAATGCCGTTGTTATGCGATTTATAAATGTAATGAAATTGAAATCATCCATTATATCAAAATCACTTTCTGTACGGTTTCCGCGCCGGAACTCACCAAGTTGAAAACCATTTTCGAAAACGTTCCAAAATGCCAGAAAGGCCGATGACGGTAATGCTTTCCAAATACTCCCCAAAAGTCATTTTTCAAATACCAAATACCGTCACCAAATACCATTTGAAATTACAAGGCGTACGCGAAAACTCAATAGTTTCAAAATATATGTTAAATGGCCCGACAAAAGAGTTGGGAAAAAGGGTCAAAGAAATAATTCAAATTTACAAACACGGAAGGTCATTTTGAAACACACACTATTTGGTAAAAGTACCAAAAAGTCAGTTTGAACTTTACACACGCAGCGGACAAGAACACAGTTCAAATTACACATAACCACACCCAACAATTGTTATTCATGAACAACACACATGGAGTACCGTTTCAAACGGTCAGCCTAACAATCGCAAAAGTTAGACTTACGGCCGAATGTAGTTTCCGAGCTTACCTCGGACGGTTAAGGTATGATTCAACAGAGACTTAGCGTGCGCTAGCCATGCCACGTTAGTGCGCGCTAGTTATACTAATTCACAACACATTCATGAGCATATATCAAATAATGCCAAAAGCAGAAGGTTAAATATAAAAAACAACATACGAATCCAAACGCCAAAAAATAACAAACTCACAACATATCGTTTAAACGAAAAAAAGAAGAAGTCGAAAGAAACGTCTCAAGAAAATTATTGGTAGACCTCGTTTAAGCATTTAAAATCAAATTTTGAAAATTTTCAATGCAAGATGAAAATATAATATGTGTAGTTTGAATTCTCAAAATCTTTGGTCTCGAGGTCATCATACGAAAATCAAATTATTTTTCCTTCTCGAAGGATATTTTTAAATAAATTTACGTGACTTCCCAAAACATTTGAAATTGAAATATCACATTGATAAACTTTTATTGAGTAACCAATCCAAAACATCACTCCTGTAAAAACGATTTCACACAAGGATGTATACATATATACATGCATACCGGTACTACTCTTTATTCCAACACAATACGAGAATCAAACAAGTATGGAATAAGTATTCACGAGGCACAATTAAACTCCACAAAATAACACAGAATTACATAAAGTCGTTAGCACGAGACACAACAAAGTAGGGAGACTTACATCCACAGATCGCACGAAGATGATGGTTGCACCTCGATACTAATCACGACCGACAACTCAGACGACGCGTCGCGACACCACTCAGTCAGACCAAATCTGACAAGACAAGATCCGACAACACACAACTCAACCCGACAGCCTAGGTTTCCTCAACCTAAGCTCCGATACCATATTCTGTAACACACCAAACACTCTCGGGAATATTACAGCGCCGCAGACCCTCTCCGCGAGGATCTACCAGGCTAAATACAAAACAATGCATCACTTCACATCGCCGACATGGCTACATAAAGGACCATTAGACCGATATGGTCTTATATCACAACACACAGAACAATACATACAAGATCCTTGCCCGAACACATACCCACGCAGGGGCTAGAATACAATATCACTTCCATAACTCGATAAAATAACACATCGGAGGAAAAATCAACACGACTCTACCAAATACTCTATAATTGGTCTTCACGTGATTAGTATCTTCGTCTCCCACCATCCTTCGTATCGATCCTGTGATTCGCTCCCCAGCTACCTGCAAGTACCGGACGTCTGAGACATCCACCCCGAATACTCGGGGTTAGCAAACTCCACTGTTTTGCTAGTGCAAGTATAAAACCAAAAGTACAAGCCATACACAACGTGCTTCAAGAATATAAAATCTTGAATATATTTCCCGAGATAAATCACTTAATCAAACAGTTTGATTTATAAAAGGTAGGAAAAGAACCATGTGTCTCATACAAAATATTTTACGGTCTCGGGAGTTTGAAAACATTTGGAAATAAGGAATTCTCAAGTCTTTCGAAAACACTTGGGGACACGGCCCAAAATCATCTTTCCAAAATACGATTCCAATAATAAAGCGGTTTCACAACCCAATTCACAACACACGGGGTCAAGACCCAAATCATAAGCCACGGGGTCCAAGACCGAATCACATAACACATGTTCCCAAGGATTATTCGCGTCCGTGCTAACAAGCCACGAACCTCGGATGCTCCCGTAGAACATACCCGAGTGAATAACCCAATAGGAAACCATACCAAATCACATGTCCTCGTGACAACGATCACGGAACCATTCCATACCACAACCATAAGTTATCCCGGCATCGGGCTAACAAGCCACGAACCTCGGAGTCCCCGCAAGACGTACCCGATGATAACCCCACAAGTTATCTCGGCATCGGGCTAGCAAGCCCCGAACCTCGGAGTCCCCGCAAGACATACCCGGATTGGATAACCCTCCGGTCACGCCCGACCCATACTAGCAAGTATGGATCCGGAGATTCAACAATCCTACCGGAGGCACATCACTTTCGGAATCACATCACACTGAGCAGAACATCAAGCCAAGCAACACTTAAACATCACAACCTCCTTTCAAAGGAGTAACAACTAATATCCCACGTAATACATTCTTAACGAACAAGTACACATAACGTTACGTAATCCCCGGCAAAGGATTACGGTCTAATAAACTCATTCAAAGTGATCATATCATCTTTTCAACATACAAATCCAACACCCATATTCCGAGAACACATATATTCACGAAGTACATAAATTATCGTTGAAAGACAACATTTATCGAGAATATACCGATCCCTTTTTACGTTCATTAAACATTGGGTTTATACGAATTCCTTTACCATTAATTACGCCTACGAAACATGAAACGTATGGACATGATACTTGCCTCGATATCACGAGCGAAGAAACGATTTAACGGGCACGATCGGAAACCTTCGAACCTCCAAAATGATCAAGACTTGACGACCCACGAATACTACGAAAATAGCATCACCACAAATCAATAACACTAATCGAAATCCGAAGCGATCCTAAAAGCGACAAGGATCTAAGTATTCTCAAAGAAATCAAGAATCGTTGATCCGGCGATAAAAATCGATGAGCGGTTAACAAAATCGAAGATTACGGTCAAGACAAACAAGAACAAATAACCGATCGGATGAGATCGGTCAAGAATCACAAATCAAGCAAAAACCCCAAATTTAAGAAAATAGGGTTCTAACAAGAGATTACCTTGATTTGGACCAAGAAGACGATTAGATGTTGTTAAACATCTACAAATCCGCTCAAAGATGAAGCTAGAAGAAAAGATCGGTCCTACTCGCCTCTGGATCTCACTCCCGTCGGAAGGGATGAAGAAAAGTGGGAAATGACGACTTAATGCTGTCCGTATTTATCTTTGGGCCGATTATTAGCGTGCGCTAATCACCCTTCATTAGCGTGCGCTAACGGTCAACTCTCCAGAGAAACCGCGTATAACATAGTTAGAGTGCGCTAGCCAACAGCCGTAGCGCGCGCTAACGGGTCACAAAAACCAGTCCAGTAGCCCCTGGACAGAACTGCACCTACCGAGTAGCGTGCGCTAGAAAGAAGAGGGAGCGTGCGCTAAGCAGTCGATAGCGTGCGCTAGCTATCGGCCTTAGCGTGCGCTAATAAAGCTCGATCTCGATCCGGTAGCTCTTTGGGCGCCTCTGGCTTACCCGATTTAGCGTGCGCTACACATTCAGTAGCGTGCGCTAAACACCATGCAGTAGCGTGCGCTATGCTTCAAGCATTAGCGTGCGCTACACCACAAAATCTCAAAAACTCACAAAGTGATCCGAAATGCCTCCAAAAACATGTCCCAACAAGTCGCAACCAAACATGGCAAGAAACTCCTACGATGAGGACCATGACAATCCGATAAAACCCAACGAATCCGGAATAAAGATCTCGGGTATTACACTTACTCACTTCAAGTCCTCATGAACATAAATCAATACAGGGCACACGCAAAATAAACAAAGAAATAACGACTACGAGGGCACCCCATATTTGCAAGCTTGTCAGCAACTTTGTTGGCCTCTCGGTAGATGTGGATGATACGAACATTGGAGAGGGACGCAATAAGCCGTCTTATTCTTCGCACAAGCTGCTGCCTCCCCGCCGTGCTTCGGGCTCGTTCTGTTCAAGCAATTAACAATAACGATCGAATCCATTTGCGGCTCAAGAGATGTTACTCCTTTGCCGATGGCGAGTGTCAGACCTTCCCTGGCTCCCCACAGCTCGGCCAAGTACGCCGATGAAACAGCCAAGTGCTTGGCAAACCCACCCAGCCAACGACCCTGCGAGTCACGCAAAACTCCACCACACCCAGCTAAACCGAGATCAATTTTCGCCATCCGTATTAACAGCCATCCAACCGGACGGAGGAGCCCTCCAAGAAACTTCCACCTGCTGAACAAGTCGTTTGCGCATATTCACCACCAAATTGTTGAAAAGATTAGCACTCAACCAATCATCCAAATCAGCACCATAAAATATCACGCGCAAGTCTAGAGGAATTAATGAGTTCCAAAGCAAAGTTGCTTGTTGACAATAAACAGTAAAACAAAGTTTCATTGTTGGAATTTAGCTTCTCCAAAATAAGAAGTATCCACATTCTCTATTAAAAAAAAAAAACAATTGGTGTAGCAATGTCTCATAAGAAGAATCATATTACTTCAGTTTGTGGCTCATAAGAAGAATCATACTACTTTAGTTTGTGGCTCATAAGAAGAATCATATTACTTCAAACAAGCAGCCACGTCACTATTAGCCGATTGCTCAGCTTCATTTATATCACACATGCATTCGCAAAAGCACCCAATTTAATGTGCTTGCAACATCTCTGTAAATAAACAATACAAGTAAGCCAAGTCAAAAAATTGTCGTTTAATAAAATCGATGCTACAAATTTTCCCTTTTAAATGACTGTAATTTTTTTTTTCGAAAAGGAATCCAATTTTCAGAATAAAAGCAATAGAAACATACCTAAAAATAGATCTATATGTACCACTTATAAGCATCCCATCCCATAATTTAAAACTGGGCTCTTCCTTCTTTAGGAGTAACTCATTTAAGCTCCAAGTGCATTGCGCCCTCACTAGTTTCTTCATGTCCATATTGCTGTACAATATTTGGATGGACCACGCACCTCATATCCGCAAGAAACTTTTCTTTTGCAATTTTTCCCCGTTTTCTCGGAGAAATGGCTTTGATCAACACTGGAAGTGAATTGGAAAGAAGCCTGGAGAAGAATTCTGTGCCAGAAGATCCTTTCCTAGTTGCACTACCAAAACATTCCACCCCCTTGATGCCACGGTATTGCAATATTGAAGCCCCACTGTTGCAAAAATTCAAGTTATACAAATGTGAAAATTAATCTACTTAAAAATTATTTCATTTCACAATGATTTGGGCCATTACCTGTCATCAATTGATAAACCCCTTCCCAGAGGCTTTCTACCACATTTATTTCAATGCATCACCCCCTTCTTTGTTCTCATATGCTTTGCAACCATGTCAAGAAATTTGTCTTCATTCAACTCTCCATTTTTATGCTTTTCTAAAGCCCTGCCCGTAATTACAGAAGATAACATATAATTATGTTGATGCCTTTCAAGAGAGAAAAATAAATAAATAAATACCTCTCAAGGTACTCTTCACCAGCAATTTTGGTAGAGATTTCCTCATAATTTTTAGCTTTCAGGATGGTATTGAAATCAGTGAGGTTGAATATTCGACCCTCTTTCTTCCAGCCTAAAATTAGTCCAAAATAATATGATATTAGAAACCACCCACCCATTTAAAACATATAGTATTTCCTTCTCAAGAAAGGATAGATACGCTATTCTTGATCTCTGAAAATTGAAGGAGTCGAGGAACTTGATTGCCCAACAAAACTGAGAAAAATATGGTGAACACACACTAAAATAAATATAAATGCAAAGATGGTATTTTATTTTATTATTATTATTTTTTTTAATCTGATATTGCGTGCTAAACAGATACCTCAGTAATTTCAATTTCTTGATCCTTGTCCTCGCCATTGCCCTTGCCACTAGTACTTTCAACCTTGTTGTTGTTCTTCTTTTGGATCCCAGACCCACGTTTTGGTACCATCTTTTTTTGTCACCTTCAATTAGCACTAGACGTTAACGAGTTTTTCAACTTTGACCGTTGATACAAAATCAACTCTTACCCACACCTGAAATTACAACATAATTGGTACAAAAAAATGTGAAAATTATTGATAAATCCTAAACTTAAACCAACAAATTCAATGAAATAAAGCGCATCAACGAGATGAAAAGAACTTTTGACTAAGAGGAGCGAGAGAAACATGATTCACTCAACCTAGGAAAATTTCAGACTCGAACCAACATAACAGTAGCTCTTTGAATATGAAAAGGAACAAGATTTATGAAAATGAACAAAATTTCACAGACTTGAACCAACATAACAGTAGCTCACATGAACTCTATTTGAAAGGAATTCCACTGAAATCCTAGTAAATTAACAGTAGAAAATCAGAAGAAAACAATAAGGTGAAACTCTTATCCTCTACTCTCGCTATTAGGAATCAATTACTCTAGTACGAAAATTCACAAACCACGGCTAACACATATCGCTCTTTCAAACCTAAACACAGAAAGTCACAAAACAGACTATACTCTTTAAGAACGCCCTTCCATTCTTTCCCTTTAAAATCAAGTGTAAATGATTCAACACTGCCAAAAATTTGAGATATATACTTACACATGGTCAATTAAAACACAATAATAAGTAAGAAGGTGTAATATCAATTACCTATAACCATGCAACTGACCCTTGATTTATATGCTCACATACCTTTCCCCTCCTCCTTTATCCGGGCTTGGGACCGGCAATGCAATGCAATATACAACAATTGCATTGGCGGAGTTAAAAAGGGGTTAGTTAATAAGTCGGGCAAACATCTTAAAAAAACAAGTAATACCAAGTTCTAAATGTTTAGCAATAAACCAACATAGGACACATATTGTGCATCAAAATAGAAATCCAAAATAGAAGTCCAGACATAAGATTCTTAACTAATTAAAAGAAACGAATTCCTTAGGCCATGAGGTCGTACTCCCAACTGCATCCGCGATGACTGACATATCTGAGTTAGGCCTCCACAAATCAGCATTAGGAACCAAAGCTACTTGAACCCAAACCTTCCAAGCATCATTTCCAACGGGAACACCGTGCACCATAGCATTAGGATCCGTGGATGCAATTGTAGCTTCAGCAAGAACCTTCTTTCGCCAATCCAATAATTTGCATTTGCGATCAACGGTGACACTTATGCGGGCATCTCTTGAAGTTGAACCATAACAATCACGAGCATTAGAGCTACCATTATGTGACGACGGAGTGGGTGACTTCCCATTCAAATTTTCCCTTGAACCAATATTATGCAAATGCGGAGAGGCCATCTTTGAATTTGCTTTCTCCTTTGACGCGAAACCCTAGGAACAATCACGAGTTAACATGTAAGTGAAAACTATAAATAACTCTAAAAACAATGTGCTTGACTACAAAATACTTGCTGCATACGCATAAAGTGTCTCATCTCCGCCATTTCATTTTCTAAATGTTCAAACTTCTCCATTTTTATTCGTTACGAAACTTGATTCTCAAGTGCTTGGACTTTCTTTGAACTATTCATGTGGATACCCATTTTTGATGGGGTAATACCAAATCCCATCCCTCTAACTCTTCCATTTCTCTCGGGCCGAGTATTTGAGAGAGTGCGTCCTCATTAATTGATGTCAAATGGGAGGTTTGAGAGGATGTGATCTCTTGTATTTTACTCTTGAAAATTAGTAAACAAACAAGTATTAAATGATAGATTAGGCAAAATACTCCCTCCATCCCAAAATAATCTTCTATTTTTCTTTATTGTTACTACAATTGAACTTTTAGAAATAAACATGGATTGATTTGATTATAATATCAATAACAAGTTTTTGTATTTTTAATAGGATAGTTAAATCAACCTAAAATAATTACTCAAAGTTCATTCGTAATAATGACATAAAAGATTGGCATTTTGGGCGGAGGAGTAAAAAATAAAGTATGATTTAGTTGAAATGTCACTTACCATACAATCGGCAATAAATGGAGTTGGTACTTCACCATTCTTTTTAGTGTGTGCTTTACACCAAATATCTTCTCTCCTTAGAGGCTTTTCTGGATTCTCCTTTCTCTAAAAAGAATAAGTACTATTTAAGTTAAAATACAAAACTGAAAATATGTAATAATCACGTGAGGTGGGATGGAAGGAGTATTGATCAATTTATAGAAAGTTACCATTTCATCCTCTAGTCGAGCATACCCCTTCCGACTCATTGTATGTGGGGCATGATTGTTCGTCCTAATCTCCTTATACATTTTGCTCTTCACCTGCGCCATTTCTTATGTTACAAACAAAAAATATACAACATAAACTAATTATAAAAAACTGAATTTACCTTAAATTCATTTGATAACTTTTCTGCGATAAAAGTGCTCCACTCTTCAAGAGATATGTTATCTGGTTTAAGGGCTGCAAATTTTGACTCTTTATCTCGCATTTTTGATGCATCTCTAAGAGATTCTATCAGCTTCGATTTAGACTGCCTCCAACGAGTGCCCATTTGTTGAATAATAAGCTTCTCGTGCATGTCATCAATCTTGAATCTCCCCTGTACATAAACATCATATCACAAACACGGGAACATGTACACTTTAATTTTTATGTTCAAACCCAATTAAATATATTATCATTACCTTAACACATGTCCACAAATCTTTCTTTGTTTTATTAGGAACTTTCCTCCAATCATCAATATTGACCGGTACAAATTGTCGTGCTAAAGCACCCAAGAATGAAGATAACCACTCGGAATCCTCACCGATAAATTTGTCCTCTTTCATTGAAATCCACCTCTATTAGTTCCGTAGGATTTGAGCATAATTCTCTCAACCTTGTTGGGCCTCTTTTTTTCTTTCCCAATGCCTCTTGTTCTTCAACCAACTGCTCTTCACAGGTATATTCATTAGGAACTTCAGTATAAACACGTTCAGGAGAGGGATTCGACCCTCTTTCACAAATTCGAATGCATTCATTCCCTTGTTGTTGCGAAATTGCAACCGATGCTAAATGTATTTTCTTCAAGCGCCTACTCCCCTTTCTTGAACTCTGCATCGATCATTGTAAAGTTAGTAAACACAATATTTGTACGTATATATATTTAATAACTACTTCAGTTTAAATATGCATTGAAAGTGTACTATTTAAATCTGCATTGAAAAATCTGCATTGAAAAATCTGGGACATGGAACTGATTTTCAGTGTCTAATGTGAAAAATCTGCATTGAAAAATCCCCTTTCTATCTTGGACATGGAACTGATTTTAAAATCTGCTTTGAAAAAATCTGGGACATGGAACTGATTTCACAGTGTACTGATTTTAAAATCTGATTTGAAAAAATCTGGGACATGGGCCCGATTTCACGATTATCTTGTTTGAATCTGCATTGAAAAATCTGGGACATGGAACTGATTTTCAGTGTCTAATGTGAAAAATCTGCATTGAAAAATCTGCATTGAAAAATCCCCTTTCTATCTTGGACATGGAACTAATTTTAAAATCTGCTTTGAAAAAATGCAATAAACAAACATAATGACACTATTGTTAGCATTTGGGACGGAGGGAGTATATATTTTATAACTAAAAACAATGACATACACATGTAAAATCATTATGGTAACACTAACTCTTACCTCTATCCCATCATTACCCATTGTGATCACGTCGACAAACTTTGATAGAGTTATCTAAAGATCCTCCTACTCAGCCTCTACCGTTATATGGAAGAAAAGCAATCAAATAATTTTGTAAATATGGTAGTACAAGTAATGTAATAAACAAACATAATGACACTATAATTAAGAAAAAATAGTCATAATAACATAAATACTTATCAAATATACCAATTTGTCATCACATCCCACTCTTGCGCAAGTACTATCTTGGCAATCATCGGTTTTATCAAGCAAAGATACATCAAGTGGATTACACGACAATTCATTATTCTCATCATCACTCTTATCATAGATCTCCATATCATGATAGCCACTTGGTGGTGGTCGACAACACCTTGCCAATTAGATGTTTTGCTTTCTCTCGATAGAATACTTGTGAGGCTTGCGTTGCTAGTATAAAAGGATCTCCTTTAAATTGATCTTGAAATTGAGCAAAGTTGACTAATGTAAATCCATCTTCAACCTTCACTCCACGATAGATATTTGCCCAATCACACTTAAATAAGGGAATCTGAAACATAAGATAGTCCAACACTATAATGTTACGCAAGATCCCGTAATGACCTATTGTGTTGCTACTAGATTGGCAATTGTCATTTGGACAGTTGACGTATTGTAGTTGCTTCAAGTGAAACACCACTATTACGTGTGGACTTTTCGGTGTCCTTGGTACGAAATCGACGACCATTTATTATATAGCGAATATGAGAGCGCTTGCCTTCTAGGCCCATATGATAACCACTTTATTGTTTGGGACCTTCTACTTCGCACGAGGCTATTTGGTCTTTAACTTTGTATATTTATTTTAAATAAATAACATACTTATTCACAATGTATAAACTAATAAAGTCCAAATAATATGTAAAAAAACCTTTTTGTAAACCAACTAGAGAAAGTGTCCGAATGCATCTTTGAAAGTTGATCATCGGATAGATCGGTATGTAACATCTTCAACTCTTCCATATGCATCCTAAAAACAAATAATGTGAAAATATTCCTAAGAAACAAACTAGACAAAATTGCATATAACTTAAACTTACACTTCATATGGTTCCATACGCCGTATTAAACAACACATATCGATGACCATTTTGCATGTCTTCATTAGACAATGTAGTATGCTCTCCTTTAGAAATTGGTCGTCCTTCAAATGTGTTTTCATTTTGGTATTCCTCATTGCGTTTATGTGTTTCAAATAGTGCACAACTTTCCTTAATGTACTCACAACAAAATCGTATGGATTCTTGACAAGATAGCCTTCACATATGCATCCTTCGGGTCGTGCGGGATTTCTAACATATTCCTTGCGGCTTCATAAATCTAAAAATATTGGATATAAATTAGGAAGGAAAATATCATTCAAGCCTATTACAGGATAATAAATGGATATCAAATACCTTTCAAGCGGGTACATCCAATGAAATTGATTTGATCCACAAAGACGAGTTTCTCGGCCTAAATGTATTGTCAAGTGAATCATAATATCAAAGAATGAAGGAGGAAAATATCTTTCAAGAATGCACAATGTATCAATTATATCACATTACTGCGGCTTCAATTTTTCGACATCAACCACTCTTTGGCTTATATCATAGAAAAATGAGCAGAAGCAGTAATGCATTTCTTGGCCCTTTTGGTAGAAGTCCTCTCAATGCGACCGGCAATAAGCTGTTGCATCAATACATGGTAATCATGGGACTTGAGTCCAAGTATCTTGTCATTACATGCAAAGCTGTTTGCAATATTAGAGCTATACCGTCGGGAACTTTCAAATTTCTTAGTCGCCAATAAAATGTCTCTATCTCGGAACTTGTTAACGTATGTTGGCACGGTGGAAGGGCTAACTTACTATTCTCATCAAGCCTTGGGTGCAACTCGGCGAATTCCCATACTTTCCAAGTCTTTACGAGCACTATGGCCATCTTTTGATCTTCCTTTTATATCAAGCAAAGTGCACGATAAACTCTCACCACAATTTTTTCGATGTGCATTAAATCCAAACAGTGACGTACCAACAAATGCTAAAAATAAGATATTTTATTAGTTATCAGCTAGCTATTAACTATATCATTATATTGAATTAACATTAAAGCACAAAATTTGTTATACCTCGTAATATGGCAACTAAAAAAAATGATTTTTTCTTCCAATTCAGGACCTTAACTTTCTTTATAATCTTCCTCCTCCTTTTCTTCTTTCTCTTACCTTTTGCCCTTCCTTGTCTCGGTTCTTCATCACTGCTCATTTCATCCCATTTTCCAAAATCATTTTCAATCCCATTAACAACTGCTAAAATTTCAGAACCAGACAATATATGAGGTTTCCCCCTCTTCTCATGGGTTCCATCAAACCAACTCTTCTTCTTTCGGTAAGGATGATTGGGTATAAGAAACCGTCGATGACCCATATACGCACACTTGTGACTGTGAGGTAGATAAATTGAACAAGTATTAGCACCACAAATAGGACATGCCATCTTACCCTTAGTCGTACACCCAGCTAGATTTCCATAAGCCGGAAAATCATTAATCGTCCACATGAGAATAACCTTCAGATTGAAAATGCTCTTCGTAAATGCATCGTACACCTCAACCCCACTTATCCATAACTCTTTCAAATCTTCAATCAATGGCCTTAAATATACATCAATATCATTTCCTGGTTGCCTTGGACCATGGATTAGCAAAGTTAACATCATATTTTCTCTTTTCATGCACAGCCAAGGGGGGAGGTTGTAATTAACAAGCATCACGGGCCAACAACTATGTGTAGAACTAAGATTACTATAAGGATTAAATCCATCTGTGGCAAGTCCAAGTCTTAAATTCCTAGGATCAGATGAAAAACAAGGCCACCTACTATCAATAGACTTCCACTATGGCGAGTCAACAGGATGTCGCATTTTGTTATCGTTACTATGATGACTGCTATGCCACAATAATTGTTCAGAATTATCTAATGATCTGAACATCCTTCTAAATCTGGGAATAATAGGAAAGTATCTCAACACCTTGGCTGGTACCCCCTTTTTAATTTTATGCTCATCTCCTTTTCCTACCACTTTCCACCTGGATTTCCCACACCTTGGACAATTGTCTAGATCTGCCAAGTCTTTTCTAAATAAACAACAATCATTAGCACATGCATGTATTTTTTCATAACCCAAGTCAAAGCTCTTAAGTAATTTTTTGCGGTATATGTGGAACTAGGAAGTACATTCTTCTGTGGCAACATGTGACCTAAAATTTTGAGAAGATCGATAAATGCTTTGTCGAAATGCCGTTAACGGCTTTATGTTTGAAAAGCACAACTGTCATTATCAACTTTGTATAGTCACTACAACCCATATATAAGGGAGTTTCTGCATCTTCTAATAATTTTGAAAACCCCTCATCTCCCATTGCTTGAGTATAATTTGGAATCGTTTCCTCGTTAACACGTGCATCTATGAACATCCTATATGTATCGATATATCATCAAGATCAAATGTCCTTTTGGAGGAAGTGCTAGGACGTTCTTCCCGTGAAAAATCCAAACATCGTATGTCTTATCCATACCATATATAACCAAGTGCGAGACTACATCATCACTAGGTCGGTAATCCAAATTTACGCATCGAGTACAAGGACATCTAATTTTAGAGGGATTTCCTAGACTTTCCAAACTTCTGCTACAAAATTTCTTACTCCTTCCCCTGTAGCGTGTTGGCCTACAAACAAAATTATACATATTACATAGGTGGCATAAGACAACAAGAAGCTATGAAACTACTATTTAAGCTTAGAGTGAAAACACAGGCGATTCACCCACGATTTATCCATCGATATGAATTATGAGTACACCGAGAACACTACAAGAGATAATAATATTAGCACGGTTTGAAGAATTAATAATTTAGTACATCTCATTGTACCTTAGCGCTAGCCCAAAGCTAACAAAAAATGTGAAAACCAGAGATAATAATATTTAAACTCCGTATGTTTGATGGTTCATACGGTGTCTGTTGTGATTATTATTTCTATGACCTTCAAATTCGATTTTTTTGTTAAATCGACCTAAAGTAAATAGAAAACCAGGGTCATCTGACCCAGATAAGACTGAAAAAACATAAACATCAAACATACATGCGCATAAAAAAGAAAATCAGATCACAAAAGAAAGCAAAATATCATTTTTAAAATGTGTTTTTAATTGTAAAAATAACCAAGAAAAATTGTGAAGTTTGGCAAGAAAGAAAATAAATTTTGAGTCACAACAATAGAGTGCGTGAAAAATAAAAGAAATCAAAGAAAAAAAAGCATGAACATCTGTAGACGAATAGAGAGAGGAAAAAAAGCTATCCTCTAGCTATTCTTCAAACCTCTAATAGCCAAAAAGCAGCTTTTTCTACAATAGAGTCTTGAGTTCACATTCCAGTTTAAAAATACATAACTTTCATTCACGAAGTGCCATAGGATGAAAAAGTAAGTATATCAGCATCAAGGTTGTACAAGGGATATGCTCAAAGCGACAAACCGGTTGAAAACCCCTTAAATAAGGACTTGACTAAATTTTTTACAAAGCCATTTGAGAACTTAACCGAGTGAAACACCAGATTAAGCTAAACTACCAAATATAACTCATCAGCAAGGACAAACAGCTAAATTTTTTTGCGTTTGTAAACAATAGTAGGGGATTTTTGTCTAAAGTTAACTACAAGTCGTTTCGCACTGTTTATTCACTCTTCTCTATATCAATATATGACATGTAATAAATAACTACAAACGAGCATAAACTTACAGGAACACGAAACTGGAAAACAGATACCGACGAAAAATTAACATCATTAGGTTTCGAAAATACCTATCGGTTTCACCACAAACCGTAAAGAGCTCTATTAATCCTTTCATAACCAAACACCATAATCAACTTATCTGACTTATTAATTCAGTTTCTGAATTATATATGTCACAAGATAATATAAAAGAGAGAGAGACACATACCGAGAGAGAGAACGAACGGGGAAGGAAGAGAGATAATACGGTGTTGTTGTTGTTGTGGAGAGTGTTAAGAGCAGCGCCGCCTCCGACCAGTATCGCCGCCGTCTGTGCTTTTGGGATTTGGGAACGAGCGGGGGAAGGAACGGGGAAGGAAGCCGTTCACGTTTTTTGTTTTTCTTTTTTTTCCTTTTTTCCCTTCTGCGTTCTGTGTTTGGTTATGAGCGGTATGTGTTTTTCTTTTTCTTTTTCTGATTTGGGAACGAGCGGGGAGGAACTTAACCATAATACGACATTTATAAAAAAACGTTGTTAAATAATTTTTCACAACGTTTAACTATTAAACGTTGTATTATCTTTGCGTTCTTCATTAAACGTTGTTTATTTCCGTCACCACAACGTTTTTTTTATAAACGTTGTCAATATAGAAATACTACAACGTTTTTGAAATAAATGTTGTGGAAAACCTAAATGACAACGTTTTTTTAAAAACGTTGTTAATAAAAACGTTGTCAATGGCTGTTTTTGGTGTAGTGTATACACATGTGACTATATGGTGGATCTATAATATATAGTAGTTCACATGTAGAGGGAATGGGCCCATATTCCCCTTTGCTATATTCTTTTTTTTTTTATAACTAGGTGATCCCAGCTTAGCCGGACTAATCCTAGTCCCTCAATGAACCCACTCCTAACCCATTGAGAGAAGTAAATCACGAGTCATTCAAGCAATTCCAGGATTCCCAATGTCTTTTCTGTACACTTCTGCACAAGGAGAAACTCTTAACTGATTAACAGCGCCTCAGGTTCCCAGCACAGTTCTCGGGAGAACAGTTACTGATTGGTCAGCACCTCTGGGTTCCCAGCAAGAAAACACTCCCACACTGCCGCTTGACGCGAGATTAAACATTGATTAGCGGTCGCTCGAGCTATCCCCAGGGAGCTAGAGGATCATAAAGAGAAAAACTTCCTCTCTCACCTCCTTGGTGGGGTTAGAACCCAAGACCTCTCCCAAAGGAGTGTCTTGGGAGTAGGCGTCCTACCACTGGACCACCGACCCTTCCCCGCCCTTTGCTATATTCTAAATTTATTAGGGATTCATCCCGATATTGGCTAGTATTGTAAATCGAGAACACCCATTTGAAGATTTCTTCTTATCTTTAAATAAAATATCAACTTCAATAATTAATTGTGTTTATCATGATGTTTATCTATACATCTTTTTTAGGTGCCAGATTATACACCATTTATTAACACAATAGTCATAGCTCACACACGTCTATCATGGTTACTATTGAAATGTAGAGCATAAAATGTGGAATCATAACTCATACGCGTCATGTCATTCTATAAATATACTACCATGATATTCATAAGATTCATAACAATAAGGTCGGAATACCTCAATGAATTCAATGCTTCCAAACCTTTACAAATACTACTCATCTCTTCCCATGAATACCATAAAAATAATTTATCGAGATCGACTTGAAATATTAAGGGTGCTTATGAGAAATGGCATCCCAGAAGATATTCGACGATTGATCGAAGCACAAGTTCGATTATCTGGCGAATTTTCAAATTCATTCAAGTATATGCCACATACAGGTAGGAGTGGTATTGCAAAGAAACAAAGAGCAAGAAGATTAGGTGGATATTATAAATATGCTCGGTGGATGTGACACACGATGCAAATATGTGGGGTTCGTGTCCAAAAATTGAGAAGATAAAATAGCATTCATCAAGGATGGATTTGAGTAAGGAATTTATGGATCATGATATCCAATAGATTCTTGATACACATCTCAGTAAATACGCTTATTCTGAACTTATGGCTCTATGGGCATAATTTAAAGATGAACGAGAATGCTATAGTAATAAGAAATTGGTTTTAAGAGATCATGTCTGTAAACTTGTGTTGCCAACATTCATATAAGATAAACGACAAAATAATTGATTTTTCATTATTTCATTTTATCTTCCAATATAAAAAGTCCAGCTGCCGACATGTCATTTTAAACATAATATCTTATCTGTCATCCTTCACTCAATAGTTAAATATTTTTTCTAAGAGCAAAATCTTTTCTTTAAATAAGGATCCACATATCATAGGAATGTATCTACCTCATCATTTTAAAAAGTCCAATAGGAGAAAGATAGATTTTTCAGAATCCTCACATAGAGGATCTCTTTCCCATCCGATCAAAACCATATGTGTTCTATGTGGATCCAAACTGATAAGTCATATGCAATATATAGATATGGCATATCAATTAGTAAGAGAATTAGGAAAATACAAAATCGATATACTCTATGGAGGGACTAACCATAAACCTATGGGTAACCTTTCAATGGCTACATAAAATTGGGAAATAAGAGTAACAGATGTTATACCTTTTCGCACAGTTAGATCCCAATATTATAATGGGTTCAACTGGATTGATGCTTCAAACATAGTTCGTATATGACTGTATAATGTATATGGTGAATAATGGTGATGCATTTATTGTTCTTCGAGGTGGTTATGGCACACTAAACGAGATATTTAATATCACGTCATCGGCAGATCAGAATTTGCATACCAAACCTATAGGTTTGTTGAATATCAATAACTTCTTTAACAGTTTGCTTACTTTTCTAGATCATAAGTTTATCTCTCATTCAGCAAGGGAAATACTTATGTTTGTCAATACCGTTGATGATCGACTCAAGAAGTTTCAAGCATGTGTTCCAAGTTAGAATTCAATGGAAGATGAAACTCAGCAGCCACTGATTGTCGGTGTCAAGAGAAAAAAAAAGATCCTTTAAATCTTTCATTATGAGCTCAGATGTTGGCTAGGGGTGGCAGAGTTACAGAGTTTTATACTCTCAAAACACACCCTCGTTTTATGGGTTTCATATGTAATTCTTTTTGTATTTTATTTTGTTAAGTGCTCATTGCATTTCTGGCTACTTTTAATATTGCACTTGAACTATTTTGTAATTATTCTCGTGCAATAATAGCATTATTTCATACATTTATAATACTCCCGTGAATATAATGTATGTGACATCACTTTGTTATTATATCGATGATTTTATATGATCCCACCATGTGATATATTTCTTTAACATTATCAACATGGAACTTATTAGGCAATTTTTTTCAATTAATTACTGATAGCTTTCGACATTCCTTGCTCAATTTTTTTGGGTTGATCAACTACTTCTTCAGAATATAATTTGTTTATGCTAATTGCATCTTGAAAGAGCAGAATTTGGATAATTGATCAACTACTTTATAGAGTAGGATTTATTTTTATCAATTACCTTTTCGAGAGCATGATTTAACAATTGATCAACTACTTCTTTAAAGTAGGATCTATTAACCACTCATATGCTATAACCAACCACAATGGTGATATATAATATTCAAATTGCATATATGTCAAATCATCCGTTTTGTAATAACTAAACACATCATATTGGAAGTATTGTAAATATGTAAAAATTATATGTCTTGTGATAATTGAACTCGTCACATATGAGGTATTGTAAATATGTAAAAACCTTCCGTCCTGCGACAATTATACTTATCATATAAGAGGCAGCATCATCCATCTTGTGATAATTAAATTCGTCCATGTGGGAATTATCACCACCGATCTTGTGGTAATTAAATTTTTCATGTAGGATGTATCACCATCCATCTTATGATGACTAAACTCATGACATGGGAGGTAGCAATCTATCTTATGATAATTAAATTTATCACATGAGAGGTCTTTAAATTACACAATATAAATTTAACAAATAGGTAGTTTCAACCACCGCGACGTAATGACTATTACACTATTCACATACTCTCTATTGACCATCTTTTATGATTTATACATATGAAAAAATATAGTCATGTGAGATCTTGTTAAATTTATCTCGAAATGTACATTCAAAATATCAGTTTCTTATAATTTTTGAAAAAAAAGAATTGAAGATATTAGTAATCAAAGTTGTAGATTGGCAATCGTGAAAGTCCAGATGTTGCAGTTATAAGAAAACGGAGGTAGTTTTTAACTGCTTCTTCTCGAGCAGATTCGTGCAGTCAATGCGAGTATAGTCATCGTCATGATATACGATTATGATCAAATCCTAATAAATTTAATAATAATATAAATTAAAAGAGTCATTCTCCCATATCAATAATGGTGTCAAATTGAAATTATAGTGGAATAACTCACAATTGTACAATAAAACCTCGATAAATGAATATCATCGAGACCGGAAAAAAAATATTCATTTAGCGAAATTATTCATTTATCGAAAGAAAATTTGGACATGTTATAAAGAGTTGGGACCGGAGAAAATTATTCATTTGACGAGATTATTCATTTATCGAACATTCATTTATCGAGTTTTAACTGCATCAGAAATAAATTTTAATTCTTATTAACATATATTTCCTATACATAAGGAAAACCATATTTCTAGTTTAATAAGATAAGTTAAATTTGGTTTTGGAAGATTGAGAAATCTCACATGGTAGATTCTATTTATATTCGATCCTTTGATGCTATTTTATATTATTTTTCATATATTTAAATGGTCAATTTTTAAAATGGGATAATATTCTTTTATTATTTTACTGTTTCTCCTTTATCTCTCTCTCTCTTAATATTTAACAGTAACGTGTCCGACAGCTGGCAGACGGGATGTCCGCGAACGGGGTACAACAGCATGAGTGAAACCCACGCGCTGTGATCGAGATCGCGTTTCTGAAGCAATTGCTTTACTTTCTGGGCCAATCCAGGAATTCCGGAGCCGGATATATAGAAAGAGTCTCTTTAAGCAATAGGATTTCATGTAATAGGGTAGTATAGAAAGTCAATTTTCCAAAAAAAAAATAATTCCGTTCTCTTTAATAATTATTAACATTGAATACAACATATTCATTTTTTTTAAAAATAATCAGTTACTAACTTTATATCGGTTGATTATGTTTGTATATAATTATAAAATATAGATAGTAAAAAATAAAAATAGTTTATTATTAAAAATTAATTAAAAAGGGTTACAAATAATAAAAATATATGGTTTTAAAAAGGGCTAAAAACTTAGCGGGACGGGACGGGCCTTACGGGCCTTAGATTTTTTGTCCCGTGTCCCGTCCCGTAGTTAATCTAATGGGACGGGACGGGACGGGACGGGCCTAGTGTTTTTAATTTTGGATCTCGTCCCATCCTGGGTAATTTGGGACGGGACCGGGACGGGAGCGGAATTTTGATTTTTTGTGCCCACCCCTAAAAAAATATGTGTTAAATTCAAGAGATGGAACCGGCTTGCTAACTAAGGGCCTATTTACTTTTTTTATAATGGGTTCAACTGGATTGATGCTTCAAACGTAGTTCGTATATGACTGTATAATGTACATGGTGAATAATAGTGATGCATTTATTGTTCTTCGAGGTAGTTATGGCACACTAAACGAGATATTTAATATCACGTTATCGGCAGATCAGAATTTGCATACCAAACCTATATGTTTGTTGAATATCAATAACTTCTTTAACAGTTTGCTCGCTTTTCTAGATCATAAGTTTATCTCTCATTCAGCAAGGAAATACTTATGTTTGTCAATACCATTGATGATCGACTCAAGAAGTTTCAAGCATGTGTTCCAAGTTAGAATTCAATGGAAGATGAAACTCAGCAGCCACTTATTGTCGGTGTCAAGAGAAAAAAAAAGATCATTTAAATCTTTCATTATGAGCTCAGATATTGGCTAGGGGTGGCAGAGTTACAGAGTTTTATACTCTCAAAACACACCCTCATTTTATGGGTTTTATATGTAATTCTTTTTGTATTTTATTTTGTTAAGTGCTCATTGCATTTCCGGCTACTTTTAATATTGCACTTGAACTATTTTGTAATTATTCTCGTGCAATAATAGCATTGTAAATGAACACATCATATTGGTAGCATTGTAAATATGTAAAAACTATGTTTTGTGATAATTGAACTCGTCACATACGAGGTATTGTAAATATGTAAAAATCTTTCGTCCTGTGACAATTATACTTATCATATAAGAGGCAGCATCATCCATCTTGTGATAATTAAATTCGTCCATATGGGAATGATCGCCACCGATCTTGTGTTAATTAAATTTTTCATGTAAGATGTATCACCATCCATCTTATGATGACTAAACTCATGACATGGGAGGTAGCAATCTATCTTATGATAATTAAATTTATCACATGAGAGGTCTTTAAATTACAAATATAAATTTAACAAATAGGTGGTTTCAACCACCGCGACGTAATGACTATTACACTATTCACATACTCTCTATTGACAATCTTTTATGATTTATACATATGAAAAAATATAGTCATGTGAGATCTTGTTAAATTTATCTCGAAATATACATTCAAAATATCAGTTTCTTATAATTTTTGAAAATAAAGAATTGAAGATATTCGTAATCAAAGTTGTACATTGGCAATCGTGAAAATCCAGATGTTCCAGTTATAAGAAAACGGAGGTAGTATTTAACTGCTTCTTCTCGAGCAGATTCGTGCAGTCAATATGAGTATAGTCATCGTCATGATATACGATTATGATCAAATCCTAATAAATTTAATAATAATATAAATTAAAAGAGTCATTCTCCCATATCAATAATGGTGTCAAATTGAAATTATAGTGAAATAACTCACAATGGTATAGTAAAATCTCGATAAATGAAGTTGATCGGGACCGGAAAAAATATTCATTTAGCGAAATTATTCATTTATCGAAAGAAAATTTGAACATGTTATAAAGAGTTGGGACCGGAGAAAATTATTCATTTGACGATTTATTCGTTTATCGAATATTAATTTATCGAGATTTAAGTGTATAGAAACAAATTTTAATTCTTATTAACATATATTTCCTATAGATAAGGAAAACCATATTTCTAGTTTAATAAGATAAGTTAAATTTATCCCTCCAATGTGGGGGATAGCTCCTTGTGGGCGCAGCTATTCATAAAACAATGGTAGTTAGTCGTGTGATTTAATTCTCCGTCACTTGTCGGTAGGAGTGGAGCGCAGAAGCGAGGATTTCGCTTTTCTTCTGAGATAAGTTAAATTTGGTTTTCGAAGATTGAGAAATCTCACATGGTAGATTCTATTTATATTCGATCCTTTGATGCTATTTTATAATATTTTTCATATATTTAAATGGTCAATTTTTAAAATGGGATAATATTCTTTTATTATTTTACTGTTTTTCCTTTATCTCTCTCTCTCTCTTAATATTAACAGTAACGTGTCCGACAGCTGGCAGACGGGATGTCCGCGAACGGGGTACAACAGCATGAGTGAAAACCACGCGCTGTGATCGAGATCGCGTTTCCGAAGCAATTGCTTCACTTTCTGGGCCAATCCGGGAATTCCGGAGCCGGATATGTAGAAAGAGCCTCTTTAATAATTCCGTTCTTATCCATTTCCGTTCAAAGTTGCTTAGGCCTATTTTGTTACGAAAAAATATATTATTCTATTCTAATTTTGAGTATTTCAAAATATTTCGTTTTCAGACAAATATAGAAAATTAAAAAAAATATGTTAAAAATCGTTCAGTTTTCTAATTTGAAATATGCGGTACTCTATTATTTCAAATTTTTGGAATACTCCAGTTCAAATTTAGAAAACAATCTGAGACTATTTTCCAAATTTTGACTTGATTTTCCCGAAAAATGGAATATTGGAATACCGCATATTCCAAATTATTCAAACTGAACTGTTTCTGAACATGTTTTCCAAATTCTCTTGTATTCTAGAATATTATTATGGAAAAGTGGAATACTTTTTCTAAACTAAACAGGGCCTTAGGACTTGGACAATCAGTCCCGATAACATGTTCTAAAACTGCATAAAGAATATAGAAATTTTAATGTGAATGAATTCTCCAATTCATTTTTATTAATAATTGAAATCCTTTTTGTAAGAATATTTCAGACGAGGCACAATTGTAATTACATATTATATTAAGGGTATAACAGTCGTTCGCAATATAAGATAATATTGATGTAATTTCCTCGTAATGCATGCGTCATCTTCTCTATGTCGTGCCAGATTCATAATAAATATAAAATCGAACGATAGGTAAAAATAAAATTTTAAATTATATAAGGATAAAACTATAACAAATTTAAGGTGTTAAATATTTTAAATATTATGCGTAAATAATTACATATGTATTAAATATAAAAGGTATGATTTTTATGTAATTATCATTTCAAATACTTTATTTTCCATTGTTTTAAATGGAGGCAAAGACTCCTTATTTTTTGGTTCTTGATTATAATGGAATAAAATAAAATGACTCATTAAACTGACTGCATTTACTTTTCTCACGAAATACTAGTCATTCCATGCAATTCTCGATGCAATTTTCATTTTGGATCATTCGGAAACAGCCCCTCTGTGTTAAGACAGGGGTAAAACTGCGTACATCCGATCCCCCTTACCCTGCTTTTTGCGGGAGTCATTGAGACATTGGGGTAATGTCGTTGTTGTTATCGTTTCAAATATTTTAAATTAAAATTTCTTATTTGTTGAAGGGAAAATAACTGAGACAGAAAGTAGGGCAAAGTTGTTGTTGTATTATTCCATTGATGAGCTCCCTTTAAATAGGGAGAAATACATACAATCATGCCTTAGCCAAATCTGTAGGAAGCGTAAAGCCCATTATGACTTAGGCACACAATGGGTATTATTCCTTTAACACTCCTCCTTGTGCCTAGTCTACAAGCGCATGTCATGTTGCCTCGTTAAAACTTCGTCAAGCAAAAACCCAATGGGAAAAATATCTTGATCGTAGGGAAAAGAGTACAGCATCTAGACACATCAAGTTTAGACTTCGTCCTTTGAATCTATCCTCTCATATGATCGTTACATTTGATCATAGCGCTACTAAGGTGACCATTCCATCGATCCCTAAAATCGTACATCTGTTACCTCGTTAAAAACCTTTCCAAGTGATAAAAACCCTGTGGAAAAAATGATACTTGGAAGGAAAAGAGTATAACGTACGGTGTGGATGTAAGACTCCCCCTCAAGTCTACATCTCCCCCTGATTTGTACATCAATCAAGTAGTTGTTGTTTCATTAAAAACTTCGCCAAGTAACAAAACCCAATGGGAGAAAATGAAATTGGTCAAAGAAAAGAGTACAACACATGTGATTAAGTTTCTTTATAATCATCATTTTCTTGTGATCTTTACATCAATCTCGGAAGATGGAAAACTCTACAGCTCCCCCTAATGCTTACATTCATATATCGTTGCCTCGTTAAAAACCTTGTCAAGTAACAAAACCCAGTGGAAAAAATAAACCTTTGCAACATATGTAAGTATGTTCCATTATATCTCACATATTTCCCATTATGATCATTCCATCAATCAAGTGGATTTACAAGTTACATCATGTTCATAAATGTAGGTATGTTCATCAGTGGCAGTACTTAACCGCTAGTTCCTCACAAGTGTAGAATGATAGTTCTTAATCATGTACACTCATGGGCTGATTCATGCAAAGCAAGAATCTTGTCGTGATTCAATGAGGTATCCAAAAGGGGTTTGCATAGTCGATTTCCAAAACATAAGAAAGTCATACCAACACATACTTTGTGGTAGTTGCTTCGGCACCAGCATTTACTTTAGCATTTGCCTTTTCGTAAGCAAATTCCTTTGCCTGCTTGTAGGGAAAGAATAGTCCCAAGTCAATGGTTTCTTTTAAGTATCAGAAGATATTCTTGATACCATTCCATTGATGTTGCGTCGATGCTGAACTAAATCTAGTCAACGAATTAACTGAGGAGTGATATCAGGTCGTGTACATTGAGCCAAATACAATAATGCGCTATTGCACTCAAGTAGGGAATTTCAGCTCCCAAAGCTCTTCATCACTTTCCTTTAGACAAAATAGATATTTCCTGTGCATCCAAATGTTCAACCTATAATGGGATGCTAGTCGGGTTTATCTTGTCCATATTAAAGTGTTTGAGAATCTTCTGGACATAGGTAGACCGGTGGAATAAATTCCACAAATTCGATGTTCTATGTCAATGCCTCGACAGAACCGAGTTTCCCCAAGATCTTTCATCTCAAACTCAGATTTCCAGTGTCCGGTGGTTTCTCTTATTTCATCAAGACCGATTATGTTCATGCCATCGGCATACATTGAGATGATTGTGATTTCGGAATTTATTTGTGAAGACGCAGGGACACAGTTCATCGTTCTTATATCCCTTACCAATCAAGTAGTCACTTAGACGGTTGAACCACATCCTTAAGGATTGCTTCAAAACCGTAAAGTTGAGCGTTTCAATCAAATTACATACGCACTCTGTGGTCTAGAGTCACTTGATTTGGGTAATGAAATTCCATCGGACACTTCCATATATATCTCCGTATCTAGATCCCCATAGAGATACATAGTAACCACATCTATTGGGTGCATTTCCAGTCCTTCGGAAATTACTACGCTAATCAAATAGCGAATACGTATACGTGGGACTACATTTCCTCGTAACCAATTCCAGGGCATTGTGAGAAGCATTACTTCGTGAACCTTGTACATTAGGACTCTATATTCTCACTACGCTTTACGACAAAGGTTCATTTATGTCTTATAGGCTTTACACTTGGGTAGGTTAGCATTACCCACACCAAATACCTGTCTCTTTCTCGGAGAATCTAGTTCTACCTGGAATATTTTTCTTATAGGCCAATCAGCTCTATGTTGATTTCATCCAACTGAGCGAGGTTCGACATCATCACACTTTTATGATTCATGACATGTCATCAAAGTGGGTGGTTGATCAGGCCACACCCTCATAATTTCATCGAGATTCTTGATTTTCTGAATCATATCTTCAGGGCGTCCCCCTCGTCATGATTCATGGACATAATAAAATCAAGCATGATCTCATGAAACGAGTTCATTGATGGTTAACATGTGAATTTGTGCCATACTCTACCTCTTACTTGGGTGAATATTTAGTCGAACCATGTGGCTTCCACCCCTTCCTTCACAGGGAGCCACAGCCTCAACCACACCTCCACCAGGTACAGTTGCATCACCCGGTTCATTGGTGATGTGTGTAACACCCCCAGATTTAACCGGAAATATTACAGTGGGCCCCGAGATGGAACCCACAAGGCTGAAGGAAATTTTCACAAACATTTACAAATGCCCAAGAGGCCAACGACGGTACTATCTTTAAAAATTCACAAAGACTTATAAAATCCATTTATCAAAAACCGTCGTAAAAACTCATTTGAGATCGCAAGGCCAAACGGCCGACACTCAAAAGTTTAGAAAATGATTTCCAAAGTAATCTCAGTTACCAGATACCGAAATAGCATTTCAAAATACTCACGCAGCGGAAAAAGACCAACCATAAAGATACTCTAGCAGCGGAATACAAGAACCAATCAAGAAACTCAATGCACAAAACATGTCCTAGCCAGTATCCTCCGGGAAGCTCATCTCTTCACGACCGCTACATGCTCGATACTCCAAGATCCTAAAAAGAAATCCCACGACGGGGTCAGCCATAATATCCAACAATGATAATCGTCACATCACATTAATAATTACATACCAATGAGAATACAACATAAGAATACGACCAAAGTAATCTTACCGCCATAACTTTACTTACTCAAGTAATTCTCATCAGAATAACCATTATCACATTTAACGTCTCGTACTTGATTAACCAATAAACTCAAACATAATATCTGTATTGTACCTCAAACAATACTCAAGATTCTCAAACTATCATCACCAACTCGCGATATGGAAATATACCAGTTCTGACCAATACGATCCATCGAATAACATCATCAAATCCCAAGACGATAACCGATTGTCCATCAAAGGCAAATACCAAAGGAAATATGGAACATACCTCGAGATATGAAGTGCCACGACAATCATATCAGTCTAATCCGAGATCATATCAATGCAATACGGACAAGGTCCTAACACAAGACCTACAAATGCATACTCATATGACCACGTCAATATGCTCAAAACAATATCAACAATGTATACTCAATGGAAATCCCATGACCCAGCGCCCTCAGCATAGGTCCCAAGATGATCCTACTAGATCAACACGAGGTGGATAACCAATAATATACATATGTGAAACAACACATGATAAAATCAATGATAAGCATCCACATGATTCTATCAACACAACGTGGGTATTCCAATGATCCAGCGCCCTCAGCATAGATCCCAAGATGATCCCGTCGGACCAACACGAGGTGGAAAAACCCGTCCAATGATCCAGCGCCCTCAGCATAGATCCCAAGATGATCCCGTCGGACCAACACGAGGTGGACATCCGATCCAGCGCCCTCAGCATAGATCGCGCGATCCCATCGGATCAACACAACATAAACAACACAATATGCATACACATATGCAAAACAATATGTTCATCAACATGAACAACGCAACATTAACGACAATATGACAAATCAACTAAGACGACCTCATGTTCGACAACATGAATGACATTATGCATGATCAAATCACTAACACTAACTGAATCGATATAAGATACTTGCCCTGAGTCCTTCGGGAGAAATCTCGATATCAAACCATCACTGACGATTATCCGCAATGCTCGACGATCCAAACGTACCATGGACTACAGATACTCATATCCTCGTCTTTACCATAATGTAACCTCGATACCCGAATATGCCAATAACCGAAATAAATCATATACATTATGATTGAACTCCCAGAATCGGAATGACAACATATAATCATTGCTATATGCATTATAAACGAAATGAAACTGAAACCATTCATTAAACATTATAACTGAGCAAGTAATAACTTGCCTCGATACCGATACGATGATGACGAAGCCGCTACCAATCCCATTGCCTTCGTCTACGAGCTCCTCGGCCCCGACCGAAGCAATTCACGAACGTACTCGAACACGACCGCAACATCCGGTTATAATCACCGGTCAATAATCTCAACCTATCGAAGTAATCAAATAACATATATCCGATAACTATTAACAACCAACACGACCCACCAAATCATCTCAACGATTCAACAATACCTCAATCATATAAAAAACCAAATAGTATAACTCAAACTATTTTACGAATTCATATCCATCATATGAACCGAAATCCGATAATTACTAATCAATATCGTCGATCGATAAACTCAATGATTTCACAATTATCCCGATTAACACAATTTCGAATAATCCAATTCAAACAACTACGAATTCACAACCACAATGCGATTACGGGTATGGACATAAAGGAAATCATATTCAACGATCAATCACAATCTTTTCGGATTCCAAATTGATATCATGATTCGTATTTCATCAAGAACATACGAATTCTATCACTACAATCAATGAACATTCGATTTTCATATCCAAAGGTACCGATAATTCGACCTACGATCGTCTTGCTATGTTAAATTCATCAAGAAGTTCCTCAAGAACACTAATGGATTCAAAACCTTGTTCATAGTCATTAAACCAATGTAATCCGATGTTTTCTAACATCTAAATAATCCCTAATCACAATTCAATGTGTATATCAAAATGTTCTTGAACATACGATCTCCCTAACATCAAGAATCGAAGTAACAATACCAAGAACATCAAGAACTCTATGATTTCATAATCATAATCAACATATTCAAGGTATAAACCATCATAACACCATCTTCCTTCAACATATAGTTCATGTAGCCTCAATAATCGTAACAACAACATCACAATCAACTTCATACGAATCATATACTGATAACAATACCAAAATCCGAAATCAAAGTGAAGAATTCAACAACATACCTCAAGAACATGAATAACCCAATCAAACCCTTCAAGAATCATCCATAATTCCATATCCAAGTCTCAAATCCAAGTCCTCAAGCTCAAAATCGACTTAGGAAGGCCAACATCTCTCTTTCTCAAAGTTTGAAGACGAAAAACGAAAAGAAACGTCGAAGGAAATGAAAGACGGGCATCCACTTATAAAACATTTACATTGCGTTAAATGCGTAACACACCAAGGTTAACGTACGTAACACGCATTACGTACGTTAGCCATCCTTGATAGCGTACGTAATGCTAATCCCAAAACTAACTGTCCTGTTTCGTCCACTTGATTACGTACGTAACATTTCCTTCATTACGTACGTAATACGCATGTTGACTTGCTACACTAAAACCTTATATTACGTACGTAATACATCCTGTATAACGTACGTAATACGTAGTTGACTCGCCTGTCAACATCCTTCCGCCGAAAGCTGCCGACACAGGGTCCCACATGCCGACCATGACTCGATCGTCTGATTCCCATGTTACGTACGTAATGACTCGGCCATAACGTACGTAACTCTTGTGATTTAGCGTACGTAAGTCTTAAACATTAGCGTACGCTAAGTATTCTATACTTAGCCAATTTTAACTGTTACCACCTGTCTCGACATACAGAATACGAACATACGGCATACTGAATACGTATACTGAATCTAATAATATTCTCATACGATATACCTCATATCGAAAGTACGATAACCTGATACACGATATTCTCAAATGCAATTGTCGACCAGATACGACAATTGTACCAATACTGACATCTCAGTCCTTTATTTATTTTATCCATACTGTACAGATTCCACACTGTACAATATAACTCGGATAAAATAATCTCAAACAACAGTAGTAGAAATTCCGGATATTACAATGTGCCCCTTGGAGGGGACTTCTAACCTTACAGGCACATTTGCAGCTGTAATGTGAGATCTTGTCACTTGAACGATATCAGTAAATGCATCAGGCCTCGAATCTGCTACATCTTGAAGATCGAGTGTTCTTTATGCTTCACTGTAACATTGTGAAGTTCGGGGATCATAATGAGACAAAATAGAGAAATCATGACAATTCATGTCGTTCCCCGAGAAATTACATTTTCTCTCCTCCCCCTAATGACTGGAAGGTTGTCTCATAAAAGTGACAATCCGCAAATCGTGCGGTAAAGAGATCACTGTGAAGGTTCTAAATAGCAGATAAACGTCTGGAGATTCTTATCCAACGTGAATACTTAATCGTTTCTAAAGACCACTGCGCTGTGGGGCGCAAAAGGCACATATAATGCGTAACCAAATATGCGCAATTGGCACTCAAGTTCGTCTGGGTCCAAATTATAAAAATCAGGCTATCCAGTTACCAACTGGTACGCATAAACTGATTGGTTAGCAGATGGTCTAATAATGAACGATTTAAGTAAAGTTGCGTGCAATATTGCATAATTCCAGGCAAAATATGCAAATTGGTGCGCATAACCAATGACATAATCACCATACATATTCTTTAGAAGGTGGTTTATGTGAGACCGTTTGCATATGCACATGGGACGAGATACTATTCATTAATCTCTATCGTGCAATAAACATCAAATACTTTTTGATGTGAACTCTCTAATCATCAAGTCCTTTAGATGTTATAAGGGAGGTGAACCCTTATAAGTTATCTTGGAAGTTCTGCAGCAGTTTGAGTAGACAAGAGAGCGACATGTGACCAACATGTCGGAGAATCCATCAAAATCATAAATACATAAATGGTACGCATATTAGGTGGATGGATCCACAAATATCTCCTTATATTCAGTGTAAGAATGGAATGTTTGCTTTTGTTTCTTTAGCGTAGGAAGGTCTCGATCCTACTTTGGCTACAGAGCAGGCTTTGCAACACTAAGTGGTGGGCATTTGATATGCATCTGGTTCTTTGGATGACATAACACGACTAACGTCAACATTGTGCTTTATGTTGAGTTGTTGCCACATTTTCGCTCGAAAAGTAATGATGTTCGTACAGGTTCTTTAGTATACATATCATCATACTTCGACCAGGATGACCTAGTCTATCGTGCCAAAGCCTATATGAGTCTATGTCCCAAAGCACATTGTTGGTGACAACATAGGTTTTTAAAACCTAATAGTAGTGAGGTACAGTCCACTAGATTGACTCATGAGTTATTCTAAAATGCATTTACGTCCACATTCATTAGAATTAAGCTGTCTGTTTTAAAGTCGTGAGATGAGGTAGAAACGCAATTAATTCCATCCCAATAAAACAAAATATCACAACCAGATAGATCAAGCAAAAAAAAATTAAGGAAAAGACGTTTTCATGTAAAAATATACACTAAAATCAGTACTTTTACAACTGTTGATCAAAATATACCCCTATCAACTACTTAAAAGTCAATCAGCATACAAGCCTCCTCCAGCAGCCATATCAAACATATTAAAAGAAAGTAGATAAATGAAAATTTTCAGCCGAAACTGTATTATAAGAAGACCACAAATAACAATACATTAGATTACCTCATGGAGGGGCGGTGATGTTTTCTCATAGAGTACGCAATGAAGGTTATGGCAGGAAAGTTGATAGGTGTAAAAGATATTAAGAAAGTTGCTAGGTATTAAGAGATAACACTAGGAATTTGGATATTTATTGAAAGATATTCTCTCATTTTTCAACTTGTGATAAGTTGTTGAATGTATATGTAGAATTGTTTTTGTAGATAGTGTAACTTGTCTTTCTTGCTGAAAGATAACAATAATCTTAAATGCTTGATGTTTCTTTCATAGAAGTAGTTGAATGTATTTGTAGAATTGTTTTTGTAGATAGTGTAACTTGTCTTTCTTGCTGAAAGATAACAATAATCTTAAATGCTTGATGTTTCTTTCATAGAAGTAGTTCACTTTCTTATATTTATGTGTATTTGGGCATCGCAAATTTGTTTGAAATTGAAAGTGAAGCCATTGATCTAAGATTCTCCTCCATAGGTTTGTTTTCAGTTGGAATAATTCAAATTGATAACGGTACCATCTTTCCTATGATTTTATGGCTGTGTTTTGGGTTGAGTCACTGAAATAAATTAGATTTACACACCATTTCTAGTATTTTGTTTATTTACATACTATTATTTACTTATAGTGAGTGAGCATTCAATTCACACGAGAAGGTGAAGGATGAGGTTGTATTGAATCCTGGGATTGGAAGCTAGATGTAAAGAACTGCACTTTCACATGGTCTGTATGTGTTAACTCACCCTTTTCTTGTTAATTCCATCAAAAAATTATTACTCCCTGGCAATGCAAGGAAACCAGTTTTTCCTACACAGCTTGCTTGTGTTTTTTAACTTCATTGCATCTGTTGTGCAGAATTCAACGCGTGGAGATTCATGATCTATCGGTGGTCATCTTTATCAAAGGATGATGAATAAATTCTTCCATTATGATAATCTTTTCACATTCTTATTTAAATTTTCTCGTTATGATGGTTGTAAAAATTCTGACAGGATGGAAAACGGTGTGCATAGTGCGCTTCTTCATCACAAGTAAGCTAGCTATATACGTGCAAAATTTATCATTCTACTCACAAATATATATTTGTAGTTTAACTAACAGCTGGAAATTTATACAACATGGTTAAGTGTTTTTCAGGACATCCCGAGATAAATTTCCAGCATCTAACATGGTTTATCTGTTCACAGTGTCTTACTGTATATAATTCCTTCAGTTTCTTGCAGCATAGTTGCTTTGAAAAAACTAAAGATGATGTATTACCTTCAGAAGTAGATTCATCCATTGGAGCTGCCTTAGCAGCTTCTGTGAACATTCCTCCAGGCTCGTCCCGAGAAGTAACGTTTTCACCGGCATGGATTGCCGTGAGATTAGATTTACAAGTGGAAAGACATATAATAGGTTAGCGAACATGTTAATTAAGCAAATATTGTTCTATTTTCTTTTCCATAGTATATATGCTGAAACCTGCATTTTGTTTGGTATTAGCAGTATGTATGCAGGAAGTATACAAAATTTATAGTGTTAATGGTGATGCTGCAGCTAGAATTGCATCAAATGCTATTTTATGTAATATCTGCTATATGTTTCCATATACAGGTCAATTAGGCTTTGTTCTTTTGAACTGAACGAATCTGAACTGAACTGACATGAATTGAACTGAACTGAATGGATCTGAACTGAACTGAACTGAAATATATATTAAGGGTAAATAATAATAATAATAATGATAAATAATAATAATAATAGTAATTAACAACAACAACAATAATAGTAATATTATTAGTAATAATAACAATAATAATAATTAAGATTAGTAATAAGAACTGAACTGAATGGACTGAAGGCCGAGGCCCAGGCAGGCAGGCCAGATGGGCCCAATCGAAAAGGCGAAAAATAAGTCCAAAAGAACAGGGCCTTAGTCGATCGAGTTGGAAGATGATTAGAAATATTCATATTCCTTTATTTACCTGATAAATTATCATTCTAATTTTTTTTTTCTACTGCATGTGTTGAACTAGAACATGCAAAATGGGATCACCAGATTGAAGTGTGGCAAAAGACCAATCTTGGAAGACAAAAGACTTCCAGAATGGTAAACGGACACGTATTGTAACTAGCTTATGTTCACTCCACTGCTAGTACAACATATGAAATGGTATTATCAATGTAGGGGCACGTCTTTTATTTGTTTGACGCGATTGATGGAGTAGGAAACTATACACCAAATAATGGTTCATATAAAAAATGAATGCAATTTTTCAGTCTTTACTAAGAAAGTGAACTCACAATCTGGACAGGTATAGGTAAACCAAAATCTCTGTCCACACACACACAATCATCACCAGTTCAATTCATTTTTTTCTCTCCTGCCTCCAGATGGATCCCTTCCAACCCAAATGGATACCTCAACTAATTTTCTTATAAGATTGACAAGTGTTTTGAAGGAGATTCAGCTTTTGAACCTTGCATGTGATATCCATTTCTATTCATCATTTGGCTGCTGATGCTGTTTCCTAAGTGGGTCCAGAGAGACGGGCGGGATGATGCATGATCAGAAGATGAATCTCCTTTTCATTGATCAGAAGATGAATCTCCTGCATGATCACAACTTCCCGTACATTATGAATTGAAATCTATCAACGTACTTTTGTGAAGATGAAACATCCAGGAGATTCATCTATCAACGTACTCTTCCATTCTTTTCAACTTATGATAGATTGGCACCCTCCAAATGGATCCCTTCCAACCCAAATGTATGTTGATAGATTTCAATTCATAATGTATGAAACATAAATCATTACTTATACCAATACGTGGGCGATAACTTGTGCCTCCATGGGAAATGTGTTTCTCGAGATCCTCAGGCGAGGGGCCGCAGATTTTCTCGGTTTACCCAACTTCTTCTCACCTTCTCTCTCTCTCTCTCTCTCTCTCTCTCTCTCTCTGAGACAAAATCAACAAATAAGTAGAGAGAGCAATTGTTAAACAAACACAAACAAGTCATGAAAATAAATAATTTAGAATACCTGCGCTCAAAGTAGCAGGTGCTAGATCGAAGACGGCCGTAGAAAGACACGAGTATCGGAAGGCGGCGCTTGGCAGCGGAGGTGGCGAGTGCGAGTGAAGCCATCATCTTTCTCAACTGTGACCTAACAAGAGAAGATGGCTTAAATGATTAGCGGACTCCTATTTTCTATTCTTTTACACACAAGAAGAAGAAGCTGCCAACTACTATATTCGTATATCCATTAAATGCATGCATGCATATCCTCATTTTTGGTATAGCTATTATCACCAGATATCACCTCTTCTCACCCTTGTTTCTAATTCAATTTTAATCTCTCACACTCGCGCCTTGTTTCTAATTAACACTATGAAATCCACCCCTCATTTGGACGAGAAATCAGTTTTTTCAGTCTTGTAAAATATAATGTCAGCAAATATAATACTGTTGTAGAGAGTGTGAAAATGTGGATTGTTGTAGCTGCTTTTTATCTCTGGTGTTTGGCAGCCTTATAATCAGCAGCAAGTTCCAGCACGTACTTTTCATTTTTGGAGATTCTTTTGCTTGACAATGGCAACAACAATGGGATCCTCAGCCTTGCCAGGGCTAATAATTACACTTTTAATTGTTGATGTTTTAGGTGATGCTGCATTTATTAATCCATCTTCGATTTCTTTAATTAATTTTAACTCACGGTGATGTTGATTTTGATGCTACTGGATCTCTCTCATTTGCAGCTCACTTGTTACATTCCTCTCTTTGCTACAACTCGCATTACTTCAGGGAACAAATTTCATAACATTTCAAGCTTGACTGCAGGATTCAAAGTTGTGGACAAGGGATGTTGTGGTGTAGGAAGAAACAACGGGCAGATAACTCCGTGTGAAAACAGACAGAAATACATATTTTGGGATGCATTTCATCCTACAGAGGCTGCTAACGTTTTTGCTTGTAAACAAGGCTTACAGCTCCAAGTCTAAATCGTTTTCTTATCCCATTAACATACAACAACCGACTGCACTCTAGGTTATGACTTCGATCTACTTCAGACGAAGAATGACATCTGTTTGTCCGTGTCTAATTTTTCTTTGATTTACGTGTTTTTGTCTTTGTATCTCTTGATTTTCTGCATCATTTGGTATTAATTATTTGCTCAGATAATTTATTCACAACTGCTATTCATTGATGAACTCTGCCTGTGGGTGTCTTCTTGACATCCATTGCCGGTCCCAAGCCCGGATAAAAGAGGAGGGTTGCGGTAGGTTAGTGGCAGCCAGCGTAAAACTCGTCACATTCCATGGACATGAATCAAACATTGAAAATCGTTGGGGCGTCTCCTCAGAAGCGACGCGCTGCATTTCATAGGCCCGGGTGCAGTGATAAGTATGCGAGGGTTGATAGGTCGTCGCCCAGAAGCGGCGCGCCACCTTTACATCTGGGGGTGGTGTCAAATGAGCAAGGATGCGCTACACTTCATAGGCCCGGGTGTAGTGGAAAATATGCAAGGGTTGCTAGGTCGTCGCCCGGAAGCGGCGCGCCACCTCGAAGTATGGGTGTGGTGTCAAATGTGCAAGAATTCTTGCAGCGTGGACGGGGACAGACAGAGAAGTTAGTTCTTGCGGCTAGTAAGGGTAGTAAGGTGCGGTTTGGAACTTGGAACGTTGGCTCTTTGTGGGAGATCGGCGAAGTGGGGGAGGTTATGAAAAGGAGGAGAATTCACATAATGTGTGTACAAGAGACTAAGTGGGTTGGCGAGAAGGCAAGAGTGTTAGTTCCTTGGGGTTACAAGCTTTGGTACTCTGGAAAGGATAGAAGTAGAAATGGAGTGGGTATCGTCATTGATAAAGAATTCATTGATGATGTGGTGGAAGTGTCAAGAAAGAGCGATAGAATAATGAGTATTAAGCTTGTGATAGGGGATGAGTTTCTAACTATCATAAGTGCTTATGCACCACAAGTAGGATTGGATGTATCGATCAAACAAGAATTTTGGGAAGATTTGGAAGAGGTTGTCGAACGAATTCCTATGGGTGAGAAATTGATCATTGGTGGTGACCTCAATGGGCATGTCGGTGTTAGCAGAGATGGCTTTGAGAGCATTCATGGTGGCTTTGGTTTTGGGGACAGGAATGAAGCAGGAAATGGTATATTGGATTTCGCATTAGCTCATGACTTGGGTATTATGAACACTTGGTTCGAGAAAAGGGACTCTCATTTGGTGACATATAGAAACGGAGGTAATGCAAGTCAGATTGATTTCTTTTTAGTAAGGAATGTTTGGAGGAAAAGTTTTACTAATTGCAAGGTGATACCCGGTGAGAGTGCTGCAACACAGCATAGGGTTGTGGTGCTTGACTTTCGAGGTAAGAGGCACTTAAGAAAGAGAAGACCACAAGTTGACCCTCGAATTAAGTGGTGGAAGCTCCAAGGGGAGAGTCGACATACTTTTGTGGCTAAGATTGCTGATAGTGGTATTTGGTCTGATTGCACGGAGATGGATATAGATTCGATGTGGAACTTGTTGGAGCATAACATAAAGGAAGTTGCAAAAGAAGTCATTGGAGAATCTAAAGGAAACAGACCATCAAGTAAGGACACATCTTGGTGGAATGATGAAGTTAAGCAAGCGATAAAAACGTGAATGTTATAAGGTACTGGGTAAATGCTCGAGCGATGAGAATTATGAGAAGTACAAGAAAGCTCGAACAAAAGCTAAAAAGGCAGTGCGAAATGCCCGATCAAAGGTCAATCAAGAATTATATGCAAGATTAGATACTAAAGAAGGGGAAAGAGATATCTATAAACTTGCTCGAATGAGAGAGAAGAAGACGCGAGATATTGGAAAAGTTAAATGTGTAAAAGATACTGACCAAAAAGTTTTGGTTCAAGATAAAGAGATAAAAGAGAGATGGAGGTCATACTTTGATACCCTATTCAATGGCCATCAAGAACAAGATATTGGGAATTTAAACATCCCCTTAAGTATGGTTAACCGAGAGTTTAAGAGAAGAATTCAAAAGGGTGAAGTGACAATTGCATTGAAGAAGATGGGGTCAAAGAAAGCAGAAGGACCAGATGGTATACCTATTGAAGTTTGGAGGTGTTTGGGGAGAGAGAGGATCGAATGGGTAACTACGCTTTTCAATAAGATTTGGAGAAGCAATAAGATGCCATCAGCATGGAGGAAAAATATTCTCGTCCCTTTGTATAAGAACAAAGGTGATGTTCAAGATTGTTCTAATTATCGCGGAATTAAACTAATGAGTCATACCATGAAGTTGTGGAGCAGTGATTGAACAAAGGATAAGGAAATGTGTGAAGATAACGAAAATCGGTTTGGATTTATGCGGAAGATCGACCATGGAAGCAATTTATCTTATCCGTGATTGATGGAACATTATCGAGATAAAAAGAAAGATCTGCATATGGTTTTTATTGATTTAGAGAAGGCATATGATAAAGTACCAAGAGAAGTACTTTGGTGGGCCTTAGCCAAGAAGGGTGTATCGCGGAAATATATTGACATTATAAAGGACATGTATGAGGGAGCTAGTACAAGTGTACGTACTAATGTTGGGAGGACAGAAGAATTCCCTATTACGATTGGGGTGCATCAAGGATCTGCTCTTAGTCCTTTTCTCTTTGCCATAGTCATGGATGAATTGACAAGAGAAATTCAAAATGACGTTCCGTGGTGTATGATGTTCGCAGATGATATTGTGTTGATTGATGAAACGAAGGTTGGAGTGCAACAGAAATTGGAACTTTGGAGGGATACTTTGGAAGCTCGAGGCTTTAGGTGGCGAAGTAAGACGAATATATGGAGTGTAGGTTTAGCGAAAGCAGTGATAGAGAGGCGGGGATGATCACATGTGATGGGAACGTTGTTCATGGATCCACTTTCTTGCGGTATCTTGGTTCTATTATCCAAAAGGATGGAGAGCTAGATGGCGATGTGGCTCACGAGAATAAAGGCGGGGTGGTTGAAGTGGAAGAGTGCCACGGGGTTTTATGTGATCTGGCATGCCTCATAGATTAAAGGGTAAATTTTACCGCACGGCACGGCAATTAGGCTGCTGTTATATGGCACCGAGTGTTGGGCTGTAAAACAGTGTCACGTTCAAAAGATGAATGTGGCAGAGATGCGTATGCTACGATGGATGTGTGGTCATACAAAAAAGGATCGGCTCAGAAATGAGGTGATCAGAGAGAAGGTAAGAGTTGCGTCTATAGAAGACAAGATGATGGAGAATCGATTACGATGGTTTGGTCATGTGAGAAGAAGACCTATTGATGCCCCAGTGAGGAGGCTAGAAAGTTAGGGAACAAGTAATGTTGTGAAAGTTAGAGGAAGACCCAAGAAAACTTGGATAAACATGATTGAAAATGATATGCGGTTTCTAGGAATTGGAGAAATTATGGCGATGGAGAGGCAAATGTGGCGGGAAAGAATACGGATGGTGGATGGAGTTTGATTTTTCTCTTTTTTTTTTTTTTTTTTTTTCATGTTATCTTTTTTTTTTTTTTTAACATTATTCTCTTCTTTATTTGCTTTTTTCTCTACTTTTTTTCTCTTTTTTTCTTTTATGTTATTTATGTAACGATTATTGACGGTTTCAAAGTTTGATTCATGTTAGCCGATCCCAAATCATTTTGGGACTAAGGCTTAGATGTTGTTGTTTGTTGTTGTTGTTGCTATTCATTGATGAATTTCCTACAATTCTCTGCTCTTACAACTTGATTGCATACATGAGCTTATCTGAAACATAACAGTTGATAGAAAGAAAGAAAGAAAACTACATTAATTATCACTTCAATCTGAGAATATTCCACATTAGACTAAAACAAGGATCAAAGATTAGCAAGTTGCTCTATGTTGAAAGGATAAACAAGGATCGGAGAGTGGCTCTCTTCGCTGTGGTGACAGACGTCATTATTCTGAAGGTTTTTCTTTGAAGAACAGTGAGTGTTTCTTCAAGTATATGCCCCGGAGAACAGTGAGTGTTCTTCGAAACGGTCGGAATGAAAATGAAGGTTTGCCCTCCTTCTAGCGCCAATTGTTGTTACTCAAAATATTATTCGGAAGAGATTGCTGGAATGGATGAGTAACAAACAAATGCGAGAGCACGTCCGTGGGGAAGTAAATGACACAAGATTTGCCGGGGTTGTTAGTTCCGGGCTTGACTGCTCTCGCGAGATATTATTAATACGAATACTTGGGAGTACAAATATTAATGTTAGAGTACAATTATAATGAGTGTAAAGACCCTAGTTATCTAGCTTTTGAGTGCTGATGATTGCCGGAAGAACCAGAGTTGATGCTCTGTGGGTTCTTGTAACAACGATGGAGTGTTGTGTTAACCGCTAGCTGAACTCTCGTATGAAAATCATTGTTCCTGAATCTCTGAACCTTTTTCCAGTTGCTGAAGGTTTCCTATTTATAGGAGGGGTAGTCGTTGGGCGATCGTTCTACTGTATTATAATAAGCGGGCGATCGCCTTTAGCACATGGGTTGATCTCCTTTAAAGTCCGCAGCCGCTGCTGGCAGCCGGATGTGCGAACCAATGAGAAGACAGTACGCGTCCTAAGTCGCTGTCTTGGGAGGTCCCACTTAGGACTTTCGGCGGGTCAGTCGGTAGGTGAGGCAGTCCTTGTCGTTGACAGCTGTTGATGGGCTGGAGTCAAAGATCCTTAATCCGCGGCGCCATTCGCGGATCTGCACGTGGGTCTTCGCTTCGAGATCCGGTCTTCGTAGAAATGACGGATGATGGCCTTATACGTGGCATAGGACGGTCGTCCTTGGTCGGGCACCAGAGTCGATCGCTAGGTGCCAAGAGGCGATCGCCCTGGACCTCGATCGCTCGGTACCTGATCACGGTCAGGACTCTTAGCTTGGCAAGTCTGCCTTGGATTATTTGATGCTGTCTTTGGTCGCTCGGCCCTTACGTCGATCGTCGTCGAGGCGTATAAATCGCCGCACAACACCTGCATCTGCAAATCCTACCAATACGTTCGTCGGGGTAGGTTCTATAGCATTAGCATTTACTTCAGCATTTGTCTCGGGAGCAGCTTCCTTTGCTTGCTTGTAGGGAAAGAATAGTCCCAAGTCAATGGTTCCTTTTAGGTATCTGAATATGTTCTTGATACCATTCCAGTGATGTTGCATCGGTGCTGAACAGAATCGAGCCAGCAAGTTTACTGAGAAGGTGATATCTGGTCGCGTACATTGATCTAAGTACAATAGAGCGCCCATTGCACTTAAGTAGGGAATTTCAGCTCCCAAAAGCTCATCGTCATCTTCCTTTGGACGGAATGGATCTTTCTTTGTATCCAAGCTATCACATCATGAGAGTGCTAACCGGGTGTACTTTGTCCATGTTAAAGCGTCTAAACATCTTCTGGACATAAGGAGACTCGTGGATGAGAATTCCACATACTCTATGTTTTATCTGAATGCCACGAGTCTTCCCAAGATCTTTCATCTCAAACTCAGTTTTTAAGTATCCGGTGGTTTCTCTTATTTCATCAAGAGTGCCGATTATATTCATATCGTCGACATATACTGCGATGATCGCAAATTCGGGAACTTGTTTTCTTTACAAAGACGCAAGGACACAGTTCATCGTTCTTGTATCCCTTCCCAATCAAGTATTCACTCAGATGGTTATACCACATTCTTCCCAATTGTTTTAAACCGTAAAGTGAGCGTTTCAAACGGATTGAATACGCACTTCGTGATCTGGAGTTACTTGATTTGGGTAATGTAATGCCTTGGGGCACTTTCATGTAAATCTCTGTATCTAGATCCCCATAGAGATACGCAGTAACCACGTCCATTAGCTGCATTTCCAATCCTTCGGAAATAACTAGGCTAATTAAATAGCGGAACGTAATAACGTCCATTATAGGGGAGTACGTTTCCTCGTAATCGATACCAGGGCATTGTGAGAAACCTTGTGCAACAAGGCGAGCCTTGTACACTAGGACTTCGTGATTCTCATTACGCTTTCTGACAAGAACCCTTTTGTGTCCAACAGGCTTTACACTTGGCGGAGTTAGCGCTATTGGGCCAAATACCTGGCGTTTTGTCAAAGAGTCAAGCTCTGCCTAGATAGCTTCTTTCCATTTGGGCCAATCGGCTCTTCGTTGACATTCTTCAACAGAGCGTGGTTCGATATCATTGTGCTAATTTCTTGAGCAACTGTGTATGCAAACACATCATCAATATGATTGGTCGATCGTTCCATCAAATCAGACACTTTCATAGTTGATCGAGATCTCTTTGTTATCTGATGTCGAATCGATCTTCGGGGCATCCCCCAGTAATGTAGCTATAGTCAGAGACAATCTCGTGGGAAGGATTCCCAGTACTGATGATTAACGGGTTGATTTGTGCCTCACCTACAATTTTCTTCCTTGGACGGGTGTCTGTCGAACCAGGTGGCCTCCCCCTTTTCCTTTTGGGAGGCACGACCTCGATCGCGCTTCTACTGGGTGCCCTTTTCCATGTTGTGGTTTGGGGTGGCCATGACCAGTCCCTTGTACATTGGGGTTCTTTCCACCTTTCACTTTGTCATAGTTGACCTCGGGAATTTTCTTTGTCCCAACGAGCCTGGCATTGTTGCGCACTAGCACTTCATTATGCCTCTCAGCCACTTGCAGTAGGTTGATAAGCTTATTGAAGGTAGTGATGCGTTTGTTGTTATACTCCAGCCTATACTGGTTCGCTAGTATAAGAGTAGAATTAGGAAAGGTGGAGAGGGTTTTCTGAATCATATCATCTTCTGTGATGTCCTTCCCAAAGAAAGTAAGGCGTGCCTTGAGACGGAGCATATCTTTGTTGAAATTGTTGATCCGTTTATAATCAAGCAAGCGGATTTCATTCCACTGCATGGTCAACTCTGGGAGCAAAGTATTGTGGATGTTCCCAAAACGGCCCTTAAGGGCATCCCACAGTTCTTTGGGGGATTCCAACTGCAGATATTCCCACCTTAGGTTGGGGTCGATATGCTGCCTAAGGAACATTAATGCATTAGCTTTGATCTTGTCAGACAGTGCTTCACCTGCTTTTTCAAAGATAGTAGCACTATAGTCCTTAGCGACAAAAGTGGTCTCTACGTCAGAAACCCTTCTATGGTATTCAAGTCCTTCTGAGTCCAAGATGTCAAATTCGGACGAGTTGGATCGGCCATCTTGAGACAAAAAAAGGAAAATGAGTTTTCATAGTATATCATGAGTACTTTATATGATAAAGTTTTTAATAATGAGTAGCGTTATTATTTTTCAGAACCAAGATATGGTCAAAAAGTTACTTTCGATGCTTCATCCATTAAATTTCTTTATCATGTTTTAGTATGTAATAATTAATAAGAAATGCATTCTAGGTTCTACCAATGATGAACCTAATACACATGCTATATCTACCGATGCATGCAAGGTATATATAATTATAGATATAGTCACATAATCCTCTGAATATATCTATACACGTGTATATGCAGTCAAAAAGGTATCTTATGGCGCAATATACGTTAGTTCGCACGAATTAATTTTAATCTAAGTTGCTTTAAGCGATTCTCTTTAATTTAATTAAAATTATTAATGCATCATGCTTTTAATTGATCTAATTAAGCATAAATAAATTTCGGAGTATAATATGCAATCAAAAATATTTAAAAGCATGTAAAATCTCACATTGCAGATAGTAGAGGTCGTATTGTGTACTTTACTTCATGAAGAGGGGCGAAAAATGGTTTGAAAATGGAACTGCCGAGCGGGTCGGGTCGGGTCGGCAACCGGGTCGGTCGGCAACTGGGTCGGGTCAGCAACTGGATCGGGTCAGCAACTGGCGGGCCAGAAGCTGGACGAACGAGCGGGAAGTTGGACGAGCGAACGGGCAACGGGAGACGGGCGGGCCAGAGACAATCAACTGGACAAATCGACGGGAGGCAGGCGACGGAGGCAGGTCGCGGTCATTCACGGATCTGGGCGGTCGGCTTTGGATTCGTGGTCCGATCTTGTAACGCCACGACTTTCTAGGAGTATTTAATGGGGAAAATAAATAAAAAGATAAATTTTGACAAAAATATTTTCTTTGAGAATATTAAAAATTCTCGCCTACAAAGTCGAGTCGCTACACTGACATAAATTTAATTCCTTTAAATAAGGCAACATTTCGTCATAGATACGAGATAAAAATTTGCGGCGGAAGGATAAATCATAAATTATAAATTTCTAGTCAACGTTTTCCCAAATAAGTTTTAAAACATTAGACATAACGAAAAAATATCATATAATAAATTCTCTTTCATATGCACTCTCGGCTCGCTCCTTCGTCCATCCGACTCGGTTCAACCTGCGTGACCAATAAAGGTGGGGGTGAGCTTCCTTCAGTTCGTGGAAATCACACTGATCACAGTAATATACAATCTCATGAAAAGCATAACATGAATAATCTATCATATTTTTCCTCAACGTCAATGCATACACACAATATTACGTAAAGCATGAATCGAGCACGCATAACATGAATATTGAGGTTGTGCAGGTGCCCCCGCAACAACATTAAACATACACACAATTATGATGCATCCACGTAATAAATGGTGGATTTTGACAACTTCAAACCTACGAACAATAAGTACTTGATTGGTAAAGTTTTATCTATACAATATTTGGTGTCACGTTTGACAATATAGTTATACTCATAAGTAAATGAATACCTTGCAGATGTTGCGGGCTACATCATGAATGTCGGCAGGACCACTCAGCAGAAAACAGGCTCAAGGACTCTTGATTTCTACCTCGCTAATCAAAGGTTACTGCCACTGTCTACAGTTATTACAAGTGTAATTGATATATGATGTCTATCACTTTCCATGAACGAGTAACCCACAGATACTTTTATATTTCATAAAACAGGGGCCAATCAATTAGGGTGACACTATGGGGAAGTCTGGGTGATGTGTTGATAGGAAAGAAAACGCAGCATGTTGGGCTATACGCGGTCATTCTCACTTCAGTGACTGCAAAACATTACAACAGTAAGAAACCATTAAGACTAAAGTTTAGCCACATTTTAAAGCGTTCACGTGTTGATTCAATATTGTTTTTTACCTTCCAGATAAGCTTTATCTTTCAAGCACCTCATCAACACTAATTCTCGATGATGATGAAATCCCTGAGCTGAAAGAGTTTAAAGTGGAAATAAGGTAATTAGGCTTAAAGCATTTTCATACATCTTTAAATACTCTCAACATGTTAAACATTACCATGAATCTGGATCATTGTGGTGTGGAGTTGAACAAAGAGGCTTAGCACGTTGACCACTCGGAACCTAAGGACGGGACACTTGAGAACCTACTAATATGGGGCAGCAACCGGAAAAATGATGTACCTCTCTTTCTTTTCAATGTCTCATTACTGTAATGATAGTCCATCGCAGGCAATTTGCAAAATATTTGGCTTTCGAGTCTTCAACCTTTAATTGTCAAGTAAGGATCAACAATATTAGGACTAAAAAGTGCTGGAACTACCCATCATGTGGTAGCGATAAGTGCAAGAAAGGTATCACCCGAAAGGATGGAAGATTCTGGTGCGATGTATGTAACAAGCCAGTTGAGTACCCAGTTTTAAGGTAATATTTTCCTTTTTATATACTGAATTCCATGTAAACCAATACACTACGTCAATTAAAATGTCATGAATATCATTATTTACCTTGCCTATACAACATTCCCTCAGCAGATTCAGGCTTGAACTTGATGTTTCTGACGAGACTGCGCATGCTTTGGTTGTGATGTTCGATGAGACTGCAACAGAGTTGGTGAAGTGCTCGGCAGAATCACTCTTGGGAGTCGAAGATGAGGTACATTTATAACATTTAATGCAATTTCAGGAATGCTTTCTGCGCTTACCTTCCTGTACAGTCTTCAGATGACCACTTGGGCTTGCCCCGGACCATAGCAAATGTCATAGGCACCACTCACATTTTGGAGCTAAAGTCCCACACCTATTACGAGCATGGAACCTTTGAGAGCTTCACATGTTGGAATATTTGTCTAGCACAAGCAGTGGAGGAAAGTTCAGGTTCCAGCAAACTTGATACAGGTACTGATACTGTAACCCCGTTGTTGAAAAGATTGTTAAGGGACCCATCCGTCTCTACTCCGTCGAAACCTTCAGAGGAAAAGAAAAAGAAAAGGTTAGAAAATAGTTCTAACGTTCACATCCGGTGACAATAAAAAATTAACATGTTTACATCAATTGACCTCCTGAAATCACTAACATGTCAGTTATGGTGACATTATTTTAGATTGGATGTTGAAGATTCGGACACGGAAGAAATATGTGTTGTAGATGAGGAACCAAAAGTTGACAAGGATGGTTGTCCTTATGAGAAAAAGAAAAAGAAAAGGTCAGGCCACAACACACTCCCCACTAACTTAATATTGTGCCAAATATTAACAAGTATTTATTGTGTCTGATGCTTTTAGATACATTGTGGACGACTCTGGCTCGGACTAGACGACCCAAGTTCAAAAACTTACAAGCCCCAACCATGCTAAATGACATGATCAGTGCAGCTTTTCACGAACAAGTAGTTAGGAAATTAGAATAAGTTGGGTCCCATTTGTTGGTAGGATTCTTTGGTTTTATGCCTTACTCATCACAAAACTCATGTTTGGTGAAGCGTTTTTCTGTCATGAATGCACTGGGTATTTCACCCAATAAAATATCTTATAAATCGCAAATTGGGAATCTGCATGTATATCCTATATTAAGATGTACATTGAATATCCTGTGAAAACATTGTCTTACCTCAGAAAACCTGCCCAAATTTAAACCCAACTCCCATCCGGATCATTGCCCAATTTTAAGTCCCACTTTTGTCATAAACAATCAACATCAGTGATAAACTTACTAATACAATTAGAAATAAAAAAAAGCAGACACTTTGGGGTGAGGAAATGGTGGTACAAAGCTGAATTTGCTCGAGTATGCCCATAAAGTTGATACACACCTGTAACTAGCTTCGGTATGCAGGCTGAACCTGACCATTTAACTCTTGGACCTGCAAATATTCCTTGCAAAGATAAAATCCACTCCATCTCAAAATACACATAATATAAATCCTACTTTACCTCAAAACATCAAATAATTAAAACCAACAAAGATCTCAGTGTGTTCTTACATATCAAGATTAAAGATCTTTATAGATCTAGCAACACTCATCATAGATCTTGAAACAAAACGAAAATAACAACTAAATCAACCTTACCCGAGACCTTTTCACAAGATCTTGAAGTCGTGTTACATGTCAACAGATTGAAAAGAAATTCTTCATACAAGTTTTACTTTGTGTGTGCTGTTCGGATTGAAGAAAAGGAGTGTGTGGTTTAGAGATATAAAGAAGAAAAGAAAAGGTTTGTTTGTGAATCGTTATTAAGCAGTTGGAAGAATATGAGAACTGATTTGTGTATTTGAGTTTGTGAGGTTCTATTGGAGTGATAAAGCTGCATACTTCTTTTGTTTTGTGCAAATGAAACGAAGTGGGAGGGAGGAGGTCTGTGTTTTGAGGAGGTAAAAGGGAAATGGCTGCAAGTGAATCTCAAAATGGGAGGCGTATTTTTTTTGGTTGAACAGTATTAAGGTTGTGTGAGAAAACACTTTTTGGGCTTTTTGCCTTTGGGTTTACGACGAGTGCAGACGTTAGTGATCCTATGACAAGTCTCAATATAATGTATGTATGATATTGTTATATTTGGATATATTTTATGTGAATTGTTATTGTGGACCCAGTAGATAATTTCAAATAAAAACTTGCATTTATCCTTTTGGTTTCCCAAAATAAAATATATCATTGAGTTTACAAGAAATGGAATATTACAAGTTCTATTCTGCTAGGTGAAACCAAAGGTCCAAAACAATAACGGCAGATGAATGTGAAATAATTTACAAGAACACAAAGTTTTACTTGGTTCGGCCGTGCATTTTAAAATTACGAGGTTATGCAATTTTGAGAACACGTTGGATTACACTTACATGACATAAAATAACATTATTAATATGTAATAAAAATCATAATATTTGTCTTCGGGATTGTTAAGTATAAAAATGTGTGAGAAAAATTAATTCCAATACATAGCATCGTATGCGTAATAAGTGTTTTCTATAAACACGAACAAATGTTTTGCTTCAGTGAGATATTATCCATTTTATGAAATGCATGTGTAATTTTATGATAGTGTTAGTAACATGAATAAATATGTAGCACGTTTTGATTATAAGCCATGTTAACCCGTTAGTAACTCAGCCTAGACCATACTTGATATAGAATACATAATTTAAAGATACGACGTTTTAGCTTAGAATAATTTCACTCGAAAAACAAAAACTGTGAATCGCTCGGGCCTTAAAACAATATGTAATATAAACATGATATGCAAGATTGATATATTATCGGAAAGAAAAGTACACGTGCATCGCACAAGATTGAGTCCTATGACTTAAATGTTGGGTCTTAACGACATCAATTGGTATCTATAGAATTATAAAATAAATTGAGTAACTGAAAATAAAGCCAACTTATAACAACATTTATAGATCCGTATGCGTTTGAGCTTCGTTTTGTGTTGCTTAAGTTTATAACTGTAATGTTAGATTCAAGATTAACTCAACTTATTTTATAACTATTTCCCTATGTGTTGTTTAAGTTTATAACGGCCATGTTAGATTCGAGATTAACTCAACTTATTTTATAACTATTTGGCTAAACATTACGACGCACGTTTCAATTAGATGCATCATCTTATTTATACTTCAATAAGGTTTAAGACATAAGCAAGAGTTCAATAGTTTATCCGGAAAAAAAATCGTTGCAACGCACGGGTCTGAATGCCTCGTATTAAGAAAACATTGACTTTCTACTTTACACTTAATAAATTGCTTTGAATTCACACTATACATTTAAAATTCCCAATAACTAAGATATTTTTAGTAAGTTTGCACATCATTTGAGAAAAAATACAATTAATTATATCATTGAAAAGTGTAAAACGACATATAAAATGAAAATAGTGTAAATAGCGAAAAAGACTTATATTTTGAATTGGAGGGAGTAATATTAATTGAAAGTCAACATTTTTAGGTCTTGGTCATATTTAGGACTGAATCTTAATTATTGAAAAGTTGATTGGATTAAGTATGCACGAATTAGGAACTTGGGGTTGAAACTGGATGAGCTGAAAAATTGATTGGGGGTCAATATCCAAGTAATTAAAAATCTGGGGTCGAATTGAATGTTACTGGAAAAAGTGAGGGTTAAGTTGAAGAAATTATATATCAGACTGGGACTAAATTAAAGTATCTAGAATTCTGGGGTTAAATTGAATAACCCTAAAAAGGTTGGGTATAAAAACCCCAACACCTTTCGGCCGACATCAACCTCACAATTCTATAGTCCCTCTCTCGAACAATTCTCTCCCTCCCGTCTCTATCTAACTCTCCGCAAAATTTCTTCTCAACCTATCTGCACCGATTCCCGACCTCAAAACTTTCTCTCATCTACACACACACACAAAACCTCAATCCGATGAACACATATACGACCAGACTGGAAAATCGGACATACTTCGAAAATTACTCTCGCACCACTTCACGGCTTCAGGACGGCGGCGACAATGGCTTCCGACCGAGTAATAGTTCCGACGGATCGAAGATGATGACTCTGAATTTGTGGGTCCCCGTCCGGGTAAGGTTTGAAACTGGGTTGAGGTTTTTCGGGCTTCTGATATGCCGACTGAAATTTGTCGGCGCATGAGGGAAGTCGACGACGATGACGATGAAGAAGAACGGAGGATAATTTGCTGGAGAAAAAGGGAGATTTCGTCGGGTTTGAGAGGTGGACACTGGACAAGACTACCGAATTGTTCTGGGTGGTGTTATGACTTATGACTTGTTGAGTCTGTAGTGTAGAGGCGGCGATTACAAAATAACCCTAGAGTAGAGTGGTGTCTGTCTAATTAAAAATAAAATACAGTACAGATTTTTCACTGGCCGCTGGGCGCTCGTGGGCCGGGCCTTCCTGGGCTGGGCCAAAATATGGGCGGGCCAAAAAGGCCCAGGTTTTAATGGGCTAAAAAAGTAAAGCCCAAAGCCCAGTTTTTAGTGAACGGGCTGGATCGGCCCATGGGCCTGGGCCACTTTTGTCGGGTCTTGTCACGACAAGCCAAATCTTGGATAAAAAGGTATAGATTTTCTTAATTTGGAAATGCTTGAGCTGACCAGCCCCTTATGGGAATGCTTTTTTCTTTTTAAATTATGAAAATGCTTTTGTCTGTTATTGTACAAGGTGGCTTTCTTCTGCCTCCGGAGGATCACCACTACCTATCCACGAGGTAGTCTAGTGTACTTGATATTTGTGGTAGTCTATTGTTACTTGTTATTTGTGGTCATTTTGTAATATATAGTTTCTGAGCCCAATTTATTTTCTTTCATAACATATGAAATTATGTTTCTGTTCTGACATTGTTTTCTATTTATAAAATACGCCCTTCTTCTCATTTGCTTCTATATCTCACTAGCCCAATTAATTTTTCTATAAATATCGCTATGGTTGTGTGCGCTTGCTTTCTTTTGCCTCCGAGGGCCACCACTGCCCCTCCACGAGGTAGTCTAATGTACTTGATTTTGTGGTAGTCTAATGTTACTTGTTATTTGTGGTTTTTGTAATAATATAGTTTCAGCTGGAAAATTTCTTTTAATATAGATAATAGATGGTTGCCGAAGGAAGCTTGCATGCTGATTTACTATAAGTAGATGCTTTCAGGGGTATCTAGTTCTGATTTTAGTCTAATTTTTAATGTAATTTATTTATGCCCATTGACTGGTTGAGTTTTGCTATTTGAAGTTGTCCAATCTTTTTTTTTTTTTTTTTTGTTTTAAGAGTAGTGAATTGATTGTGTTTGCTAAATTAATTGTGTTTCTATGTCAGGATTGTTTGCTTAATTAATTACGTTTCTATCTCAGAAATCAGACAGGTTCGGGAATGAATTCAATGAGTATTTTTATGGAACAGTGGGTGGTCCAACTCATATCATAATTGCCTTGAGCTGGCCAGTCCCTTGGTATATATTCAATAAAGTACTTCAGCGGAAGCATCTCTTTCCACTTAGTGCTAATTTTGAGGATGTAAGACTGCTTATTATTGTATGCTTACTATTTATACTTTTAAATGCTGTTTTACTAATTATTTCACATTAGGAAACTAAATGGTACAAGGACGAGATTATGTATTATTGTGTTGATTTCAATAACCCCAATTCCTTTAGAGCTGCCAAAGACTTTATCTTTCGGGAATGGTTAAATCATGGTTTACCAGCTGACACTGGAATGTTTATTTATTTGGGTCTGTTGCTTCGGATAAATATACATGATTGTAAGTAATTTTGCTTATTTGATTCTTATAATTAACTTCCTTGTAATTAATTTCTTCAAAAATATTTAATTTATTGTTGTGATTTCAGCTTGTGGTGTTTTAGTTGAATAGACGATGTCATTTGGAGACGCCTTTGAGCAAACAAAGAAACATCTGAGCAAGCTTAAGTTATTTCAGGAATATATCGGGGCAACAGAGTACTCACAGATGAAGGCAATGTACGACACTAGATTTAGCAAACCCGTTAAGAAGACGAAGCCTTATCTTATCCGTGAAATTAGAGTGCATTTTTCGAGGAAGAAAGTCGAGTGTGTCGATGGAGGTGCACCAAGGGCAAGATACCAAGTTGTGACATTTTTCGAGTATCCATTCTTTGCACAACATGGTTCCTGCCATTGGTGCAACTCCATCGACACCCTCCACTTTATTCCTCGAAAAATGCACCCTCATTTCACGGATAAGATACGGCTTCGTCTTCTTAACGGGTTTGCTAAATCTAGTGTCGTACATTGCCTTCATCTGTGGGTGCTCTGCTGCCCCAATATACCCCCGAAATAACTTAAGCTCAGATGTTTCTTTGCTTGCTCAAAGGCATCTCCAAATGACATCATCTGTTCAACTAAAACACCACAAGCTGAAATCACAACAATAAATTAAATATTTTTGAAGAAATTAATTACAAGGAAGTTAATTATAAGAATCAGATAAGCAAAATTACTTACAATCATGTATATTTATCCCAAGCAACAGTCCCAAATAAATAAACATTCCAGTACTCACTCCAGCTGGTAAACCATGCTTTAACCAGCCCCGAAAGATGAAGTCTTTGGCAGCTTTAAAGGATGTGGGGTTATTGAAATCAACTCAATAATACATAATCTCGTTCTTGTACCGTTTAGTTTCCTAATATGAAATAATTAGTAAAACATCATTTAGAAGCATACAATAGTAAGCAGTCTTACATCCTCAAAATCATCATTAATTGGAAAGAGATGCTTCCGCTGAAGTACTTTATTGAATATGTACCAAGGTTCGAACCGTGATCCGTGTGCGTATAGTCTTGCTTCTATATCTGTCACTATATATTTTCCATAAGGAACTAGCCAGTTCAAGGCGATTATGATATGAGTTGGACCACCCACTGTTCCATAAAAATACTCATTGAATTCATTCCCGAACCTGTCTGTTTTAAAATCCTGAGATAGAAACGCAATTAATTCAGCAAACAATCCTGACATAGAAACACAATCAATTGATAAAAAAGTAGAGCGAGGCCGAAGGACATAATGTTGGTGCACATGGCATGATCTACCCACTTTTCTTCCCAATTTCACAAAACACAATCCTGCAAGATTTTTAACAATGAAAATGATTTTCAATTTGATTTTGATGAGAAATGAGACATCATGTATAAGAGAGATGAGAAACCATATGTTCCCGCATTGGCGAGAAGAAAGTCGAGTGTGTCGATGGAGGTGCACCAAGGGCAAGATATCAAGTTGTGCCATTTTTCAAGTATCCATTCTTTGCACAACATGGTACCTTGCCCTTGATGCACCTCCATCGACACCCTCGATTTTCTTCCTCAAAAAAATGTACCCTCATTTCATGGATAAGATAAGGCTTCGTCTTCTTAACATGTTTGCTAAATCTAGTGTCGTACATTGCCTTCATCTGTGAGTACTCTGTTGCCCCGTTGTACTCTCGAAATAACTTAAGCTTCAGATGTTTCTTTGCTTGCTCAAAGACATCTCCAAATGACATCGTCTGTTCAACTAAAACACCACAAGCTAAAATCACAACAACATCTAAGCCTTAGTCCCAAAATGATTTGGGTCGGTTAGCATGAATCAAACTTTGAAACCGTCAATAATCGTTACATAAATAACATAAAAAGGAAAAAAGAGGGAAAAAAGAAGAGAAAAAAGACCACAAGCTGAAATCACAACAATAAATTAAATATTTTTGAAGAAATTAATTACAAGAAGTTAATTATAAGAATCAGATAAGCAAAATTACTTACAATCATGTATATTTATCCGAAGCAACAGCTCCAAATAAATAAACATTCCAGTACTCACTCCAGCTGGTAAACCATGCTTTAACCAGTCCCGAAAGATGAAGTCTTTGGCAGCTTTAAAGGAAGTGGGGTTATTGAAATCAACCCAATAATACATAATCTCGTCATTGTACCGTTTAGTTTCCTAATATGAAATAATTAGTAAAACAGCATTTAGAAGCATACAATAGTAAGCAGTCTTACATCCTCAAAATCAGCATAAACTGGAAAGAGATGCTTCCGCTGAAGTACTTTAACATGTACCAAGGTTCGAACCATGATCCGTGTGCGTATAGTCTTGCTTCTATATCTGTCACTATATATTTTCCATAAGAAACTGGCCAGTTCAAGGCGATTATGATATGAGTTGGACCACCCACTGTTCCAAAAAAATACTCATTGAATTCATTCCCGAACCTGTCTGTTTTAAAATCCTAAGATAGAAACGCAATTAATTCAGCAAACAATCCTGACATAGAAACACAATCAATTGATAAAAAAGTAGAGCGAGGCCGAAGGACATAATGTTGTTGGTGCACATGGCAGGTCCTGTTATGATTTTGTTCCTAGTGATTCTTCTGTTATGTTGCCATCCGACATTTCTTTTTCTCATAGAGTACGCAACTAAGGTTATAGTGATAGATTTAGAAGCAAGACTACACGCACACGGATCATGGTTCGAACCTTGGTATATATTCAATAAAGTACTTCAGCGGAAGCATCAAGTGCTAATTTTGAGGATGTAAGACTGCTTATTATTGTATGCTTACTATTTATACTTTTAAATGCTGTTTTACTAATTATTTCACATTAGGAAACTAAATGGTACAAGGACGAGATTATGTATTATTGTGTTGATTTCAATAACCCCAATTCCTTTAGAGCTGCCAAAGACTTTATCTTTCGGGAATGGTTAAATCATGGTTTACCAGCTGGCACTGGAATGTTTATTTATTTGGGGCTGTTGCTTCGGATAAATATACATGATTGTAAGTAATTTTGCGTATTTGATTCTTATAATTAACTTCCTTGTAATTAATTTCTTCAAAAATAACTTAAGCTTGCTCAGATGTTTCTTTGCTTGCTCAAAGGCATCTCCAAATGACATCATCTGTTCAACTAAAACACCACAAGCTGAAATCACAACAATAAATTAAATATTTTTGAAGAAATTAATTACAAGGAAGTTAATTATAAGAATCAGATAAGCAAAATTACTTACAATCATGTATATTTATCCCAAGCAACAGTCCCAAATAAATAAACATTCCAGTACTCACTCCAGCTGGTAAACCATGCTTTAACCAGCCCCGAAAGATGAAGTCTTTGGCAGCTTTAAAGGAAGTGGGGTTATTGAAATCAACCCAATAATACATAATCTCGTTCTTGTACCGTTTAGTTTCCTAATATGAAATAATTAGTAAAACATCATTTAGAAGCATACAATAGTAAGCAGTCTTACATCCTCAAAATCATCATTAATTGGAAAGAGATGCTTCCGCTGAAGTACTTTATTGAATATGTACCAAGGTTCGAACCGTGATCCGTGTGCGTATAATCTTGCTTCTATATCTGTCACTATATATTTTCCATAAGGAACTAGCCAGTTCAAGGCGATTATGATATGAGTTGGACCACCCACTGTTCCATAAAAATACTCATTGAATTCATTCCCGAATCTGTCTGTTTTAAAATCCTGAGATAGAAACGTAATTAATTCAGCAAACAATCCTGACATAGAAACACAATCAATTGATAAAAAAGTAGAGCGAGGCCGAAGGACATAATGTTGTTGGTGCACATGGCATGATCTACCCACTTTTCTTCCCAATTTCACAGCAACCTTCGTTCAAAACACAATCCTGCAAGATTTTTAACAATGAAAATGATTTTTAATTTGATTTTGATGAGAAATGAGACATCATGTATAAGAGAGATGAGAAACCATATGTTCCCGCATTGGCGAGAAGATCTTGAAACATATTTCCTACGTCAATATAAGAAAACAGAGCTCCTGGTTTTGTGGTAACAAGATTGTTGATCATTGCCTTGGCGTTCAGGACAAGCTGGTTCACTTCCTCCGAGCAAGCGCCGTTGCTGCTCTGTGCTAAGATGCTTAGAATGCATCCCATTAGTCCACTACCCTTTCCCCAAGTTCTATCCTAATTGTATCTAACCTATCTCTCTCTTCACCGACTCTCCCTCTCTTGACTTAAATTATGGGATGCTTTCTTTCAGACTTCTACTTATCTGTTGGTTACTTAAAGAGGTAGATATCTATCTATTCTTCATTTGACGATTAATGGTACTCTGTGTTGTTTCCTAAATGATTTTTCTTTCATTTAGGTACTTAGCTCAAGTGTTCATTATGTTACTGTCTTCATAAATAGGTAAAGAATTACGGATTTAGAAGTAGCTTAATTAGGTGATCTTGTTGGATTGTACAGAACTAGGTTCAAGAAGAGAGGCTCACAAAGTCGGAAAAGAATAAAGATCCACTGATCCAAAAGTCGTAATTTTAATATAAGAATTTTGCTAGATTTCTTGAATTATATTTATGCCTTCCTTACTTCTAGTTCTCCACCTACCAGTTATAGTACAAGTATGTGGTGACATGACTTTACATTAATTATTTTATTACATCTATCTACAGAGTGGAGATAGGTTATTAGGTTTGTTCTAAAAGCGAGAATTTCAGACATGACACCTGTTCGATTGTTTCTAAAAGTAACCAGATCAACAGGTTTAATGAAGATTCATACTCCTAATCTTATTATTAAGTTTTCTTATTATTTCGAGTATCCAAATCTTCATGGTCACCTGGATGCAATAGTCTTCCAGGTTGAATGTCTATTCTTCATCTTCCGATATAATTGATAACAGCCACCGTTGCAGGTATTTGTTTTTCCCCTCGCTTGCCCACCTTCAATGTTTAGGGCTTTTGCTGTTCCTCTCGTTTTTAATCTTCTTTCACTCTTCTCGAGACGTGGGCCGTGTTTCTTTTTTGTCAATGGGGTGGTTGATAGACCATACCTCTCTTCTTCCTCTTGGTGCTTCATATGTAATTGCTTGCTTTCTTGCTTTTAGGAATTAACTGCGTTTTGTTTTGTTTGCTTTTTTGTTCCATATACTTGCATGTAATTTTTCTCTTAGTGTTTGATTCTCTCTGGAAAATTTTGGCCCTTGCTAGTGTGTGTGCTGTCCAAAAGATGCTTTTTATCGCTAATTCATTGCCGTACTTCATTGGTTATTAGTCATTTATTGTTTGGACAATCCTTTTGGAAGCTAATTTAAGTGGAAGCTAATTTATTCTTCATTTAATGTTCTAACATTGTTCATGTAATGAATTCTATAGTTGTGTTTGCCAGAGTTTGATTTGAAAAATCTTATATGGATCTTCACCCTCCCATTGTTCATGTAATGAATTCTATACTTGTGTTTGTCAGAGTTTGATTTGGAAAATCTTATATCAATCTTCACTCTACCGGGCCACTCTCAAAGTCAACATGACGACGTTTTGGAGTAAGCTCCCAACTCTCTCTCTCTTTAAATTTAAATTATTATACTACATGATTTAACTTCATTTTTAAAAATTTTAGGTTCTGAAATTGAGGCCCACGCAAACGAGGTTGTTCGACCCCTGTACGCCCAAAGGATTCACATTACAAATGTAAGATTATATATCATTTTGATATGTTTTTCTTTTCAAAATCTTACATATGAATGTTTCTGTAGGCTGTACTTACTCAAAATGCCAATGTGGTAGAATACACTGATGGATTCTATGGTTAGAATATTACGGTGATTATATTAATATGGGACATCTCTCAAAAAGACGTCCTCAACTGAAGCTCGAATTCATTCTTGACACGGAGTTTAAACTTTCTCATAGTCTGAGAAGTGGCTTCGTGTATTATGCGGGATATACAATAGATATCTCCATTCAAGGTATTGCATTTAAACAGATATTTTGATACAAATATGAGATATTCTTTTGTATTAACTGTACTAAATTTTGGTTCTCAATTCCATCTTTGTAGAAATGGAATTTGATACAGAGCCTGAACCCAAAGCAAAAGAAGAAAAAAAAAAGAGATTCAAAAGAATAGGTATTATAAACTCTCCTTTTGCAACTACTACAATAATTGTTGAGATCATTTAAATAGTATATTGTGCTCCATTCTAATCAATTGCTTATATATATAGCGAATGGTGCTGGTGATGATATTGTGGTATTTCCAAAAACTTATACCACAACAGTTTTGCTATATTTCTACTACTCATTTACGCATCACTTATTTCATATTGAAAATATAATCTTATTATTATATATATTAAATATGTTACTGTTGCTGTGTTTATAGACTAGTTCCCAATTCTAATTTGGATTATTCTACCGAAGCTCGTCTCTTTCTTTCTTTCTAGTTTATGAGGGAGACTCATCAAATTCTTTGCGGACTATAATAATGTCCTAAAATTAATTACTATATTAATATGTTTTAGTTTCCTTGGCCGTTTAGAAGTTTATATCTGTTTTACATTCGTGAATGATTGCATTGATTTGTATCAATATTTAATGCCAATTATTTTTGGGATCCCCTAATATAACGGCTTGAGATCCTCTATCCACATTTTGAAATAATTCCAACAATAGGGGTCTGGTACACCAAAATGTGGGATAGAGGATCTCAAGCCGTTATTTTAGGGGATCCTGAAAATAACTTGCATTAAATGTCGATACAAATCAATGATCATTTAAAACATATATAAACTTCTAAACGGCCAAGGAAACTAAATCATACTAATATAGTAATTAATTTTAGGACATTATTATAGTATGGAAGGAATTTGATGAGTCTCCCTCATAAACTAGAAAGAAAGAAAAAGAAGGAAAGAAAGACAGCGACGAACTTCGGCAGAATCATCCAAAATAGAATTGGGAATAGAGACAGTGCTTTTCTTCATTCAAATCTTAGTGATTTCTTAATTTACCTTGGAGCCTTGGTCGATTGTTACTAATCTATAAACATAGCAACAGTAACATAATTAAAATATATAATAATAAAATTATATTTTCAATATGAAATAAGTTATGTGTAAATAAGTAGTAAAAATGTAACAAAACTGTTGTGGTATAAGTTTTAGGAAATACCCCAATATCATCATCAGCACCCTTCCCTATATGAATAAGCAATTGATTAGAATGGAGCACAATATGCTATTTAAATAATCTCTAGAATTATTGTATTAGTTGGAAAAGGAGAGTTTATAATACCTATTCTTTTTAATTTCTTCTTTTGCTTTGGGTTCAGCCTCTGGGTTAAATTTCAATTCTACAAAGATGGAATTGAGAACCAAAAGTTAGTACAGTTAATACAAAAGAATATCTCATATTTGTATCAAAATATCTGTTTAAATGCAGTACCTTGAATGGAGAGATCTGTTGTATCCCGCATAATACACGAGGCCACTTCTCAGACTATGTGAAAGTTTAAACTCCGTTTCAAGAATGAATTTGAGCTTCAGTTGAGGACGTCTTTTTGAGAGATGTCCAGTATTAATATAATCACCGTAATATTCTAACCATAGAACCACATCAGTGTCTTCTGCTACATTAACATCTTGAGCAAGTGTAGCCTACAGAAACATTTCATATGTAAGATTTTGAAAAGAAAAACATATCAAAATGATATATAATCTTACATTTGTAATGTGAATCCTTTGGGCGTACAGGGTCGAACAACCTCGTTTGCGTGGGCCTCAATTCGAGAACCTAAATTTTTTAAAACTGAAGTTAAATCATGTAGTATAATAATTGAAATTTAAAGAGAGAGTTGGAAGCTTACTCCAAAACGTCGTCATGTTGACTTTGAGAGTGGCCCAGGATAGTGAAGATCGATATAAGATTTTTCAAATCAAACTTTGACAAACACAAGTATAGAATTCATTACATGAACAATGGGAGGGTGAAGATCGATATAAGATTTTTCAAATCAAATTCTGGCAAAACACAAGTATATAATACATTACATGAACAATGTTAGAACATTAAATGAAGAATAAATTAGCTTCCATTTAGCCAAAATTTGTACAATAATGCACGAACTCGGAGAGTTGTACCAAATAGACAAAATTAGTAGAGAACATAAATTAGCTTCCAAAAGGATTGTCCAAACAATAAATGACTAATAACCAATGAAGTACAGCAATGAATTAGCATAGCAAGGATCTTTTGGACAACACACACTAGCAAGGGCCAAAATTTTCAAGAGAGAATCAAACAATAAGAGAAAAATTACATGCAAGTATATGGAACAAAGAAGCAAAGTCGATCTTTATGAGCAATAATCTTCTTGTTCATGAGCACAGTTATGGCAGTCCGATACTCAACGCCAGCCAAATACGCTGTGAAACTACAACGGCAGTCCGATCTTCATGACAATAATCTTCTAGTTTCATACGCTGTGAAACTACAAGCGGAAGAGGAGTTGAACACTGCAGACGGATCAGGAACGGAGATCTGACCCTCACTCGAACTCGAACCGACAATGAATCCTTGATTGGTATATGCCGCCGCAAAAGGCTGTCGGCGCATGAGGGAAGTCGACGACGATGACGATGAAGAAGAACGGAGGATAATTTGCTGGAGAAAAAAGGGAGATTTCGTCCGGTTTGAGAGGTGGACACTGGACAAGACTACCGAATTGTTCTGGGTGGTGTTATGACTTATGACTTGGTGAGTCTGTAGTGTAGAGGCGGCGATTACAAAATAACCCTAGAGTAGTGTGGTCTGTCTAATTAAAAATAAAATACAGTACAGATTATGAAATCTTGGATAAAAAGGTTTAGATCTTCGTAATCGGGAAATGCTTGAGCTGGCCAACCCCTTATGGGAATGCTTTTTTCTATTTAAATTATGAAAATGCTTTTGTCTTCTTCGATTATGAAAATGCTTCTTCAATTATGAAAATAACTTCTCCAGAGAATTCAAGAAGTCAGCAGTGGGCCTTGTTATTGTAAAAGGTGGCTTTCTTCTGCCTCTGGAGGATCACCACTGCCTATCCACGAGGTAGTCTAGTGTACTTGATATTTGTGGTAGTCTATTGTTACTTGTTATTTGTGGTCTTTTTGTAATATATAGTTTCTGATCCCAATTTCTTTTCTTTCATAACATATGAAATTATGTTTCTGTTTTGACATCGTTTTCTATTTATAAAATACGCCCTTCTTCTCATTTGCTTCTATATCTCACTAGCCCAATTAATTTTTCTATAAATATCGTTATGGTTGTGTGTGCTTGCCACATATAAGACAAGCTGGTACAAGGTGGCTTTCTTTTGCCTCCGAGGGCCACCACTGCCACTCCACGAGGTAGTCTAATGTACTTGATTTTGTGGTAGTCTAATGTTACTTGTTATTTGTGGTCTTTTTGTAATAATATAGTTTCAACTGGAAAATTTCTTTTAATATAGATAATAGATGGTTGTCGAAGGAAGCTTGCATGCTGATTTACTATAAGTAGATGCTTTTAGGGGTATCTAGCTCTGATTTTAGTCTATTTTTTAATGTAATTTATTTATGCCCACTGACTGGTTGAGTTTTGCTATTTGAAGTTGTCCAATCTTTTTGTGTTTTTTTGTTTTAAGGGTAGTGAATTGATTGTGTTTGCTAAAGTAATTGTGTTTCTATGCCAGGATTGTTTGTTGAATTAATTGCGTTTCTATCTCAGGATTTTAAATCAGACAGGTTCGGGAATGAATTCAATGAGTATTTTTATGGAACAGTGGGTGGTCCAACTCATATCATAATTGCCTTGAGCTGGCCAGTCCCTTGTGGAAAATATATAGTGATAGATTTAGAAGCAAGACTACACGCACACGGATCATGGTTCGAACCTTGATATATATTCAATAAAGTACTTCAACGGAAGCATCTCTTTCCACTTCGTGCTAATTTTGAGGATGTAAGACTGCTTATTATTGTATGCTTACTATTTATACTTTTAAATGCTGTTTTACTAATTATTTCACATTAGGAAACTAAATGTTACAAGGACGAGATTATGTATTATTGTGTTGATTTCAATAACCTCACTTCCTTTAGAGCTGCCAAAGACTTTATCTTTCGGGAATGGTTAAAGCATGGTTTACCAACTGGCACTGGAATGTTTATTTAATTGGGGACTGTTGCTTCGGATAAATATACATGATTGTAAGTAATTTTGCTTATTTGATTCTTATAATTAACTTCCTTGTAATTAATTTTTTCAAAAATATTTAATTTATTGTTGTGATTTCAGCTTGTGGTGTTTTAGTTGAACAGACGATTTCATTTGTAGATGCCTTTGAGCAAACAAAGAAACATCTGAGGGTGCATTTTTCGAGGACCCACAGATATCGGGGCAGCAGAGCACCCACAGATGAAGGCAATGTACGACACTAAATTTAGCAAACCCGTTAAGGGGACGAAGCCGTATCTTATCCATGAAATGAGGGTGCATTTTTCGAGGAATAAAGTGGAGGGTGTCGATGGAGTTGCACCTAGGGCAGGGTACCATGTTGTGCAAAGAATGGATACTCGAAAAATGGCACAACTTGGTACCTTGCCCTTGGTGCATCTCCATCGACACCCTCGACTTTCTTCCTCGAAAAATGCACTCTAATTTCATGGATAAGATAAGACTTCGTCTTCTTAACGGGTTTGCTAAATCTAGTGTCGTACATTGCCTTCATCTGTGAGTACTCTGTTGCCCCGATATACCCCCGAAATAACTTAAGCTCAGATGTTTCTTTGCTTGCTCAAAGGCATCTCCAAATGACATCGTTTGTTCAACTAAAACACCACAAGCTGAAATCACAACAATAAATTAAATATTTTTGAAGAAATTAATTACAAGGAAGTTAATTATAAGAATCAGATAAGCAAAATTACTTACAATCATGTATATTTATCCGAAGCAACAGCTCCAAATAAATAAACATTCCAGTACTTCACTCCAGCTGGTAAACCATGCTTTAACCAGCCCCGAAAGATGAAGTCTTTGGCAGCTTTAAAGGAAGTGGGGTTATTGAAATCAACCCAATAATACATAATCTCGTCCTTGTCCCGTTTAGTTTCCTAATATGAAATAATTAGTAAAACATCATTTAGAAGCATACAATAGTAAGCAGTCTTACATCTTCAAAATCAGCATTAACTGGAAAGAGATGCTTCCGCTGAAGTACTTTATTGAATATGTACCAAGGTTCGAACCATGATCTGTGTGCGTATAGTCTTGCTTCTATATCTGTCACTATATATTTTCCATAAGGAACTGACCAGTTCAAGGCGATTATGATATGAGTTGAACCACCCACTGTTCCATAAAAATACTCATTGAATTCATTCCCGAACATGTCTGTTTTAAAATCCTGAGATAGAAACGCAATTAATTCAGCAAACAATCCTGACATAGAAACACAATCAATTGATAAAAAAGTAGAGCGAGGTCCACCATCCTACAAATGTGCCACTTGATCTTCACAGCCAACCGACATTTCTTTTTTTAATAGAGTACGCAACTATGGTTATGGCGGGAAAGTTGATTGGTGTAAAAGATATTAAGAAAGTTGATAGGTATAAGAGATAACATTAGGAATTTGGATATTTATTGAAAGATATTCTCTCATTTTTCAACTTGTGATAAGTTGTTGAATGTATATGTAGATAGTGTAACTTGTCTTTCTTGCTGAAAGATGACAATAATCTTAAATGCTTAGTGTTTCTTTCATAGAAGTAGTTCACTTTCTTATATTTATGTGTATTTGGGCATCGCGAATTTGTTTGAAGTTGAAAGTGAAGCCATTGATCTAAGATTCTCCTCCATAGGTTTGTTTTCAGTTGGAATAATTCAAACTGATAACGGTACCATCTTTCCTATGATTTTATGGCTGTGTTTTGGGTTGAGTCGCTGAGGGTTAAAGCACTGATCGAATTAGATGAGATGACTACCATTGTGATGTTACAGATTTGTGCTCCACAAGTCCAACTACCAAGAGGTACTGGAATAAATTAGATTTACACACCATTTCTAGTATTTTGTTTATTTACATACTATTATTTACTTATAGTGAGTGAGCATTCAATTCACACGAGAAGGTGGTGAAGGAGGAGGTTGTATTGAATCCTGGGATTGGAAGCTAGATGGAAAGAACTGCACTTTCACATGGTCTGTATGTGTTAATTCACCCTTTTCTTGTTAATTCCATCGAAAAAAATTTACTCCCTGGAAATGCAAGGAAACCAGTTTTTCCTTCACAAATTGCTTGTGTTTTTGAACTTCATTGCATCTGTTGTGCAGAATTCAACGTGTTGTGTCAAGATTTAACACCTTCCGACCGGCGATCGCCTCCGAGGCCGAGCGACCGACTTACTGCCGAGCGACCAAGGCAAGCCTGCCGATCGGCGACCAGGCGACCGAGCCTTGGCCCAGCGGACAAGCTACTTCGACCGGCCGAAGGCCCCAGGACCAGTCCCGATGCCGAGCGATCGACCTCAAGACGATCGCCTCTCGGTACTCGGCGATCGACCCTGGCGACCTACGAACGGACGATCTCCTCTCGGCACCTGGCGACCTACCCTTGGCGACCGACCCTTGGCGACCTCCATCCACTGGCCGATGTCGACCTCCGAAGACCATCCAGGTCGATCACCACCGATGGCCATCCAGTCGGCGAAGGCCGAGCCTCAAGACTAGCACCATGTGCAAAAGCCGGGACAAGATCCGCGAATCCCGGGCCATTGACCAAAGTCTGACAGATTCCCTCCACCAGCCGACAGGCCGCCGAAAGCTTGTCGGTAGGGCCACATGTTGACTGACTCCGGACACGTGATGGCTCCTCATTGGACCGTCCAAAGTCAGGCGGCCTCTTCCTCGACTTTAGCCCGACAAACAAGATCTTCTCGACTTTAGCTCGACCTGTGTGGATCGCCCCATTAAAGTATTGGCCGGCAGGCGATCGGCCACTACAGGACAGGACCCGGCTGCCCCTATATAAACAAGGCACCCTGCACTTGGACACCCTCTTCAGTTCCCTTCAGTTTCCTTCTGCAACCTCACGATTCAAGCAATCAATACAGAAGAAAATTACTAAAGACTGCTAACATCCAACTCGCAACAGCCTTTCTTTCGGTCTTACTTCTCCCTACTTTTCTCCTCGAGCATTACACGGCGGACGAAGAACGCCTAGCTTCGCTCAAGAGCCGATCAACGAGTCTTTTACACTCATCAGTATTTAGATTTCTCTCATTAACACTTGTATCCACGAATATTTGTATTAATAACATCTCGCGAGAGCATTCAAGCCCGGGCCTAACAAACCCGGCAAATCTTGTATTATTATCTTTCTCTCGGAAGTGCTCCCGCATTTGTTTGTTGTCCGTCATCCAGCAGTATTAATCTTCGGATAAATATTTTGGGCAACAACAATTGGCGCTAGAAGAAGGGCATCCAACCCTCAAATTTTTACACCTACCGTCCCGAAGAACACTCACTGTTCTCGGGGCAGATACTTGAAGTGACACTCACTGCACTTCAAAGAAATCCTTCAGAAAACATGTCTTCCGCATCCGCGTCGAAGAAAGCCGCCGCCCTGGCCAGACCCCCGCCTGGCCCCACCCGAGCCGCGGCCGATGGTGGAAGGTAGCCGCCGCGGCCGGAGGCGCTCGACCACGTCCCGGGAAGGCGGCCTGCCTCTCGCTCGATCGGTTCCGAACCAAGGAATGATCGAAGGGGGCCCCGCCGTCCTTCAGAGCGACAGAGTGCTCTCGACGCGCCTCCGGCCACGCCCGCCTCTCGCCGGAAGTTCAAGCGGAAGCTTAAGGCACCATCGGCCGAGCAAGCGCCAGGAGGCTCTCGCCGCAAGAAGAGGCGCTGGCAGCCGGGCACGTCTGTCTCGATCGCTCGGGCAATGACCCGACTGGCGGCACCGGGCCCGGCCCACTACGAGACGACGGAGTTGGTGTCCGTCACTGTGAGCTCGGCCTACCCGGCTCCCACAAGGCGATCCAGGCCGCTGGCTCCCGCCGCCAAATTCCCCAGGTCGGCGGCAGCCGGGTCCGGAGATCGGTACACGATCGCCTCGGCCCCGCTCCCAAAGCCGATCCGCAGTGCCGAGCCGCGGCGATCGCGCGCAATGCAACGTCGGATCGACGACATGAAGGCGCTCGCAATCCGGCAAAGGCGCCGTGAGGACGATCGCCCGCCGAGCGAGCCGCCGCGATCGACATCGAGCTCGCCACAGTGCAAGACACGATCGCCCTCCTAAGACACCCGTGTACTGTGGCGATCGGACCCCAAGCACACCCGCACAAGTTCAACATCTACATGACCGGTGTGGGGCACTGGACGCGACCCGCCGCCGAATGTTCCTCCGACACTAGACGACTCGCCCACCGTGGTACACCTCATTGCCACCTCGGTCCATAGGCTCCTTTAACGAGCCGGGCGCACGTCTTCACTAATACTTCGCCACCAGGCCGCCGCCGTAAGGTCCCCATCGCATGTGGCGGATCGTGCAAGGAGAACAGAGTCCGACTCGGACTACATCGACCGGGTTGACATGATCATCCTCAACGCGAGCCCGTAAGCGATGAGACCGCCTCACGCGGTCCTAAGAGGTTTTCGTGGCTTCTCGCCTATGTTCAGCATCTCACGAAGACCCTACCGACGACCTACGCAGCCTTCCGGGCGAGCCGCAGATTTCTGTCTGTGCAAAGGCTTCTTCTTGGCCTAGAGTAGAACACCAAGACTCGCGCGACGACCTCCGGGCCTCCCACTGATCGCTACTACCCGCCAGAGCCGGAGGACTCGATCACCGCCTACACCCATTCTAACATGAGTGACTAGCCGCCGCCCGATCGCTAATTTCGACCTACGAATAAAGCGATCGCCGCCGAGCGACGATCGCCGCCTTCCGCCGATCGCAACATCATCAAGAACCCGGTGGACACGATCGCCATCTACACCAAGATATAACATGACGGACTAAGGCATAAGATCGCTCCACCGCACATCATAAAGCCATGGCCCCGGCAATCGATGGAACCGGCCGCTTGGCCATGCAAGGTCCTTCGCCGAGATCGCCCGCCTTCGTTTAAATACGAGGCCGGCGTAGTCGAGGGCCCTCCAACATTAATCAGTGGACTCATTCCACAAACCCGTCTCAACGCACACTGCCGAGGTCGGCCATCTCCATGGCCGCCGAGGTGGAAGCAGAGCTAACAAGCCGCGGCGTGGAGTTGATTCATCCGACGCCGCCGCAAGGACTCCTCTAGACCGAGACCGCACGCCTTTCGTTTAAAAACAAGGCGAGGCGCAGCCTAACAGAGGACCCTCATAATAAAGTGAGCCACGAGGCACTCATTGTCTTTGTGCACCAAGACACGGTCATGGGGTCGGTCCATCGATCTCCGCGACTGTGCACGATTCCTCAAACAAGCGAAACCACCAAGTTTCCGTGGGGGATCGGCCAATGTTGTTTTTTGCAGGTACAAGACCGAAAGATAGCTAAGCCAATCGACCAGGATTAAGCCCAAGACCGAGTCCTAAGTCAGCTCGGATCGCCCGTCCTCATCCATGCACGATCACCAGCAAGAACCACCTCGCCCCATGTCTTCAACATAGGAGCAAGCTGGGGGGCAATTGTTGTGTCAAGATTTAACACCTTCCGACCGGCGATCGCCTCCGAGGCCGAGCGACTTGCTCGCTGAGCGACCAAGGCAAGCTCGCTGACGGCGATCAGCGACCGAGCCTCGCCCACGTGGACAAGCTACTTCGACCGGCCGAAGGCCCCAGGACCAGTCCCGATGCCGAGCGATCGACCTCAAGACGATCGCCTCTCGGTACTCGGCGATCGACCCTGGCGACCTACGAACGGACGATCTCCTCTCGGCACCTGGCGACCTACCCTTGGCGACCGACCCTTGGCGACCTCCATCCACTGGCCGATGTCGACCTCCGAAGACCATCCAGGTCGATCACCACCGATGGCCATCCAGTCGGCGAAGGCCGAGCCTCAAGACTAGCACCATGTGCAAAAGCCGGGACAAGATCCGCGAATCCCGGGCCATTGACCAAAGTCTGACAGATTCCCTCCACCAGCCGACAGGCCGCCGAAAGCTTGTCGGTAGGGCCACATGTTGACTGACTCCGGACACGTGATGGCTCCTCATTGGACCGTCCAAAGCTGTGGCAGCCTCTTCCTTGGACTTTAGCCCGACAAACAAGATCTTCTCGACTTTGCTGATGCCTGTGGATCGCCCCATTAAAGTATCGGCCGGCAGCGATCGGCCACTACAGATGTGACCCGCCGCCTATATAAACAAGGCACCCTGCACTTGGACACCCTCTTCAGTTCCCTTCAGTTTCCTTCTGCAACCTCACGATTCAAGCAATCAATACAGAAGAAAATTACTAGCACTTGGCTAACATCCAACTCTTGGCAACAGCTTTCTTTCGGTCTTACTTCTCCCGGCCTTTTCTCCTCGAGCAGATTACCGGCGGGACGAAGAACGCCTAGCTTCGCTCAAGAGCCGGATCAACAGAGTCTTTTTACACTCATTGTATTTAGATTTCTCTCATTAACACTTGTATCCACGAATATTTGTATTAATAACATCTCGCGAGAGCATTCAAGCCCGGGCCTAACAAACCCGGCAAATCTTGTATTATTATCTTTCTCTCGGAAGTGCTCCCGCATTTGTTTGTTGTCCGTCATCCAGCAGTATTAATCTTCGGATAAATATTTTGGGCAACAACACAACGCGTGGAGATTCATGATCTATCGGTGGTCATCTTTATCAAAGGATGATGAATAAATTCTTCCATTCTGATAATCTTTTCACATTCTTATTTAAATTTTCTCGTTATGATGGTTTTAAAAATTCTTACCGGATGGAAAACGGTGTGCATAGTGCGCTTCTGCATCACAAGTAAGCTAGCTATATACGTGCAAAATTTATCATTATACTCACAGATATTGTAGTTTAACTAACAGCTGGAAATTTATACAACATGGTTAAGTGTTTTTTCAGGACATTCCAAGATAAATTTCCAGCATCTAACATGGTTTATTTGTTCACAGTGTCTTACTTATATAATTCCTTCCGTAGACGTGCCCATCGCCGGGTCGCCGGGTCGGCAGGCCAGGACCCGGACCCCACCCGTACATATGAAATGTACGGGTTGGCGGGTCGACGGGTCGGCCACGGGTCCGGGTCCGACCCGTCTCAATTTTTTTTTTTTGGAAGTATATAAATTTTTTATTTGTTATCATTTTATACACGAAAAATAACTATAAGTAAACAATGAAATCATTTGAAAAAATGAGCTTGTATTTAATGGTCCATTTTTTCGTCAATGTTTTGCAGTTGTTGACGATTCAGGACACGTCGAAATCCCCGGAGATCAACTTCTTTTTCACTGGTAGTTGTACTACCGTAATAGATACTTTCATGTATAACATCATACTCAAGTTCTTGATTTTCATTTCCAAAACCGGGTGGAGTTTGATTTTGGGGCTCCCAAATAATTATCCCAGATGGTTTCTTCGATTTGCCCCAAAGACCCATTCGCTCGAACTTGGACATTTTGGGAGATGTAGCAATACCCTTTCCCTTGTCAGAACTCGACATAATGATTAAATGCGAAAAAAAGAGAGATTAACTAGTATAACAATTAGCAATGAGAGTTTGAGAGATAGATTATATTGAAGGTGTGAAAAAAATGTGTTGAGTAGTGAAGTATTTATAGATAGGAATTTTTTTTTTTTTTTTTTAAAAACTGAACTAGCCGTTAGACCCGCCGGGTCACGGTTCGACCCGCCGGGTCTAACGGCCACATTCATTTTTTTTTTCTAATTTTCCGCCGGGTCGACGAACTTTGCCTGTGGGTGTCTTCTTGACATCCATTGCCGGTCCCAAACCCGGATAAAAGAGGAGGGTTGCGGTAGGTTAGTGGCAGCCAGCGTAAAACTCGTCACATTCCACGGACATGAATCAAACATTGAAAATCGTTGGGGCGTCTCCTCAGAAGCGACGCGCTGCATTTCATAGGCCCGGGTGCAGTGATAAGTATGCGAGGGTTGCTAGGTCGTGGCCCAGAAGCGGCGCGCCACCTTTACATCTGAGGGTGGTGTCAAATGAAAGGATGCGCTACACTTCGTAGGTCCGGGTGTAGTGGAAAATATGCAAGGGTTGCTAGGTCGTCGCCCGGAAGCGGCGCGCCACCTCGAAGTATGGGTGTGGTGTCAAATGGGCAAGAATCCTTGCAGCGTGGACGGGACAAACAGAGAAGTTAGTTCTTGCGGCTAGTAAGGGTAGTAAGGTGCGGTTTGGAACTTGGAACGTTGGCTCTTTGACGGGGAGATCAGCAGAAGTGGGGGAGGTTATGAAAAGGAGGAGAATTCACATAATGTGTCTACAAGAGACTAAGTGGGTTGGCGAGAAGGCAAGAGTGTTAGCTCGTTGGGGTTACAAGCTTTGGTACGCTGGAAAGGATAGACGTAGAAATGGAGTGGGTATCGTCATTGATAAAGAATTCATTGATGATGTGGTGGAAGTGTCAAGAAAGAGCGATAGAATAATGAGTATTATGCTTGTGATAGGGGATGAGTTTCTAACTATCATAAGTGCTTATGCACCACAAGTAGGATTGGATGCATCGATCAAACAAGAATTTTGGGAAGATTTGGAAGAGGTTGTCGAACGAATTCCTATGGATGAGAAATTGATCATTGGTGGTGACCGCAATGGGCATGTCGGTGTTAGCAGAGATGGATTTGAGAGCATTCATGGGGGCTTTGGTTTTGGGGACAGGAATGAAGCAGGAAATGGTATATTGGATTTCGCATTAGCTCATGACTTGGGTATTATGAACACTTGGTTCGAGAAAAGGGACTCTCATTTGGTGACATATAGAAACGGAGGTAATGCAAGTCAGATTGATTTCTCACTTGGCAAAATTTTGTCTTCCCTCTAAATTTTTTTCATCATATCCCGCCCCAATTTTTTCCCAAAATCAAAATCTCATTTTTAGATCCCTCCATTTTTTATTTCCTCTTCAATCACACATATCCCTTTCCCCCCAAAATCAAAATGATATCCATCACCAACTACAAACCCTGAAATACAAAATCAAAATCACACACACACACACACACTAATTTGCGATACTCTCGAGGGTCGGTTAGTTCTTATCAAAAAACCAGTCTCCACCGCCTCTCTCTTTCTCATTGTTATAGAAAAAACCAGCCTCACCGCTTCTCTCAAAAAACCAGGTTGATGGTGTCATAGAAGCTGATAGGGAGGAATCAGGTGAAGTTGGGTTGTATGGGGGTTGGTAAGTGGCAAAATTATTTTGAAATTTTTTGGATTCATGGTTTGATATTCTTTGAGAGGTTTGAGTTTTGTATTTTAATTTTCGATTTCATGGGGATTGATTAATTTTGGTTTGTTTGGTGTTTTGAAAGGATATGAGGTTATGCGGATGGCTCGGGATGGAAGAAAATGGTTAGTTACATACACCGAACCATGATGACTTCAACATGGGGAGATAGGAATGGTATGTCTTTTTTGTCCCTCTTTTTTATATATATAATTGGTTACTGTCGTCGTGATATAGTTGTTATGTTTGGCTGTCAGGATATGCAGGATATGAGGAACTGTTAGCAGTGGCTAATAGTATTTGTGGCAAGTGTTTCACTTATATTGGTTTGCTTTAAAATTGCAGTCTAACACTTTCCGATGGGTTGTTTGCCATTTGCTTATTTGCTTAAAAAGTATGGTATACATAGATAGGTGTTTATAAAGACCTTTTATCATTTTCAAGTATGATGATTATTTGTTTAAAGAAGTTTTAAGTTATGATTCATTTGTGTTGTCAATGTAAATTATATCCCAAGAATCAAACTGTGGTACATGTAGGCCTTTCTGAGTCTGTCATAATCTATGGTTTACAAAGCTACATAGCTTGCTAAGTTGGTGCATTCTCACTTTTAAGGTTCACTAAGTCTGAAGTGAGAGCCATACGGCTTGACATGGCAATATCACTTTCACCGGCCAAAGTAGTGAGTATACACGACAGCGCACGTTTGCTTCATTATTTGGTTCTATATATGTATTCTCTCCGTGTTGTAGCGTGTGACGTCATGTCCAATGTATTTGCGCTGCCACCTAATGCGTTTAGCTCCACTGGGAAGACTTTATTTGCGCCATCTGTGAGAACCAAAAGAAAATTGCCCTTTAAATTCAGGTGTTGTAAATGTGAACTAAAAGTTGATTCTCTCTTATTTTCTTTTATGTGCAGCTTTATGGTTCTGTCTTAGCGGTACATGTAAATCAGCGCTCGAATTCCGTTTTGACGCCGGAATTGAGGTACCTTTCTTGCTCATCTACTTGGTATGCAAATATTATATTTCTATATTCTTTTATCGTTCTCTCAGTAGCTATCTACCTCAATTGGACTGCGATTATTTAGCATGTATTTGTTTTTGTTCGTTATTTATTTATGATTTAGATGGTGTTTTAATGGATGTTACTTGATACAGGTTGTAGTTGGATTAACTGTAGATGGGACACGGATTGTTGCAAAAGCTGAATCTGATGTCCACAACTATGAAAGGTTGCCTCGCTTTCCATTTTGCTTTTTTGTTACTTAATATGCCATTAGTCGGCTTTTGGATTGTTTTTTAAGGACGTTCTTGGCATATATACGTGGGAGTATAGGATTACATACATATGCGAAAATGATACACACTTTATTTTTTATTAGAATTTACTGCTTGGTGATAAAAATTCCAATTTGCAAAAGGTATAATTAATATGCAGAACCAAGTTTGTTTGATCTTTTGATAGCCATTTGACCGATATATAATATTCATATTACATTAGCAAATCCATATTAATAAAGCCGAACATAGTGAATCTGAATCATTGCTTGCCGAGTTCGTAGCATTGCATAATCCGGCATCCCACAAATCTGTATATCATCTAACGCTCGAGAAAGAACTCGAAAAAGATTTACGCCGACAAGTCATGAATTGGAAACTTACGATCCATTTAGTTTGCTTACTGAAAATGGTAACACCAAAGGATGACCTCAAACTCCCAACTCATGATGCTCTCTTGACCCGGGTATATTATGCAGCCCGCTTATTTTAGCTAACGTGGTGTGCTATTTTACATCTTTAAGTCAAGATTTCGTTGTTTTGATCGAATGAATCAATTGAATCGACCGAATCGAATCGAATCAATCAATCAATCGATGTGATTCGAATCAAATATATATTAAGGGTAAATAATAATAATAATAATAATAATAATGGTAAATAATAATAATAGTAATTAACAACAACAACGATAATAGTAATATTATAAGTAATAATAACAATAATAATAATTAAGATTAATAATAATAATAATAAGAAGAAGAAGAAGAGTCGAATCGAATCGAATCAATCGAACGGACTCAATCGAATCAATCGAATGGACTCGAATCGAATCGAATCAAAATCAAAATAAGTCCAAAAGAACAGGGCCTACTTCAAATTATATGAAAATTGACTAGTGGACTGCTTTTTCATGAGATAATAGCGTTACAAATGTATATTCGTGGATGATCTTATAATGATTGTATTTGTGCAAGTAAATGTAATTGAAGTTGTTATAAGAAAATCGTGTCACATGTTAATGCTAGCTTATAACAACGATAACTTGCCCTTCCTTACAGCCTCGGACTTTAGGCCACTGCCGGTTAGCCTTGTGGATGATGCGGTTTCTGATGTCGAGGTGCTTTGTCCTGGAAATGTTGCACGTTCTGGACGAAAAAGAGGGTGAGATCAGACGGTAAACTGTCAGTTCAATTATATAACACACAACATTCTGAATGGTTGTATGTAAGCAATATATATATATATATATATTAAATTACTTTTTGGTAGCAGTCGACACAGGGAGGGCATCTCCTGGTATCTTATCTAGGAATAAACGGCCGCGTTGCACCCAACAAAGTAATGTTTTCATTTCATTGTTGTGTGTTTCAGACACCTGCTGTTTATGGTACTTACTCTGGTCACACTTATTAATACATTTGGCCACTTTTGGTTAACTTGTATGTGACTAAATAACAAAAAAAAAAAAAACAAGGTTTGTGTGACTAAATATTACAAAATGCCACACAAACCTTAAATTCATGTGACCATTGGATGAACAATGGTCACACAAAATACACATTCACTTGACTTTAAACAACATATGGTCAAACTTATTAACACTTTTGGCACTTTTTTTTAAATTATATGTGACTAACTCCAAAAAAACAACACCCGTTGTGTGACTAAATCATCACAAACGTCACATTTATTATATATTCATGTGGCCACAGGACGGGAAATAGTCACACAAAATACACATTTACTTGAATAAATCATCTCAAATGTCACATATATTATATATTTATGTGGCCAAAGGACGAACAATAGTTACTCTCAAAAACCATTCGTGTGACTATAAACTTGTGCCTAATTTGTCACACATATTCGTGTTTTGGTCACTCTTTTTCAATAAAAAAGGCCACAAACTCAACAATGTCACCGTAGGACACCTACCGTGGCGCGATCTTTGGTGACAAACACCAAAAAAAACGTGTGTGACTATATGCATATCGTCACACATTTTTGGAGTAACCAGTACCACTTTTTGTACCAGTGTAGACAGCCCTAGATATTTCACAAGTGTATAGATATATTCTCAAAATTCACTTGATCCTCATTAGTCCACATAGCCCCTTCTGCCGTTCCCCATCACCCTAAATTATAAGGTGATGTATATATACATCGGGGGTATGAGAGTTTTTGCCTTATGTTATTTATCTGTGCACAAGTATAACTTTTGGGTTTATTTTTCGAAGATTCTTCTCTGCATTTTGGGAAAGAACAGAATTCTCATAATTAATTTACATGATGCGGAAAGAAGCACGGTGTTTCTGTTGGGATTTTGTTGTAAAATAAATGAGGGTCTTATCCCACATTTAAAGAGCACAAAGAGTGGGAGGCTTCCTACTCCAATAAAAGAAGCCATCCCACATTGGAAACAAGAAAAGAGTTGGAGGCTTCCTAATGCTATATACCCTCTTGAGCCATATTATTTTGGTCGTTCATAGTCTATGTTGTATTGGATATGTCCGACGATTTGCGACTGGTCGTTCATAAGCCAAGGGGTATGTTCGATAGTCGGGTTTGTTTCTTTGAGATCTGTATTGTGAAGATTTATAGCTTCGGGTTGTTCGGCTTTCAGGCCATCGTGATATTTTGGCAGCTTCGATCTATTCGGCTTTCAGGCCATCGTGATATTTTGCCAGCTTCGGCTGAGGGGCTTTCAGGCCATTGTGATGTATCGGTATTTCCGTTGGAGCCTTTGGGCATTGTGATTCGTATTTATTTCAGCGTTGGTTTGGTTTACCTTCGGGTAATGTATTGTTGTGTTCTATATTGATGATTCGCCGTTGGGCACTTATGTTCTAACCTATTGAGCAGGTATTGATCGTATGTCGTGGGCATAGTATTTCACGAATGCTCGATTCTTCTTTGGTTTGTGAGCATCTCGTACTACCATTGTTGTACTGTTCATTCTGCCTTTGGATGCATATCATGTTGTACATGTATTTGATATTCATTATCTGGATGACTGACTCCGTGGGGGCGGAACATGTTTTCATGTTTTAGGTGCTTGCGAGGAGAGAGTTGAGACACAGGGGCATGACGATGGCGACGAGGCATTCGAGCGATACTAGTCCGAGATATTTTGGGTTCATGTGGGTCAGACAGTTTGGAGTACTCCAATTTTGTTCAGTCGTTGTCGTTTTGTATTATCCGAGAAAGGCTCGTGGATGTTGTTGTATTTTATTTTGGCCATGTAGGCCCATCCTTGTCGTTGAAATTCCATATCGGAATAGTATGTCGGACATCATAGTAGGGTCTGTGATTTCCTATTTTGGTCAGTTTGTTGTATATTAGTCGTGTTCGCCTCGTGGATCACCTGGTGTGGGGTCCACGGCACTGTAATAACTCAATGGGATTTGGGGGTGTTACATAAGATGGTATCAGAGAATTGGGTTGTGAGATACCCTGATATGTGAGTTATGTGGCTCTACCGACGCGGTAGTAGTGGGGCTGTCAGGTTATGACAACTTGGGCAGTCGGGTTTTGTGAGTCGTGATAGTTGGACGATTGTATGAGTCATTTTTTTTTTCATCGAGTCGTCGTCAGTGAAGACTAGTATTGCAAGACCTCGAAGCTTCGTATGGCCTGTGTAAGGACTCGATTCTCTTTATATTCATACATTTATTATGTCATTGATTATACATGTTTTGTTGAAACCTCTATGTAACATTTGTGTTACGATTCATTCATGATTATTTATTTTGGAGCATGTGGGCTCAGTATTGGCTATGATTAGCATGGTTGATGTGATTTTCTTTCCTTTTGGTTCTGTACCCGAGATTTTTGTGATGATCTGGGTAATTGTTCATTGTGATTCAAGACGTCAAGTCGTGAGGACTTGGGCGTGCGGTTGATATGGTCCCGAGGACTATTTGTGCGTTGTTATTTTCTTTTGTGGTGCGAGTCAGTGATTGCATGGGCGTTCGATGCTGACGATAACGGGGAAGTGTACACCGATGGTTGTAGGTATGTACAATGAGCGGCTCCCTCGGGATGTGTACGCCGATGTTACTAGTCATGCGGTTTGTACGACTTCCTGGCTGGTCTCTAGCAGGAGAGTCATGTTTTGGCTAATCTCGCACTTGGTTGAGTGTCTTTATCACTTGATTTTTTTCGCCTTGTTCAGGCAGAGGAGACGTAGGGACCCGTGGGGTCGGCTCAGTTACTCAGGCGGAATTGCTCGTATTGAGGAGTATTCCTGGAGATGTTATTTTCTTATCCTGCTGGATAGTCCGTGCCCCGACTTGTGCACCCTGAGTTTCGGGGACGAAACTCTTTTTAAGGGAGGGAGTATGTAATATCCGGGGGTAATTTTTTTTTTCGTGTTACTGTTGAGTTGTACGTATTCATTTGGAATTGTACATGTGTTGTTGTTTGGACTATACAATGTATATTGTATTGGGATATTTCGGGATCGAAATATTTATTCTTGTCGTCGGATTGGTTTCATCGTTTGGATGTTGCTTGGTGAATTTGGAATTTTGGCTAAGTTTATAGCCATAGCGTACGCTACCTATGTAGCATTACGTACGCTAATTTGTTGCGATTACGTCTGTTACGCCCTGAGGTTTACGTACGTAATGCGTGGTCGGTGGTAGGAACCTTCCTCGTAGTCAACTTTCGGCTGATATGGCCAGGTTATCTTTGGGGGATCATATATATATAATATGTTATCATCTCTTGTCATCTTCTCTCTCCCTCTCACGTTATCATTATCCCTCTCTCTCCTCCCTTTCGCTCCAGCTCTCTGACACGCTTTTAGTGTAACTATCGCAAGTGCACGATATCGTATCAAGTAGTAAAGTGGACTTTTTGAGTCCGGTTTATCGATCCCACAAGGAAGTTTGGTTATAATTTGAATGATACACTATTAGTCTATTTTTATAGATACTTAAGATGAGCGAAACACACAATTAAAAAAGTTTGGTTTAATAATTTCAAAGAAATTGCAATAATAGTTCTAATATTATAAGGAAATAAAAAGATAGCAATAATAATAGATTGATTATCGATAAAATGAAATAGTTGAGATTACAAACTTAGTTCGTCATTAGTTATAAAAGATGTATTGGAGATCATAAGATGAATTTACTTATTATGTTGTGTAGATTCGATTTTCCTTAAAAAGACGGTTTCTCTTTCGAACTATAAAACACCCTTACATATCAATCAATCCACTATATTTCTATGTTGATCGGCTTCAATACATAAGATTAGATTTATGAAAATAACTCAAAGAATCATCTAAGGACTAGGGGTATATTTCTATCTCCTAGAACAACTTAGAGTGAAGATCATTTGATTTAATCAAACATATTTTCTTTCGAAACATATGAAGACCATAAATATCGTCATTTATTGGCCAAATAAATAAAGATTGTTAAAACAATGAAAATCACACACAATAATAAGTAATTCACAATAGATCTTTATACAAACATAAATAACATGACTAACCTTGTTTATAATCCCAACTAAAAATTACTTAGCCCATGAAGGGTTTATTACACATATTACAAGCTTGTGTGGTCATTATTAGTTGAATCAAGAGAAAGAATTGATCCTAACTCCCTTAGTAGATAAAGGAGATAGAAACAATAAATTCTCTGAACAACATATGTTATACCACACTTATAAAAATCACTCAAGAACACAAGTGTGTTCTTCACACAAAAAGAAAAGTTTACAAAAAAAATGGAAAATTATAAGATGAATGATGAATGATGAAGGATCTAAGGGGTCTATTTATACACCTAAAGTCATCTAATAGCTCCAAAACTCCAGCATTATTACATTAGATCGGATCAATGCCAGTCATCCCCTCAATAATACACCAAAAGTATAAAAAATTAGATAGATCATAGGAGTCTGTCAAGAGTTACTAGTAACATCTGTGAGTTACTACTGTAACTAGGTGACTTACTAGTAACTCCCGAATGTTACTACGTAACGTGGCTTCGTAAATTTGCTCATTTGAAGCTTTGATAGTTACGTTTTCATTTCGAATTCTCGACTTTGCGTTTTTGCCAGATCTTCTTCGGATGATAACTTTTGATATATAACTCGATTTTGAATCCTAAAGATCGCCGAATTCGTCTGAAAGCCCTACAACATGAATATATCAAAATTCAATAAATAGAATATTTATTAAACATGTTGTTTCTTGAGTAATTCAGTTATTTAATCCGATCATCATCCGATAAAAATAAAATTATTAAAACTAATAAATTAAAAGCAAAAAACGAGTAGACTAGCTCAATTATGGGTGAATTTTATCGATACAAATCATGGATAAGTGTACAAAACTGACACTTATCACACCCCCAAACTTGAATTCTTGCTAGTCCCGAGCAAGACTCTTTATTATTCACACTCCAAAAATAAAAAAAATAAAAATAAAACAAAAATAAGAATAAATTAAAAAAAAAAGGAGATCAAAATGCCATTAATAAACAACAACCAACTTTATACAGTAGATAGAAATGAATCAAGATTCAAAATAAATCTACTAATGTTTTTGAAGTTAAAACACGGTTTTTATTTTGTAATTTCAAAATGTAAGGTTTCCCCCAATAGGTTGATTATTTCTTTCCCACTGGTGATACACACGACTCCCTTTAATGGTTGCTCTCGATCACTCGTTTATTTTTCGACTCAATATGAAGAAGAATTTTGTTGGCGTCATCAAATATTGTGATTTTCACAAAATTGAGTGTATTGAAATTCAGCTGCTAATTAATTCAAATCTGCTCATAAACTACATCCCTTTTAGTGATAGCTTTCACACCGTTATTTGCTAACGTGTAGCTCTTTTCACTAACACAATTTCTATCTCATTATTTTTTTTTTTTTTTTTAAAAAGGTGATAGCTTTCACACCGTTATTTGCTAACGTTTAGCTCTTTCACCAATTTTTCTCAGACTACGCACCAACAATGGTTAGTCCTTTATTTTTCGCAAAATTTAAGACTTCCAAAATTAGCATTGTTTCCGCTCAACACTTCTCCTTTTCGTCATTTATTTTTGTAGGTGATAGCTTTCACACCGTTATTTGCTAACGTGTAGCTCTTTTCACCAATGACTCCTTTTTTTTTTTTTAGGAATAGAATTTTGCGTAAAATCATTTTTAGTTAAGCATGAAAATCAAAAACTCCACAAATTAAGTAAATTTCGCTTTATTTTTCATCAACCAATTGATTCTTCTTTTCTCAAGGTAACGAATGACTCGATTTTACATGATAATTACAAGGCTTGGAAAGAGAGATTAAGGCTCAAAAATTTTGGAATATACAAATTTTTTTTACCGGTTAAAACGATTTAGAAGCTTGTATATAGCTAATTTATTGGTGTTTTGGCCAGATCTAGAAGTCTCATAAATCAAAATACTATATATATATATATATATATATATATATATATATATATATATGGGCGATTTACATATGACTACCTTTTTAGATGGTCTAATTACAGTTTGGTCCCTATTGTTTCAGATATTACAATGAAGGACAAACTTTGCACTGTCCAGAAACTATATTTACAACGAAGGACAAAAGTCAAATTTTCAGATGATGTCACTGGAGAGAGAGTACTGATATTCCGAATTTGCCCTTTTATTTTTCCTTTTCTTGTTTACCCATATTTTTTTCGCCTCACGTGAGTGGCACATACGCTGACCTCATCAGAATATATATAACACTTTTGACTTCAAAGGTAATAATTTTCAAGCTTTCTAGAAAAAAATATTTTTTCCAAAAAGAAAGTATTTTCTAGGAAAAATATTATTTTTCAAAAATAATTTATTTTACGGGAAATAAATTATCTTTTCAAAAAATATTATTTTATGGGAAATAAATTATCTTTTGAAAAAATATTATTTTGTTGAATTTTTATTTTTTTGAAAAATTAAAAATATTTTCGGAGAAAAATTATTTTTGGACAAAATAATATTTTTCGAAATAAAATTATTTTTGGAAAAAATATTATTTTTTCAAAAAATAAAACAATTTTCAGAAAAAAATAAAAAAATATTTTTCGAAAATTAAAAAGATATTTTCGAGAAAAAGGTATTTTTAGGCAAAATAATATTTTTCGAAATTAAATTATTTTCTGAAAAAGATTATTTTTTCAAAAATAAAATTATTTTCTCGAAAACAAAAAAATTCAAAAAATTAAAAAAATATTTTCTCGAGGAAAAATTTTTTTGCAAAATAATATTTTTTTGAAATAAAATTATTTTCTTGAAAAAATATTATTTTTTCGAAAAAATAAAATATTTTCTGGAAAAAAAATAAAATTAAATATTTTTGCGAAAAATAATATATTTTCAGGAAAAAAATTATATTTCGAAAAAAAATTATTTTCTGAAAAAAGAATATTTTTTAAAAGAAATGTATTAGCCAAACACTTTAATAATTTATAAGCTATTTGTTTAATATGAAATGTATTTTAAAAGAAATGTTTTATTCAAGTAAATAGAGGGGCATTTTCGTCTTTTTAATAGAAGTCAACACCAATTCAGATTTGTGTCCTTCGTTGTAATTTATGAAACAATAGGGACTAAAGTGTAAAGAGGCCATCTAATAGGGTAGTTGACTGTAAAAATTAAGGCAAATAACCAAATCAATCAAAACACACCAAAATTACAACAAACCAAAATATTAAAACAAACCACCCCCAAACTTGAAAATAAAACTGTCCTCAGTTTAAAAATAAAAAAATAAAAATCAATGCAGAAAAGCAGAATACTCCCTGTTAAGAAAGTTGATGTCTGAGCTAACGCCTTTAAGAATCTGCAAGAGAATAAATATACGAGGCACACAACAAAAGAAAATAAAATATACTCGTAAGTATAACACAATTTTTAAGATGCGCATCAAGAAAGTCCGAAGAGTCGCCTTACGCTGCCATCAAAGTTTTTATAAAAGCAAAACACGAAATAAAAATTACAGCAATACAAAAATCGCGAATAGATGTGCGTCAAGAGATCAAGAAGAAACTCCTTAAGCTGCCATCATTTAGCAAGATTATTACACACGACAGAAAGTAAAAATACAAGAGGTCCGGCATGGGTTATCAAATGGAGAGGAATGAATCCACTTTTCATTTTCTCACGGTAAAATCTTCTACCCACACAATTTTAGCTAGAGCTGGATCTGGTTGAGGAACAAATTCATTGAGTTTTTTGATTAGTTCTTCTGGTGTTGTTGCAACGACTATGATTCGTTTTGCACGCTCGTAAATAAACCCCTTTTCAGCAGAGTATGTAATATCCGCGTTTTCTATTTTTAGTAATTTCTATTTTTGGTGTTTATTCGTTTCGGACAACTCGCTTGGCACTATTTTGGAATTCTGAATCTATTTTGTTCTTGGAGTTTCTCCGCTTGGACGAGTCTCGATGATGTTTTTACGTAAATTCATCTTGAGTTATATTATGTCGCATGTGTTTTCGATTCTCGTTAAACTCGTTCGATTTCGTCATTTTCCTATTTCCATGAGTTCGTATGGTTGAGTAGAGTATGTTGCGAGTTTCGGATTGTTAATCCGACGTTGTATCGTGAATTTTCGATTGTTTGGGCCATTTTGTAATTTCTTAAGAGTTTAGGGTGTCTTTACCCTCCTTGTCGTATTATGGATTCCTCGGTAGTTAGAAGTGCATTTTCTTTCATTTTCGGCTTCGTTGTTATGAACACCTCGTAATTACACCTTTAATTCTATCCTTGTGTCGTGTTCCATCGTTGTATCGACTGTGCTGAATGTGATTGTTCAGAACTGGAAACTGCTGCATGCATAACGTACGTTATGCATGATCCATAACGTACGTTATGGCCTTCGCATTTTAGTACAGGCAGTTTGTTACGTACGTTAACCAGTGTTGGGTTACGTACGTAACCCTCATAACGTACGTTAACAGCTTGTGTTAACGTACGTAACGCGCTATCAGGCCTTTTAATCCCTGACTTATCCTCAGTCGCCTCATTTCGTTTCTTTTCTTTCCTTCTCGCGACGTGAGTTCCCTTTGAGCGAATTGGAGCGATTTGTCCGGTGCAATCCGTAGAAACCCTCTGTAGGCTGATTATTGCGTTCCAAGGAAGATTAATCATCATCATTCTCCGTCTGGATCGAGGTATATTTCTTTAGAACCCTAGTTTTTGGGGATTTCGGGATTTTGGCAAATTCTTCCTTTTAATCCGATTTAGCTTCGACGACTTGTTAGATTACGATTGTGTATTCGTAAATCCCTTGTTACCGTTATAGTTTAACGGATTTAACCTAGTAAATTCTCCATTGTTAGATTTTAACCGTCTTGGACTTCGTATTGACCGACAAATCGTTCCAAGGGGTAGAATTAGGATTAATTCTTACCTTCCGCATTATTGAGACTTGTGTATACCGTTATTGTGTTAGGAACGGATTTGGGAAAATTGTTCGGATCGAAACCTAATCCTTCGTCGTTCCTTCGTTTCGTCTTATTCCAGGCAAGTACATGTATTACATTCCGTTATGTGCGTATGATTTTGATGCGAATGATGTAAATGGTATTATTGAACGAATGTGTTGTTTCTCTTCCACCTGGGGATGGCATGTGGCCTCTGGGGGCCGATACTAATGGGTACGGCCACGGGAGTGGACTTGGGTGCGTGCGTTGATGTTCTTCCACCTGGGGACGGTTCGACGGGACCTCTGGGGGCCGATACTAATGGGTACGGCCGCGGAAGTGGTTTCTCACCTGGGGACGGTCCGACGGGACCTCTGGGGACCGATACTAATGGGTACGGTCGCGAGTTACCAAGCTTGGATAATCGTGATGTGGAAACTTGTTGATATACTGTTTTGGTGTTAATGTGATATTCCGGAATATTGATTTTCAAAATGATTTCCTTAACGAATTGTTTGCGTTGAATAGCGTATGTATATAATGTTGTGTAATTATGTACTTGCACTAGCTATTCGAATGCTAACCCCTTAAATGGGAGAAATGCGTCTTATGCATTTCAGGTACTGGTCGAGATGAGGAGCTGGCACGGGATGCGCATGCAAAGGATGGGTTGGCATGATGATGTGGCTCGAGTCTGTATTTTTTTGTTTTGTCATTGCATCTGTTGATTCCTGGAGTTAGACTGTTTATTTTTAAACATGGTTTAAGTCCCCTGCGTGGGCAATAAATTGGTATTTAACTTATGACTCATGTACTCCGTTAAAATGTTTTGGCCGAGGCCACGGCCTTATTTACTTTTTGGGTGCATCTTTTGGGTTATCATTGTGGTTTATGTGTCATGAGTTAGCCTGGTAGACCTCACGGGGGTTCTACGGCGTGTAATGTCCCATTTGTGAATTGGGATGTTACAATTATGGTATCAGAGCTTAGGTTTTGAATACCTAGGCTGTCGGTTAATTTTTGGGTCTGTTAGTGGCGTCATTAGAGTCAGTCGTTGAGCCTAATATCATCGTGCTACCGTCTTTTCGTGCGACCCGTGGCTGTAAGTCTCCTCGAACTCTTATATTTCTATATTCGTTTTCTTACGTTGTTTGGGATTGTGAATTGTGATACCAACCTTATAGATTGTGAATCTTTCTGATCTTGTTCTTTTCGTATTTTCTTCAGTATGTTGAGAGGTCGTGGTACTGGGCCTAGGAGCGGCCGAGGCCGTGGTCGGCCGATAATGAAGAGGGCTCACTTTCTCGATCCTCTGCAGACTGCCTCTCACTCAAGGCCGTCGGTAATAATGCCGACGCTGGCTACCGCCGTACTCAGCAGCTTAGTAGCCCGGCCTTGCTCAGATAGCTCGGGGTGGACGCCTTAATCCGCCCCGACACCCGAAGAGGAAGCTAGTAAGTGGTTTCACGGTGTCTAAGATGCACCCTCCTCGTTTCTCCGGATCTTCCGACTCCTCGGTTGGGAGAATTGGCTCTTTCAGTTGTCCAGACCTTTGATGCCGTAGCTTGTCACGAAGACAGAGGGTACATATTGCCCAAGACCTCCCGGATAAGGAAGGCTGCGAATGGTGGGAGGCCGTTGCGCCTGAGACCGTCGGGCCACTTGGGATGAGTTCGTGGCCGCTATGGAAGCAGAATATTGTCCGCCGCTACCAAAGAACGCAGATTGTGGAGTTCTTCACTACCACACCTCGGGATGTGCCTATTTCTCGTGCCATCATTTCTTACAATCAAGATTGGGTTTCGTGAGAGATCAAGTGAGAACGGAGGCCGATAAAATCCGTTACTTCAATATGCGCATGAAGCCGCATATTAGACAGAGTATGGCGCCGCTCATGTGTGCCACTTTGAAGGAATACTGTGATCGCGCTCCGCGATCGAGATGGTCGCCCAGAATCGAGTCGGTTTCGGAAGCTAAGAAGCGAAGACTACCGGGCGGGTTCTCGGCAGAAAGGTGGTCGGGCGAGGTCTCGCTCGCTCCTACACTGGGAAGAGGCCGTTTCATCAGTCGGTGGATCTCGTGGTAACCGTTTGGTCCATCTGTGACACTGGCGGAGAGTTTGTTTTAATTGCAGTCGGCCGAGCACGTTATGAAGGATTGCCCATTTCGTTAGTTGCTTGCTTTACTTGCGATGACAGATCGCATCGGCGGCCCATCGTGAGAGGGCCACCAGTGGCCGCTAGAGTTCCGACTACCACCGCCGATCGAGGGATCACAAGACTCAGCCTACTCATGTTACCGCAGGTCGGGCCGTGGTAGGGGCTGGTCACCTGGATCGCCGTCTGTTGCCGAGTTCGGGTTGATTCACCCCGATCAGACGATGAGGCGACAGAGGAGACAGATGTTCCAGTGGCGCTGTGTACTACTCAGATCCTTACTCATCCAAAGGTCGGTGATTTTTGATTCGGTGCTACCCATTCCTTTATTGCTTGGATTGTGTGAGTCGTATTGGTTTTGACCGCTTGTTTGAGTGTGAGCCGTTTGTAGTGGGTACACCTGCTGGGATCGTATGGTTGGGGACCGGAAGTTAGGGATTGCCCGGTGAGGATCGGGAGCCGGATCGCCTCGAATCTCATTGTTATAGACCTTAAGGGTGAGGATTTGATCATCGGGGATGATTGGTTGGATCGTCACGGTGCTATCATGAACTATCGGACTCGTACCATCTCGATAGTTGCCGAGGACGGCACCGAGCATACTCTCGCTTACCGTAAGCCAGTAGATCGGGGAGTGTGATTAGCGCCTTGAAGGCGATGAAACTTCCGAACTGTGGTCAGGTTGTGCCATCGGTGTTTCGCTCTGCAGCGGAAGATGGTGGGGTTGACATATCGTCGATTCCGGTTGTTAGCGAGTATCCCGATGTATTTCGGACGACTTGCGGGATTACCACCACATCGAGAGGTGGAGTTTCCTATTGATCTTGAGCCGAATGCGGCCCCTATTTCTCGAGCACCGCACCGTATGGCACCGTCGGAGATGCTAGAGTTGAAGAATCGATGGGAGAGTTGTTAGATAAAGGGTATATTCGACCGAGCGCATCGCCTTGGGGTGCGCCCGTACTTTTGTTAAGAAGAAGGATGGATCGCTTCGTTTATGTATCGATTATCGAGAATTAAACAAGTTTACCATCAAAAATAAATACCCTTTGCCGGATTGACGACTTGTTTGATCGGCCAGGAGCGGCGTCTTTTTCAAGATTGACTTGCGATCGGGCTACTACGATTGAGGATTCGGACAATGATATACCGAAAGCCGCTTTCGGACGAGATATGGCCATTACGAGTTTGTGGTTATGCCTTTCGCCAACTAATGCCCACAGTTGTTCATGCAATTGATGAACAAAGTTTTTATTGAGTATCTGGACAAATTCGTAGTCGTCTTTATCGATGACATTCTTATCTATTCACGGAGTCGGGAGGAGCACGCCTTACATCTCTGGATTGTATTAGACATTTTGAGAGCTGAGCAGTTGTATGCGAAGTTCTCTAAGTGTGAGTTTTGGCTCGAGGAAGTGATGTTCCTCGGGTATGTGATTTCAGCAGAGGGAGTTCGGGTAGATCCGCAGAAGATAGAGGCGGTGATGGCTTGGGAGCCGCCTAAGAATGTGAAGGAGGTGAGGAGTTTTCTGGGTCTTGCCGGCTATTACCGTAGATTCGTTGAGGGATTTTCTAAGATTGCTAGACCACTCACTCAGTTGCTCCGTAAAACTCGAAGTTCGAGTGGACCGCATGCAGACAAGACAGCTTTTGATGAGTTAAAGAGACGTTTGACTACCGCACTGCTTTAGCATTGCCTCGGGGAACGAGGATTTCGTAGTGTATAGTGATGCTTCGGGCCTTGGGCTCGGATGTGTTTTGATGCAGAGAGATAGGTCATTGCGTATGCGTCCCCGCCGATTGAAACCTTATGAGGTGAATTACCCCACGCACGATTTGGAGTTAGTCTGCGGTCGTTTCGCCTTAAAGATCTAGAGGCATTATCTCTATGGGTCGTCGTGTAAGATTTTACAGATCACAAGAGTTTGAAGTATATCTTCAATGTAAAGAGTTAAATATGAGACAGCGTAGGTGGTTGGAGCTAATTAAAGATTACGACCTCGAGATACTTTACCATCCGGGTAAGGCTAACGTAGTGGCCGATGCGTTGAGCCGTAGGCCGATGGCGCATGAGATGTTGGAGGTACTTACACCACAGTAGGATCCAGCGAGATTTTATCTCACAAAATATTGAGGTTTGGGTTCGAGAGTTCAGGCCGATTATGCGCATTAGAGATCACTTCCCTCGATCGATGATATCAAGGCGAAACAAGATGATGATCCGTGTTTGGTCCAGTTGATCGAGGATCCGAGGAAAGGGAAAGCCCCGGATTTGTGGTTCGTGATGATGGCGTTTCGAGATTTCGCGTACTATGTGTACCGAATGATATTGAGCCGAGACAAGATCTTGAGTGAAGCTCATACCACACCTTACTCCATACATCCCGATACGAATAAAATGTACAAGGATGTGAGGAGCAACTACCGGTGGAGTAATTTGAAGACAGACGTTAGCGAGTTTGTGTCGAGGTGTTTGACACAAGCCAGTTAAAATCGAGCATCGCGACCGCTGGGATTTTACGACCACTTCCTATCCCAGAGTGGAAATGGGAGGATATTTCTATGGATTTCATTACCGGTATGCCTAAGACTCGGACTGGAATGAACATGATTTGGGTCGTTGTCGATCGACTAACCAAATCAGCTCATTTTCTGAGTATTAAGGACACTTGGGGGCCAGAGAGACTTGCACGAGTGTTTATTGCGGAGATCGTGAGGTTACATGGGACCCCTAAGAGTATTGTTTCGGATCGTGATGGCCGGTTCATATCACATTTTTGGCAGGCCGTTCATAGAGCTTTGGGAACCGAGTTGAGACTTAGTACATCCTACCACCCTCAGACAGACGGACAGTCTGAGCGGACGATACAGACGCTAGAGGATATGTTGCGAGCCTGTGCTTTAGATTGGAAGGATGATTGGGAGTCGCACTTGCCATTGATCGAGTTCACATACAACAATAGTTGGCACGCCTCGATCAAAATGGCACCATTCGAGGCATTGTATGGGAGGAGGTGCAGATCACCATTGTGTTGGGACGATGCGTCCGAGTTGATTGGTACCGAGCCTGATATGGTAGTTGAGACGAGAGAGAAGATTACTCTGATTCGTGATAGATTGTTGACGGCCCAGAGTTGACAGAAGTCTTATGCCGATACACGTCGCCGACCGTTGGAGTTTGAGGTAGGAGACCATGTGTTGCTTAAGGTGTCGCCGACACGGGGAGTTTACCGCTTCGGTCGGAAGGGTAAACTCAGTCCGAGATTTATTGGACCGTTCGAGATTCTAGAGAGAGTTGGAGAGCTTGCATATCGGTTAGGTTTGCCGTCCCTGAGCCACGTGCATAACGTATTTCATGTTTCCCAGCTTAGGAAGTACGTACCGGACCCTAGCCATATTATTGATTTTGGAGAGATCGAGTTGGGGCCCGACATTACCTTCGAGGAGAGGCCGATTCAGATCTTAGAGCGTCGGGTGAAGCAACTCAGGCACAAAACCATTCCTTTGGTTAAAGTGCAGTGGTCGAGGCATGGATCCGAGGAAGCCACGTGGGAAACGGAGGAGAGTATGAGGTTGAGATACCCCGAGTTATTCGTGTTGTAAGTTTCGGGACGAAACTTATTTTTAGGGGGGGTAATGTAATATCCGCATTTTCTATTTTTAGTAATTTCTATTTTTGGTGTTTATTCGTTTCGGACAACTCGCTTGGCACTATTTTGGAATTCTGAATCTATTTTGTTCTTGGAGTTTCTCCGCTTGGACGAGTCTCGATGATGTTTTTACGTAAATTCATCTTGAGTTATATTATGTCGCATGTGTTTTCGATTCTCGTTAAACTCGTTCGATTTCGTCATTTTCCTATTTCCATGAGTTCGTATGGTTGAGTAGAGTATGTTGCGAGTTTCGGATTGTTAATCCGACGTTGTATCGTGAATTTTCGATTGTTTGGGCCATTTTGTAATTTCTTAAGAGTTTAGGGTGTCTTTACCCTCCTTGTCGTATTGTGGATTCCTCGGTAGTTAGAAGTGCATTTTCTTTCAGCACTCAGCTTCGTTGTTATGAACACCTCGTAATTACACCTTTAATTCTATCCTTGTGTCGTGTTCCATCGTTGTATCGATCGCGGCCGAATGTGATTGTTCGAATCGAATCGCCGCATGCATAACGTACGTTATGCATGATCCATAACGTACGTTATGGCCTTCGCATTTTAGTACAGGCAGTTTGTTACGTACGTTAACCAGTGTTGGGTTACGTACGTAACCCTCATAACGTACGTTAACAGCTTGTGTTAACGTACGTAACGCGCTGTCAGGCCTTTTAATCCCTGACTTATCCTCAGTCGCCTCATTTCGTTTCTTTTCTTTCCTTCTCGCGACGTGAGTTCCCTTTGAGCGATTTGGAGCGATTTGTCCGGTGCAATCCGTAGAAACCCTCTGTAGGCTGATTATTGCGTTCCAAGGAAGATTAATCATCATCATTCTCCGTCTGAATCGAGGTATATTTCTTTAGAACCCTAGTTTTTGGGGATTTCGGGATTTTGGCAAATTCTTCCTTTTAATCCGATTTAGCTTCGACGACTTGTTAGATTACGATTGTGTATTCGTAAATCCCTTGTTACCATTATAGTTTAACGGATTTAACCTAGTAAATTCTCCATTGTTAGATTTTAACTGTCTTGGACTTCGTATTGACCGACAAATCGTTCCAAGGGGTAGAATTAGGATTAATTCTTACCTTTCCGCATTATTGAGACTTGTGTATACCGTTATTGTGTTAGGAACGGATTTGGGAAAATTGTTCGGACTGAAACCTAATCCTTCGTCGTTCCTTCGTTTCGTCTTATTCCAGGCAAGTACATGTATTACATTCCGTTATGTGCGTATGATTTTGATGCGAATGATGTAAATGGTATTATTGAACGAATGTGTTGTTTCTCTTCCACCTGGGGATGGCATGTGGCCTCTGTAATATCCGCAATTTTCGATTTCCGGTAATTTCTTTTTTTTCGGTCGGAGTCCGTTTTGACGACTCGCTCATGACCGTTTCGTCATTCTGAGAATGATTAATTCTACACTTTTTGACATCCGAGTTCGTTTCGGTGTCGTTTCGTTGAGTTCTGTGCTTTTTAGCGACTTTTCCGCACTTGAGTTCGATTCTTGCGAATCTCATCCGAAACTGTTGTTTCGAGTTTCCCGCAAGTCCGTTTATCTTTGTTGGACGTGTTGTGAACTTCGGTTTGGTTATTCGATCACGTATCGTGATTTTCGGGCATTTGGGCCATTTTCGTAATTTCCCAAAGTTTGGGGTAATTACCTTCCGTTGTCGAATTTCGAGCCTTCGGGTGGTCGGAATTGTGTGTCCTACTAGCTCTTAGATTCGTCTTTGTGAGTACTTCGTAACCGTATCTTCGGTTCGTATTCAGGTTCGGGTTTCGGTGTCGTTTTGTTGAATTCAGGATTTCTAAACGACTTTTCTAAGTATGAGTTCGTCTTTGTTAGATCACCATTAATTTTTGGTAACTCCAAAAATTATAAATCTTTGCAATATTATAGAACATCGAGTTAGCTTTCCAATGGTTCAAACGGTGAGTCAATCGGAGTCCGGACGAGAGAGTTATGGTCGTTTTAGTTTTGGCCGAGCACTTCCAGGAGCCTTTCGGCCGATAGGGGGGGTCGATAGACCCTACTGCCGGCATTCCGTATGGCTATCGGTTGGGCCTATCGGCCGATAGGTTCTGCTGTGTTACACTATAAATGTGTTGTTTTGAGCGTGAAGCTCATTTCCTTCCCCATTTTCCTCTGCGCCGCGAGAGAGATAGTATAGAGGGGGAGAGTTCTTCATCCGGGGGTCGATTTTCATCATTTCTTTTCGGTTGTGAGGCTCGGATAATCAATCTAACGCGTGTTCTACGGATCTTAACACTTGAATCACTCAAGGTAATATCTCTTGAAACCCTACCTTTTTGGATAATTGGGGATTTTGGGGTTTTGTCCGATTCTTTCCGTTTCGTTGAGGGATTCATGATGAATATGATTAATCTTGTTAGTATCTTTAGTTTCCCTACGGATTCATGGATATTTTGTGGATTTTTACGGAATCGAGAGGGTTTGGTTGTGGTCCGCCTCGTTGTTGTTTTCGGTATGAATATACATGAATCGTAGGCGGGTTCCTGTGTATTCCATTTCCATAATCGTTTAGAAGTGGTTGTGATTGTGCTATTCGAATCGTTAGGTTCATTTTCGGTTCCTCACGGTCGTGCTTGATTCTTCCGTTCCGTCCCATTGTCGTCTTCCTTTCGTTAGCATCGGGCCCAAGCTTCCGGTTGAGCCGTATCCGTCGTGGTTCGGTGCTCGTGGTATCGAGGCAAGTACCTTGCCCATACTTTTCTCGCTTTATGTATATGATGATCGGTGGTCGCCTTGATGTGTTTGTTTGGTTATTTGAAATGAAGTTTCAAAAGGATTTCTTTGCCTCGTTAAAGGCTTTCTTTCAAAACGAGTGTGATTTGTGAACGTGTTTTGAGAATTAATTATGATTTGGTTATTTTGAACATTGAAGGATTTTAGGATGATACTCCTATTGTTTGATTATGGAATCGTGTATTCCTTATTTAAGCTTGTTATTGTATTTTTGAAGAGTTTGGTAATGGTGTCGAGTTAATGGCCATCTCTAGTAAGTATTCTTAATGAACTTACATTCTTAGCATGTTAGTATTGCGTGAGTAACGTGTGTGTGTGTATGCTCACTACGGGTTAGATCCGACGGGTCTCGGTAGGGCTCCACGAAGCCGTGGACCGCGAGCTTGCTTTTAACCATTGTGGGTTAGATCCGACGGTCTCGGCAGGATCCACGAAGCCGTGGTCCGCGGTTAATTGTGGTGCATTTTTGCAAATGTGATTCGATATTGGCATTTCCTAAATGAGTGCTTTTGAACGGTTTTCATTTGCATGCATTGACTAAATGTGTAAGAGGTAAGTTGTTCGTTTGGCCTACTTGGCTAGGATGGCTCTAGAGTATTTTGTTGTTTGTTTTAAATCATTTATTTGTGTATTTTGACGTTGGAAGACGAACCTTGTTGACGTTCTCGTAATCGTGAGTTGATGAGATTTGGGGCTAAAATCCCAATGGTTTATAAAAGTCGCTTTACTGGATTTGGGGCTAAAATCCCAACGATTTGGTTAATGTCATTTTCCGTAAAGTAAACCTTTGGGCGGTGACCCTTCTGTCTTTTGGTTTTGAAAAGTAGGATTTGATAATCCTAAATTGTTTCCTATTAAAACTCTCGATGGCATTCTAAACCGCTTTATAAATTATTCCCATTGATTTATGATATTTCGTTTTTGAAATGTTTTCTCAAACCCTTGCCTCGAAGTGCTTTTCGCTTCGTTTGGATCTTTGAGGATCCTCGGTTATTGTTATTCGTGGAATGTGAAGTGTATGGCTCGTATTTGCACTTTGTATTTGCACTAGCAAAACAGTGGAGTTTGCTAACCCCCGAGTATTCGGGGGTGGATGTCTGTTTTGCATTCGTTTTGGAGCATAACACGTGGTCGGCACGAAGGATGATGAAAGATGATCGATACTAATCACATGAAGAACCGTACATCGTGTGTTGGTTGTTGTACTTTATTTTCCGTCTTTGTATTGTTCCCACAGACGGGTGTAGTTGTATTTTGTCCCTGTGTGGGCATGAGTTGTATTTGAGATTGTATGTATTTGTGGAAAGACCAAATCGGTCCATCGAGTCATTGTAGCCTTGAAGGCATGGTCGAGATGTTAAATATTGTTACCACTGCAGATCCTCGAGGAGAGGGTCTACGGCGTGTAATATCCCCGAGTGGATTGGGGTGTTACATAAATGGTATCGAGCTTAGGTTGGGGAAACCTAGGTCGGGTCAAGTCGTGTTGTTTGAGTCTTGTTTCGTCGGATTTTATCCGAGTCGTGTCGCGACGCGTCGCTTGAGTTTGTTGGTCGTGATTAGTATCGTGGGCGATCATCATCTTCGTGCGACTGTGGGAAGTAAGTCTCCTTCTTTGTGTTGTGCCTCGTGTGACACGAGCTATTTTTATGATTATTTGTTAAGTGGTGGAATCCTTATGTGAATTTTGATTTCACGATATATATTTAGTCGACTCGCGTATTTGATTTATACGAGGAATGTCGTCGTTTGTGATGTCTTTTTATTGTTGTTTTTGTCCGTTGTTGATGATTTCCGAATTGATTTGCACGTTTTACAAACCTCTTGTGGAAGCTTTGTGCTTATACGCGTTCGACTTGTTCACTAGCCATGCGGGAGGGTATTTTATCAGTGGTTTTGTTCTGAATATGGTATTTTATCGTTTATTTTCGTTTAAAGACATGTATTGTCTTTATGTTAAACGTTTTGATGCGTGTGCTAGGAGTTGTTTTAGTGAACGTCGGTATGTGTGAGTTTTGGGCATTCGGCCTATGGATTTTGAAAACCTTGAGTATCTTAGAAAAATAAATTTCGAGACATACTTTTCAAATGGGTTATTTTCTTGTGGTACATCCAAGGTGCCACAATATATTTCAAAAATTTTCTACCTCGAGGACCAAAATGCTTTGAGATATTTTCAATATTTTAGAAACACTTTTATTTAGACCCGAGGATCGAATATTTTGAAAGTTTTCATTAAGAGAAAGTATCTTCATTCTTATCAAATGCGAAATGGTTCCCAGTGTCTCGATAACGATGTTTCACGTTTATACTTTTTGAAAGGTGATACTCAAGATCAACCAGTATTCTTCTAAATTATTTTCAAAATGAGGTTTTCGTTTTTAAAACCTATCCATTCCCGTTTGAGGGCTGGGTATGTATGTGTGATGTTCGCGTTGTCCTTTTGATGCTTTCTCCCGAGTATGACCGAATGGCGGTGTGAGCGTTGAGACGCTTTCCACACATTGGTTGTGCTAGCCTCGTGAGAGGCGGAGTGTTGGTATTGAATGTTGTCGCCTCATGGCAATTTCGCGTTGTCGCGCATGTGCGAGCCGTTAGAGCTTAATTTGGTATGACCGTGTGCATCGGTGATGGTTCCGTTATGCGTCGATTGTTTAATGTCTTGTTACCTTGCTCCGCTTTTGTGAATTTCGTGGACGAGGCCTGGAGGTAATGCCCGTACTATTTTGACTTCGTGTTTTCTCTTCCCGCCTATCGATTCGCTCATGTTCGTTGGTACTTTATGAACTTGTTCGGTATTTGATTCATCGTCCGAACGAGCCGTGATCTTATCAGGGCCGATCCGGTTATCGGTGTGACTTTTTTCGAGTTCGGTTCGATTCTTGTGAACTTTGTTCGGGAGTAACATCATTTGGTTCTACTAGTCCTTTTATTCGAAGGGATCGGATTTTGAACTTCTGTATTTTCTACTTTGTCGACTCATTTATGTTCGTTGCCATTTCTGAGCTTGTCCTGCCCTTGTTTTTGTTTATCGAACGAGTGTGATATCAATTCGGAATAACTTATTTGTCGTTGTGACTTTTCAATCGCTATTCCCTTTCCTGTGGATCTTATGGGAATGCATGCCTTGTAGTTCTCACCAGATCATCCTGGGAGTTATTGTTGAACTTTATTGTTCTTCGTGATTCGAACATGATTCTTCGATTTTTGTTGTCTCGATCGTTTGTTTGTTCGGTTTTTGTTCTCGTTTCGTGATTGTTGAACGTTCAGGCTCCTTCGTAATTCCCTTTAGTTCGGGAAATTAGTTTCGTTTTCAATCTTCCATCCCTTAGGCGATGGGATTCCGTGTTTGTTCAGCGGTTGACTCGCGTTTTGATTGATGTACCGTTGGGTTGATCAATCATATTGATTTTCGTCGTTGTTTTGTGATTATCGGATAATTGACTTGGCTATAGTATCCGTTTGATGACGCTTGTCACTTGTCGGTTTTATTATATCCCTAACGGCGACGTTGTGTTGGTCACCCTGGAGCGTGTTTACACGCCGTATATTCCTTTGCGTTGTTTGTAACATTTCGCCGTTGGGCATTAGTTACGCATTCTTGTGTGTCTCGTTGAGTTTTTCCTGGCGGAATATTTCTTCTCCCTACTTGTTTTAAGTTTCGGGACGAAACTTCTTTTAAGGAGGGTAGAATGTAATATCCGCAATTTTCGATTTCCTAATTTCTTTTTTCGGTCGGAGTCCGTTTTGACGACTCGCTCATGACCGCTTCGTCATTCCGAGAATGATTAATTCTACACTTTTGACATCCGAGTTCGTTTCGTGTCGTTTCGTTGAGTTCGTGCTTTTAGCGACTTTTCCGCACTTGAGTTCGATTCTTGCGAATCTCATCCGAAGCGTTGTTTCGAGTTTCCCGCAAGTCCGTTTATCTTTGTTGGACGTGTTGTGAACTTCGGTTTGGTTATTCGATCACGTATCGTGATTTTCGGGCATTTGGGCCATTTTCGTAATTTCCCAAAGTTTGGGGTAATTACCTTCCGTTGTCGAATTTCGAGCCTTCGGGTGGTCGGAATTGTGTGTCCTACTAGCTCTTAGATTCGTCTTTGTGAGTACTTCGTAACCGTATCTTCGGTTCGTATTCGTGTTCGGTTTCGGTGTCGCTTTTGTTGAATTCAGGATTTCTAAACGACTTTTCTAAGTATGAGTTCGTCTTTGTTAGATCACCATTAATTTTTGGTAACTCCAAAAATTATAAATCTTTGCAATATTATAGAACATCGAGTTAGCTTTCCAATGGTTCAAACGGTGAGTCAATCGGAGTCCGGACGAGAGAGTTATGGTCGTTTTAGTTTTGGCCGAGCACTTCCAGGAGCCTTTCGGCCGATAGGGGGGGTCGATAGACCCTACTGCCGGCATTCCGTATGGCTATCGGTTGGGCCTATCGGCCGATAGGCCGGCCGATAGGTTCTGCTGTGTTACACTATAAATGTGTTGTTTTGAGCGTGAAGCTCATTTCCTTCCCCATTTTCCTCTGCGCCGCGAGAGAGATAGTATAGAGGGGGAGAGTTCTTCATCCGGGGGTCGATTTTCATCATTTCTTTTCGGTTGTGAGGCTCGGATAATCAATCTAACGCGTGTTCTACGGATCTTAACACTTGAATCACTCAAGGTAATATCTCTTGAAACCCTACCTTTTTGGATAATTGGGGATTTTGGGGTTTTGTCCGATTCTTTCCGTTTCGTTGAGGGATTCATGATGAATATGATTAATCTTGTTAGTATCTTTAGTTTCCCTACGGATTCATGGATATTTTGTGGATTTTTACGGAATCGAGAGGGTTTGGTTGTGGTCCGCCCTCGTTGTTGTTTTCGGTATGAATATACATGAATCGTAGGCGGGTTCCGGTGTATTCCATTTCCATAATCGTTTAGAAGTGGTTGTGATTGTGCTATTCGAATCGTTAGGTTCATTTTCGGTTCCTCACGGCCGTGCTTGATTCTTCCGTTCCGGCCCATTGTCGTCTTCCTTTCGTTAGCATCGGGCCCCGAAGCTTCCCGCTGAGCCGTATCCGTTCGTGGTTCAGTGCTCGTGGTATCGAGGCAAGTACCTTGCCCATACTTTTCTCGTTTTATGTATATGATGATCGGTGGTCGTCTTGATGTGTTTGTTTGGTTATTTGAAATGAAGTTTCAAAAGGATTTCGGTTTGGCCTCGTTAAAGGCTTTCTTTCAAAACGAGTGTGATTTGTGAACGGTGTTTTGAGAATTAATTATGATTTGGTTATTTTGAACATTGAAGGATTTTAGGATGATACTCCTATTGTTTCAGTTATGGAATCGTGTATTCCTTATTTAAGCTTGTTATTGTATTTTTGAAGAGTTTGGTAATGGTGTCGAGTTAATGGCCATCTCTAGTAAGTATTCTTAATGAACTTACATTCTTAGCATGTTAGTATTGCGTGAGTAACGTGTGTGTGTGTATGCTCACTACGGGTTAGATCCGACGGGGTCTCGGTAGGGCTCCACGAAGCTGTGGACCGCGAGCTTGCTTTTAACCACTGTGGGTTAGATCCGACGGGGTCTCGGCAGGGATCCACGAAGCTGTGGGTCCGCGGTTAATTGTGGTGCATTTTTGCAAATGTGATTCGATATTGGCATTTCTGGAAATGAGTGCTTTTGAACGGTTTTCATTTGCATGCATTGACTAAATGTGTAAGAGGTAAGTTGTTCGTTTGGCCTACTTGGCTAGGATGGCTCTAGAGTATTTTGTTGTTTGTTTTAAATCATTTATTTGTGTATTTTGACGTTGGAAGACGAACCTTGTTGACGTTCTCGCATCCGTGAGTTGATGAGATTTGGGGCTAAAATCCCAATGGTTTATAAAAGTCGCTTTTACGGATTTGGGGCTAAAATCCCAACGATTTGGTTAATGTCATTTTCCGGAAAGTAAACCTTTGGGGCGGTGACCCTTCGTCTTTGGTTTTCGAAAAGTAGGATTTGATAATCCTAAATTGTTTCCTATTAAAACTCTCGATGGCATTCTAAACCGCTTTTATAAATTATTCCCATTGATTTATGATATTTCGTTTTGAAATGTTTTCTCAAACCCTTGCCTCGGAAGTGCTTTTCGCTTTCGTTTGGATCTTTGAGGATCCTCGGTTATTGTTATTCGTGGAATGTGAAGTGTATGGCTCGTATTTGCACTTTGTATTTGCACTAGCAAAACAGTGAGTTTTGCTAACCCCGAGTATTCGGGGTGGATGTCTGTTTTTGCATTCAGGTTTTGGAGCATAACACAGGGTCGGCACGAAGGATGATGAAAGATGATCGATACTAATCACATGAAGAACCGTACATCGTGTGTTGGTTCAGTTGTACTTTATTTTCCGCTGCTGTATTGTTCCCGTTGTACGGGTGTAGTTGTATTTTGTCCCCTGTGTGGGCATGAGTTGTATTTGAGATTGTATGTATTTGTGGAAAGACCAAATCGGTCTACTGAGTCATTGTAGCCTTGAAGGCATGGTCGAGATGTTAAATATTGTTACCAGCCTGGTAGATCCTCGAGGAGAGGGTCTACGGCGTGTAATATCCCTGAGTGGATTGGGGGTGTTACAGCCTCTGGGGGCCGATACTAATGGGTACGGCCACGGGAGTGGACTTGGGTGCGTGCGTTGATGTTCTTCCACCTGGGGACGGTTCGACGGGACCTCTGGGGGCCGATACTAATGGGTACGGCCGCGGAAGTGGTTTCTCACCTGGGGACGGTCCGACGGGACCTCTGGGGACCGATACTAATGGGTACGGTCGCGAGTTACCAAGCGTGGATAATCGTGATGTGGAAACTTGTTGATATCTTCGCTTTTGGTGTTAATGTGATATTCCGGAATATTGATTTTCAAAATGATTTCCTTAACGAATTGTTTGCGTTGAATAGCGTATGTATATAATGTTGTGTAATTATGTACTTGCACTAGCTATTCGAATGCTAACCCCTTAAATGGGGGAAATGCGTCTTATGCATTTAGTCTTCGGTCGAGTGAGGAGCTGGCACGGGATGCGCATGCAAAGGATGGGTTGGCATGATGATGTGGCTCGAGTCTGTATTTTTTTGTTTTGTCATTGCATCTGTTGATTCCTGGAGTTAGACTGTTTATTTTTAAACATGGTTTAAGTCCCATGCGTGGGCAATAAATTGGTATTTAACTTATGACTCATGTACTCCGTTAAAATGTTTTGGCCGAGGCCACGGCCTTATTTACTTTTTGGGTTATCATTGTGGTTTACGTGTCATGAGTTAGCCTGGTAGACCTCACGGGGGTTCTACGGCGTGTAATGTCCCATTTGTGAATTGGGATGTTACAGAGTAGTCGATGAAAGACAGTAAACCATCAAAGAAACCATTGACATTAAGCACACCTATTGGTTTTTGATGAACATTTAGCTGGGCTCTGGTAACCACATGAAAAAGTTCCTCAAGGGTGCCAAAACCACCGGGAAGGGTGATAAAGGCGCCAGAATTATTTATCATGTGACCCGGTGATTTTACTTTCAGCCAGAGGTTTTGGGATTATTCCCAACACTCTTACTCCTTCCATATAGGTGACGGCACTCGTCCCATTAATCCTAGACTTCCTCCTCCGTAAACTATATGAATGCATTTTTCTCCTAAGGTACGACCCAAGTTGTGGGCTGCTTCAGTAAAGCATGCCTCTTTTCCAGAACTAGCTCCACCAAAAATGCATACTGTGTTAAATTTTTTTGTTGAAGATGATGACTCCATTTTTGAAAAGAAAAATTTTTTTTAGAGAGAAACAGAGAAAAGTGCAAGTTTGAGGGATGAATGAAAGAAACCAGTAGAAAGTTTATTTATAGAAGAAAAAGAAGGTAAAAATTGTTTAACAAGTTTGTGATTGCGTTTGATTGTGCTTCAACTACTCTATAGAATAATGAAAGCATTTATCGCGTATCATATTTTTTATTCAGAAAATCTCACCACACGACAAAAATAAAAGATACTTACGCGTATGTACAGTATTTGTGATTGTGGCTCACATCTTCCTTTGATTTTACGTTCAGAAACGGCCTAAACGCATTCTATGAGTCGGGGAGAAGCTTCCCATCCAATTTTCTTACAAATTGGCAAACAGGGTCTTTTAACGTCAGATTCCCAAGACGTTGTTCATATTCTGGTTTGAATTTATTCCACAAACATTGAATTCCGTAATATACAAGTCCACTAGGATGCGTGTCAAGAGAAATTTCGATATTATCTAAATTCTCCTTATTCAGACCATCGAATGAATCGAATTTTATCTTCTCTGTTTGTAGATGGAATTCCTAAAGATCGACATTTTACATTACAGTTCCATCTAGCACATTTATAGCAAACGGCTAGCATCTTTGCTCGTCGTTTCTTGGCATATGAACTTTTTCCAAGCCCTGGTAAAAATCTAGTCGGTGTTTCTGTGAATTCAACTTCTATTCTTACTTTGGCTTCGATAATGAATCTTGTGTCAAAAGGTATGCTTTTATTCGTAAGCAACCTCATCCTTTCAAGCCTTGTCTTGTAATTTTTTAAAATTGCATTTTTGCTTAGAAAGGGAAATCTTTTTTCGATTTTATACAATGTTTCTTCCATAAAAAAAAATAAAAATAAAATGACAATGAAAATAATTGAAAAAATATCTACAAATATCGGTTGTTGTGGGAAGCGAAAAATCCGACTTTAATAGTCACGGAGTACCGTTATCCGCCACTTGACCGGACAAACACAATTGAGTACTAAGTTACAACGTCGAGAAATTTGTACCTATAAAAATAGTTTACAATGTAAGATTTCAAATATAACTTATACTTCCCCGGCAACGGCGCCAAAAACTTGAGACGCTTTTAGTGTAACTACCGCAAGTGCACGATATCGTATCAAGTAGTAAAGTGGACTTTTTGAGTCCGGTTTATCGATCCCACAAGGAAGTTTGGTTATAATTTGAATGATACACTATTAGTCTATTTTTATAGATACTTAAGATGAGCGAAACACACAATTAAAAAAGTTTGGTTTAATAATTTCAAAGAAATTGCAATAATAGTTCTAATATTATAAGGAAATAAAAAGATAGCAATAATAATAGATTGATTATCGATAAAATGAAATAGTTGAGATTACAAACTTAGTTCGTCATTAGTTATAAAAGATGTATTGGAGATCATAAGATGAATTTACTTATTATGTTGTGTAGATACGATTTTCCTTAAAAAGACGGTTTCTCTTTCGAACTATAAAACACCCCTTACATATTGAATCAATCCACTATATTTCTATGTTGATCGGCTTCAATACATAGCATTAGGATTTATGAAAATAACTCAAAGAATCATCTAAGGACTAGGGGTATATTTCTATCTCCTAGAACAACTTAGAGTGAAGATCATTTGATCTAATCAAACATATTTTCTTTCGAAACATATGAAGACCATAAATATCGTCATTTATTGGCCAAATAAATAAAGATTGTTAAAACAATGAAAATCACACACAATAATAAGTAATTCACAATAGATTTTTATACAAACATAAATAACATGACTAACCTTGTTTATAATCCCAACTAAAAATTACTTAGCCCATGAAGGGTTTATTACACACATTACAAGCTTGTGTGGTCATTATTAGTTGAATCAAGAGAAAGAATTGATCCTAACTCCCTTAGTAGATAAAGGAGATAGAAACAATAAACTCTCTGAACAACATATGTTATACCACACTTACAAAGATCACTCAAGAACACAAGTGTGTTATTCACACAAAAAGAAAAGTTTACAAAAAAAATGGAAAATTATAAGATGAATGATGAATGATGAAGGATCTAAGGGGTCTATTTATACACCTAAAGTCATCTAATAGCTCCAAAACTCCAAAGATTATTACATTAGATCGGATCAATGCCACCATCCCTCAATAATACACCACAAGTATAAAAATTAGACAAATCATAGCAATACAAGAGTTACTAGTAACATTCGGGAGTTACGGCCGTAACTGGTGACTTACGGTCGTAACTCCCGAATGTTACGGCCGTAACGTGGCTTCAGTAAATTTGCTCATTTGAAGCTTTGATAGTTACGTTTCAGCCTGCAATTTCTCGGACTTTGCGTTTTTGCCCTGCATCTTCTTCGGATGATAACTTTTGATATATAACTCGATTTTGAATCGGAAAGACCGCCGAATTCGTCTCGGAAAGCCCTACAACATGAATATATCAAAATTCAATAAATATAATATTTATTAAAAATTTTTTTTATTAATTAATTTAGTTATTTAATGCGATAAAAATTCGATAAAAAATAAATTATTAAAACTAATAAATTAAAAGCAAAAACGAGTAGACTAGCTCAATTATGGGTGAATTTTATCGATACAAACCATGGATAAGTGTACAAAACTGACACTTATCACACCCCCAGACTTGAATTCTTGCTAGTCCCGAGCAAGACTCTTTATTATTCACACTCCAAAAATAAAAAAAATAAAAAAAAAAACAAAAATAAGAAAATTAATACACACATAAATTAAAAAAAAAAAAGGAGATCAAAATGCCATTAATAAACAACAACCAACTTTATACAGTAGATAGAAATGAATCAAGATTCAAAATAAATCTACTAATGTTTTTGAAGTTAAAACACGGTTTTTATTTTGTAATTCCAAAATGTAAGGTTTCCCCCCAGTAGGTTGATTATTTCTTTCCCACTGGTGATACACACGACTCCCTTTAATGGTTGCTCTCGATCACTCGTTTATTTTTCGACTCAATATGAAGAAGAATTTTGTTGGCGTCATCAAATATTGTGATTTTCACAAAATTGAGTGTATTGAAATTCAGCTGCTAATTAATTCAAATCTGCTCATAAACTACATCCCTTTTAGTGATAGCTTTCACACCGTTATTTGCTAACGTGTAGCTCTTTTCACTAACACAATTTCTATCTCATTATTTTTCTTTTCTTTTTTAAAAAAAGGTGATAGCTTTCACACCGTTATTTGCTAACGTGCAGCTCTTTTCACCAATTTTTCTGAGACGGCAGCTACGCACCAACAATAGTTAGTCCTTTATTTTTTCGCAAAATTTAAGACTTCCAAAATTAGGCAGCTGTTGCTGCTCAACACTTCTCCTTTTCGTCATTTATTTTTTTAGGTGATAGCTTTCACACCGTTATTTGCTAACGTGTAGCTCTTTTCACCAATGACTCTTTTTTTTTTAGGGAATATAATTTTTGCAGAGAATCATTTTTTAGTTAAGCATGAAAAATCAAAAACTCCACAAATTAAGTAAATTTCAGTTTTATTTTTCATCAACCAATTGATTCTTCTTTTCTCAAGGTAACGAATGACTCGATTTTATATGATAATTACAAGGCTTGGAAAGAGAGATTAAGGCTCAAAAATTTTGGAATACACAATTTTTTTTTACCAGTTAAAACGATTTAGAAGCTTGTATATAGCTAATTTATTGGTGTTTTGGCCAGATCTAGAAGTCTCATAAATCAAAATAATATATATATATATATATATATAATTAAGGCAAATAACCAAATCAATCAAAACACACCAAAATTACAACACACCAAAATACTAAAATAAACCACCCCCAAACTTGAAAATAAAATTGTCCTCAGTTTAAAAATAAAAAAATAAAAATCAATGCGTAAAAGGTAATACTCTGTTAAGAAAGTTGATGTCTGAGCTAACGCCTTTTAGAATCTGCAAGAGAATAAATATACGAGGCACACAACAAAAGAAAATAAAATATACTCGTAAGTATAACACAATTTTTAAGATGCGCATCAAGAAAGTCCGAAGAGTCGCCTTACGCCGCCATCAAAGTTTTTATAAAAGCAAAACACGAAATAAAAATTACAAGAATACAAAAATCGCGAATAGATGCGCGTCAAGAGATCAAGAAGAAACTCCTTAAGCCGCCATCATTTAGCACGATTATTACACACGACAGAAAGTAAAAATACAAGAGGTCCGACATGGGTTATCAAAGGAGAGGAATGAATCTACTTTTCATTTTCTCACGGTAAAATCTTCTACCAGAAAATTTTAGCTAGAGTTGGATCTGGTTGAGGAACAAATTCATTGAGTTTTTGATTAGTTCTTCCGGTGTTGTTGCAACGACTATGATTCGTTTTGCACGCTCGGAAATAAACCCTTTTTCACAGAGTAGTCGATGAAAGACAGTAAACCATCAAAGAAACCATTGACATTAAGCACACCTATTGGTTTTTGATGAACATTTAGCTGGGCTCTGGTAACCACATGAAAAAGTTCCTCAAGGGTGCCAAAACCACCGGGAAGGGTGATAAAGGCGCCAGAATTATTTATCATGTGACCCGGTGATTTTACTTTCAGCCAGAGGTTTTGGGATTATTCCCAACACTCTTACTCCTTCCATATAGGCAGAAGCAGCAGCTCGTCCCATTAATCCTAGACTTCCTCCTCCGTAAACTACATGAATGCATTTTTCTCCTAAGGTACGACCCAAGTTGTGGGCTGCTTCAGTAAAGCACGCCTCTTTTCCAGAACTAACTCCACCAAAAATGCATACTGTGTTAAATTTTTTTGTTGAAGATGATGACTCCATTTTTGAAAAGAAATTTTTTTTTTAGAGAGAAACAGAGAAAAGTGCAAGTTTGAGGGATGAATGAAAGAAACCAGTAGAAAGTTTATTTATAGAAGAAAAAGAAGGTAAAAATTGTTTAACAAGTTTGTGATTGCGTTTGATTGTGCTTCAACTACTCTATAGAATAATGAAAGCATTTATCGCGTATCATATTTTTTATTCAGAAAATCTCACCACACGACAAAAATAAAAGATACTTACGCGTATGTACAGTAGTTGTGATTGTGACTCACATCTTCCTTTGATTTTACGTTCAGAAACGGCCTAAACGCATTCTATGAGTCGGGGAGAAGCTTCCCATCCAATTTTCTTACAAATTGGCAAACAGGGTCTTTTAACGTCAGATTCCCAAGACGTTGTTCATATTCTGGTTTGAATTTATTCCACAAACATTGAATTCCGTAATATACAAGTCCACTAGGATGCGTGTCAAGAGAAATTTCGATATTATCTAAATTCTCCTTATTCAGACCATCATTAATGAACTGAATTTTATCTTCTCTGTTTGTAGATGGAATTCCTAAAGATCGACATTTTACATTACGCCCATCTAGCACATTTATAGCAAACGGCTAGCATCTTTGCTCGTCGTTTCTTGGCATATGAACTTTTCCAAGCCCAGTAAAAATCTAGTCGGTGTTTCTGTGAATTCAACTTCTATTCTTACTTTGGCTTCGATAATGAATCTTGTGTCAAAAGGTATGCTTTTATTCGTAAGCAACCTCATCCTTTCAAGCCTTGTCTTGTAAATTTTTAAAATTGCATTTTTGCTTAGAAAGGGAAATCTTTTTTCGATTTTATACAATGTTTCTTCCATAAAAAAATAAAAATAAAATGACAATGAAAATAATTGAAAAAATATCTACAAATATCGGTTGTTGTGGGAAATCAAAAATCCGACTTTAATAGTCACGGAGTACCGTTATCCGCCACTTGACCGGACAAACACAATTGAGTACTAAGTTACAACGTCGAGAAATTTGTACCTATAAAAATAGTTTACAATGTAAGATTTCAAATATAACTTATACTTCCCCGGCAACGGCGCCAAAAACTTGAGACGCTTTTAGTGTAACTATCGCAAGTGCACGATATCGTATCAAGTAGTAAAGTGGACTTTTTGAGTCCGGTTTATCGATCCCACAAGGAAGTTTGGTTATAATTTGAATGATACACTATTAGTCTATTTTTATAGATACTTAAGATGAGCGAAACACACAATTAAAAAAGTTTGGTTTAATAATTTCAAAGAAATTGCAATAATAGTTCTAATATTATAAGGAAATAAAAAGATAGCAATAATAATAGATTGATTATCGATAAAATGAAATAGTTGAGATTACAAACTTAGTTCGTCATTAGTTATAAAAGATGTATTGGAGATCATAAGATGAATTTACTTATTATGTTGTGTAGATTCGATTTTCCTTAAAAAGACGGTTTCTCTTTCGAACTATAAAACGCCCCTTACATATTGGATCAATCCACTATATTTCTATGTTGATCAGTTTCAATACAAAGCATTAGGATTTATGAAAATAACTCAAAGAATCATCTAAGGACTAGGGGTATATTTCTATCTCCTAGAACAACTTAGAGTGAAGATCATTTGATCTAATCAAACATATTTTCTTTCGAAACATATGAAGACCATAAATATCGTCATTTATTGGCCAAATAAATAAAGATTGTTAAAACAATGAAAATCACACACAATAATAAGTAATTCACAATAGATCTTATACAAACATAAATAACATGACTAACCTTTTTTATAATCCCAACTAAAAATTACTTAGCCCATGAAGGGTTTATTACACATATTACAAGCTTGTGTGGTCATTATTAGTTGAATCAAGAGAAAGAATTGATCCTAACTCCCTTAGTAGATAAAGGAGATAGAAACAATAAACTCTCTGAACAACATATGTTATACCACACTTACAAAGATCACTCAAGAACACAAGTGTGTTATTCACACAAAAAGAAAAGTTTACAAAAAAAATGGAAAATTATAAGATGAATGATGAATGATGAAGGATCTAAGGGGTCTATTTATACACCTAAAGTCATCTAATAGCTCCAAAACTCCAGCATTATTACATTAGATCGGATCAATGCCAGCCATCCCCTCAATAATACACCACAAGTATAAAAAATTAGACAAATCATAGCAATCTGTCAAGAGTTACTAGTAACATCTGTGAGTTACGCCAGTAACTAGGTGACTTACGGTCGTAACTCACGAATGTTACGGCCGTAACGTGGCTTCGTAAATTTGCTCATTTGAAGCTTTGATAGTTATGTTTTCAGCCTGAATTTCTCGGACTTTGCGTTTTGCCCTGCATCTTCTTCGGATGATAACTTTTGATATATAACTCGATTTTGAATCGGAAAGACCGCCGAATTCGTCTCTAAAGCCCTACAACATGAATATATCAAAATTCAATAAATAGAATATTTATTAAACATGTTGTTTCTTAAGTAATTCATTATTTAATCCGATCATCATCCGATAAAAATAAAATTATTAAAACTAATAAATTAAAAGCAAAAACGAGTAGACTAGCTCAATTATGGGTGAATTTTATCGATACAAACCATGGATAAGTGTACAAACCGACACTTATCACACCCAGACTTGAATTCTTGCTAGTCCCGAGCAAGACTCTTTATTATTCACACTCCAAAAATAAAAAAATAAAAAAAAACAAAAATAAGAAAATTAATACACACATAAATTAAAAAAAAAAGGAGATCAAAATGCCATTAATAAACAACAACCAACTTTATACAGTAGATAGAAATGAATCAAGATTCAAAATAAATCTACTAATGTTTTTGAAGTTAAAACACGGTTTTTATTTTGTAATTCCAAAATGTAAGGTTTCCCCCCAGTAGGTTGATTATTTCTTTCCCACTGGTGATACACACGACTCCCTTTAATGGTTGCTCTCGATCACTCGTTTATTTTTCGACTCAATATGAAGAAGAATTTTGTTGGCGTCATCAAATATTGTGATTTTCACAAAATTGAGTGTATTGAAATTCAGCTGCTAATTAATTCAAATCTGCTCATAAACTACATCCCTTTTAGTGATAGCTTTCACACCGTTATTTGCTAACGTGTAGCTCTTTTCACTAACACAATTTCTATCTCATTATTTTTCTTTTCTTTTTTAAAAAAAGGTGATAGCTTTCACACCGTTATTTGCTAACGTGCAGCTCTTTTCACCAATTTTTCTGAGACGACAGCTACGCACCAACAATAGTTAGTCCTTTATTTTTTCGCAAAATTTAATACTTCCAAAATTAGGTACTTTCGCTCAACACTTCTCCTTTTCGTCATTTATTTTTTTAGGTGATAGCTTTCACACCGTTATTTGCTAACGTGTAGCTCTTTTCACCAATGACTCTTTTTTTTTTAGGGAATATAATTTTTGCAGAGAATCATTTTTTAGTTAAGCATGAAAAATCAAAACTCCACAAATTAAGTAAATTTCGTTTTATTTTTCATCAACCAATTGATTCTTCTTTTCTCAAGGTAACGAATGACTCGATTTTATATGATAATTACAAGGCTTGGAAAGAGAGATTAAGGCTCAAAAATTTTGGAATACACAATTTTTTTTTACCAGTTAAAACGATTTAGAAGCTTGTATATAGCTAATTTATTGGTGTTTTGGCCAGATCTAGAAGTCTCATAAATCAAAATAATATATATATATATATATATATAATTAAGGCAAATAACCAAATCAATCAAAACACACCAAAATTACAACACACCAAAATACTAAAATAAACCACCCCCAAACTTGAAAATAAAATTGTCCTCAGTTTAAAAATAAAAAAATAAAAATCAATGCAGAAAAGCAGAATACTCTCTGTTAAGAAAGTTGATGTCTGAGCTAACGCCTTTTAGAATCTGCAAGAGAATAAATATACGAGGCACACAACAAAAGAAAATAAAATATACTCGTAAGTATAACACAATTTTTAAGATGCGCATCAAGAAAGTCCGAAGAGTCGCCTTACGCTGCCATCAAAGTTTTTATAAAAGCAAAACACGAAATAAAAATTACAGCAATACAAAAATCGCGAATAGATGCGCGTCAAGAGATCAAGAAGAAACTCCTTAAGCTGCCATCATTTAGCACGATTATTACACACGACAGAAAGTAAAAATACAAGAGGTCCGACATGGGTTATCAAAGGGAGAGGAATGAATCTACTTTTCATTTTCTCACGGTAAAATCTTCTACCCAGAAAATTTTAGCTAGAGCTGGATCTGGTTGAGGAACAAATTCATTGAGTTTTTTGATTAGTTCTTCTGGTGTTGTTGCAACGACTATGATTCGTTTTGCACGCTCGGAAATAAACCCCTTTTCAGCAGAGTAGTCGATGAAAGACAGTAAACCATCAAAGAAACCATTGACATTAAGCACACCTATTGGTTTTTGATGAACATTTAGCTGGGCTCTGGTAACCACATGAAAAAGTTCCTCAAGGGTGCCAAAACCACCGGGAAGGGTGATAAAGGCGCCAGAATTATTTATCATGTGACCCGGTGATTTTACTTTCAGCCAGAGGTTTTGGGATTATTCCCAACACTCTTACTCCTTCCATATAGGCAGAAGCAGCAGCTCGTCCCATTAATCCTAGACTTCCTCCTCCGTAAACTACATGAATGCATTTTTCTCCTAAGGTACGACCCAAGTTGTGGGCTGCTTCAGTAAAGCATGCCTCTTTTCCAGAACTAGCTCCACCAAAAATGCATACTGTGTTAAATTTTTTTGTTGAAGATGATGACTCCATTTTTGAAAAGAAAATTTTTTTAGAGAGAAACAGAGAAAAGTGCAAGTTTGAGGGATGAATGAAAGAAACCAGTAGAAAGTTTATTTATAGAAGAAAAAGAAGGTAAAAATTGTTTAACAAGTTTGTGATTGCGTTTGATTGTGCTTCAACTACTCTATAGAATAATGAAAGCATTTATCGCGTATCATATTTTTTATTCAGAAAATCTCACCACACGACAAAAATAAAAGATACTTACGCGTATGTACAGTAGTTGTGATTGTGACTCACATCTTCCTTTGATTTTACGTTCAGAAACGGCCTAAACGCATTCTATGAGTCGGGGAGAAGCTTCCCATCCAATTTTCTTACAAATTGGCAAACAGGGTCTTTTAACGTCAGATTCCCAAGACGTTGTTCATATTCTGGTTTGAATTTATTCCACAAACATTGAATTCCGTAATATACAAGTCCACTAGGATGCGTGTCAAGAGAAATTTCGATATTATCTAAATTCTCCTTATTCAGACCATCATTAATGAACTGAATTTTATCTTCTCTGTTTGTAGATGGAATTCCTAAAGATCGACATTTTACATTACAGTTCCATCTAGCACATTTATAGCAAACGGCTAGCATCTTTGCTCGTCGTTTCTTGGCATATGAACTTTTTCCAAGCCCTGGTAAAAATCTAGTCGGTGTTTCTGTGAATTCAACTTCTATTCTTACTTTGGCTTCGATAATGAATCTTGTGTCAAAAGGTATGCTTTTATTCGTAAGCAACCTCATCCTTTCAAGCCTTGTCTTGTAAATTTTTAAAATTGCATTTTTGCTTAGAAAGGGAAATCTTTTTTCGATTTTATACAATGTTTCTTCCATAAAAAAAAATAAAAATAAAATGACAATGAAAATAATTGAAAAAAATATCTACAAATATCAGTTGTTGTGGGAAACTGAAAAATCCGACTTTAATAGTCACGGAGTACCGTTATCCGCCACTTGACCGGACAAACACAATTGAGTACTAAGTTACAACGTCGAGAAATTTGTACCTATAAAAATAGTTTACAATGTAAGATTTCAAATATAACTTATACTTCCCTTAACGGCGCCAAAAACTTGAGACGCTTTTAGTGTAACTATCGCAAGTGCACGATATCGTATCAAGTAGTAAAGTGGACTTTTTGAGTCCGGTTTATCGATCCCACAAGGAAGTTTGGTTATAATTTGAATGATACACTATTAGTCTATTTTTATAGATACTTAAGATGAGCGAAACACACAATTAAAAAAGTTTGGTTTAATAATTTCAAAGAAATTGCAATAATAGTTCTAATATTATAAGGAAATAAAAAGATAGCAATAATAATAGATTGATTATCGATAAAATGAAATAGTTGAGATTACAAACTTAGTTCGTCATTAGTTATAAAAGATGTATTGGAGATCATAAGATGAATTTACTTATTATGTTGTGTAGATTCGATTTTCCTTAAAAAGACGGTTTCTCTTTCGAACTATAAAACGCCCCTTACATATTGGATCAATCCACTATATTTCTATGTTGATCAGTTTCAATACAAAGTATTAGGATTTATGAAAATAACTCAAAGAATCATCTAAGGACTAGGGGTATATTTCTATCTCATAGAACAACTTAGAGTGAAGATCATTTGATCTAATCAAACATATTTTCTTTCGAAACATATGAAGACCATAAATATCGTCATTTATTGGCCAAATAAATAAAGATTGTTAAAACAATGAAAATCACACACAATAATAAGTAATTCACAATAGATCTTATACAAACATAAATAACATGACTAACCTTTTTTATAATCCCAACTAAAAATTACTTAGCCCATGAAGGGTTTATTACACATATTACAAGCTTGTGTGGTCATTATTAGTTGAATCAAGAGAAAGAATTGATCCTAACTCCTTAGTAGATAAAGGAGATAGAAACAATAAACTCTCTGAACAACATATGTTATACCACACTTACAAAGATCACTCAAGAACACAAGTGTGTTCTTCACACAAAAAGAAAAGTTTACAAAAAAATGGAAAATTATAAGATGAATGATGAATGATGAAGGATCTAAGGGGTCTATTTATACACCTAAAGTCATCTAATAGCTCCAAAACTCCAGCATTATTACATTAGATCGGATCAATGCCAGCCATCCCCTCAATAATACACCAAAAGTATAAAAAATAGACAAATCATAGCAATCTGTCAAGAGTTACGGCCGTAACATTCAGGAGTTACGGCCGTAACTAGGTGACTTACGGCCGTAACTCCCGAATGTTACGGCCGTAACGTAACTTCGTAAATTTTCTCATTTGAAGCTTTGATAGTTACGTTTTCACCGAATTTCTCGGACTTTGCGTTTTTGCCCCAGATCTTCTTCGGATGATAACTTTTGATATATAACTCGATTTTGAATCCTAAAGACTGCCGAATTCGTCTCGGAAAGCCCTACAACATGAATATATCAAAATTCAATAAAGAGAATATTTATTAAACATGTTGTTTCTTGAGTAATTCAGTTATTTAATCCGATCATCATCCGATAAAAATAAAATTATTAAAACTAATAAATTAAAAGCAAAAAACAAGTAGACTAGCTCAATTATGGGTGAATTTTATCGATACAAACCATGGATAAGTGTACAAAACTGACACTTATCACTCTCTCGTTCTCTCTCTCTCTCTTGTTCTTCTCTCCATCTCTCTCGTTTTTTTTTTTCCGACGAGGTAGAGCTTTAGGACGGGCAGCCGACTTCTTCATAGTTTCCAGCGAGGGGCTGGAGTTGACGACCGGAGTGATGGGCTGACGTCTCCGGCGACGACCGAAGCTCGACGGCGGCGTGGTGGCTCGTGACTGGAGTAGCGACGGCCTGGTCGGAACGTCCAAAACGGACGGCGTTGCCAATCCGGTCGAGTTGTTCCGCCCTTTTTATGGAGAGATGGAGCTCAGGCGTCGGGCGCTCTTCATGGTCTCCGGACATGGATGCGGCTCCATAGATCCCAGCGACCGGAGATGGTTTCTGGCCGGAACGGACGGCGGAACGGAGGCTTGGCAAACTTCCGGCGAGGAGTTGCAGGCGGATATGGAGTTGGGTGAAAATCGGCCATGGTCGGGAATGGGCTGGAGTTGGACGAGGTCCGGCGGGTCAGATTGCCGGCGACCGAGTTCCAGTGTTGCGACAGGGGAATGTTTTTTTTTTCTGACCTGATTCCGGCGAGGGTTGCCCGGCCGATCGGCTTCTTCTGGTAAGTTGTGTGTGTATGTGCAGATATATATATATATATATGTGTGTGTGTGTGTGTGCATGCGTGTACATAATTAGAATATGTGTGTGCGCTATATATATATATATATGTATACGGATAAATATGAGTATCGTATGTGTTCGTATTGGAATCGGAGTTATCTATTATGTTGTTTTCGGTCGATATCGTGTTATCGAATGAATTGTATTTCATTCAAGGTTGTTCGAGTGCTTGTGATTGTCGGAGGACGCCGTTGATCGATTCGTGGTAGGACGTTGATCGTGGAAGGACTTTCTCGCCTTCGGTTCGAGGCAAGTTTTATACTTGTACTAGTCAATGAGATTAATGTTATCATATATGTGTATGAATGTGTGTATCATTTCGATACTTGGTCTCTTTATGATTTTGGTGACATCAAGGGATTGTTTGATACGATACCCTTCGTCAAATTATGCCAAATATTATTGTTGTTCGTAAATGGCCGGTTTAAGGCATTGCGATACTTGTTGGTAATATATTTGTCGATAGTCGGTTCGCGGTATCGACATATCGATTGTTATTGTTGATTGATGTTCCATTGAGATATTGTTCTCGATAGCCGGTTCGCGGCATCGACGTATCGATTGTTATTGTTGATTGATGCCCCATCAAGATATTGTTGTGAATCGTCGTTATTGATATCAGTGTTTTTCTATTGATGTCGTATTGGCCGATTGAAGGCATTGACGTATTCGATTATCATCTTCATTATCGGTAACCGATTAAAGGTGTCGAGACATCCATTGTATAATTGTTATCGATTGACCGTTCTAAAGGTAATCGATATATTGAATTGGGATTATCAAAGATAATTCCCATCCGTTGTATAATTGTTATCGATTGACCTTTCTAAAGGTAATCGATATATTGAATTGGGATTATCAAAGATAATTCCCATCCGTTGTATAATTGTTATCGATTGACTGTTCTGAAGGTAATCGATGTATTGAATTGGGACTGTCGAAAACATTACCATCCGTTGTATCGCTGTTATTGATTGGCCGTTCTACGGTAATCGAAGTATTAAATTGGAACTGCCGAGGATAGTTCCCATCCGTTGAACTATTATTGTAGTGTTGGCCGACTCAAGGGAGCACACTATTATTCTTGTGAACTCGGTAATTTTGTGATCGTTGAGGGTTGAGGATTCCCGGATTGTTGTGTTGTGATTGTTGTTCGTGTTAATCGGTCATTAGGGATTGTGATCCCAGGATGGTTGTTTTGGATATTGTTGGCCGTGTCGGTCTTTTAGTATCCGTGTGTCATCGTTCACTTTAGTGAGTCTTTTGACCCGTATGGGATGTGTTATCCTTTGAGTTTCGTTATCATGTTGCATCGTGACATATCTGGAATCATATCTGCGTGCCGATTGGTTATTGTGTAGGATTTTTAGCCAGGCACACGATGGTCATGCGTGGATGTTTCCGCATTGGACCGTGCACACGAGACGTAGTTCGTGAGGCTAATTAGGTACATTGTCCCACGTATATTCTGGATTCCGTATACGGGGTGGACATGTGCACGGACACATTTCTGGATCGGGCGTACTGTGATGTCCCTCTTGAGCCATATTGTTTTGGTCGTTCATAGTCTATGTTGTATTGGATATGTCCGACGATTTGCGACTGGTCGTTCATACGCCAAGGGGTATGTTCGGTAGTCGGGTTTGTTTCTTTGAGATCTGTATTGTGATGATTTATAGCTTCGGGTTGTTCGGCTTTCAGGCCATCGTGATATTTTGGCAGCTTCGAGCTGTTCGGCTTTCAGGCCATCGTGATATTTTGGTAGCTTCGGCTGAGGGGCTTTCAGGCCATTGTGATGTATCGGTATTTCCGTTGGAGCCTTTGGGCATTGTGATTCTTATTTATTTCAGCGTTGGTTTGGTTTACCTTCGGGTAATGTATTGTTGTGTTCTATATTGATGATTCGTCGTTGGGCACTTATGTTCTAACCTATTGAGCAGGTATTGATCGTATGCCGTGGGCATAGTATTTCACGAATGCTCGATTCTTACTTTGGTTTGTGAGCATCTCGTACTACCATTGTTGTACTGTTCATTCTGCCTTTGGATGCATATCATATTGTACATGTATTTGATATTCATTATCTGGATGACTGACCCCGTGGGGGCGGAACATGTTTTCATGTTTTAGGTGCTTGCGAGGAGAGAGTTGAGACACAGGGGCATGACGATGGCGACGAGGTATTCGAGCGATACTAGTCTGAGATATTTTGGATTCATGTCGGTCAGACAGTTTGGAGTACTCCAATTTTGTTCAGTCGTTGTCATTTTGTATTATCCGAGCAAGGCTCGTGGATGTTGTTGTATTTTATTTTGGCCATGTAGGCCCATCCTTGTCGTTGAAATTCCATATCGGAATAGTATGTCGGACATCATAGTAGGGTATGTGATTTTCTATTTTGGTCAGTTTGTTGTATATTAGTCGTGTTCGCCTGGTGGATCACCTGGTGTGGGGTCCACGGCACTGTAATAACCCAATGGGATTTGGGGGTGTTACAACTAGCAACAATCATGTGCTGATATTTTGATCCTCGATGGACCATGTATTGATTCAGTATTCTGATTATTAGTTGAAATGCATAATTTTGTGTCTATTTTCTTTATCTTTGAATTGAAATTTAAGTGTTCGGTGATGTAAAGAAAATAAAGGTGATTATGGAGGCAAACATTAACCATAACAAAGTAGCTCACTTTAAAGAGCAATAGTTTACAACAAAAGCATATCCAAAGCATATAACTTTACAAAACAAAAGTTCATCACCATCACACCAAAATATCTAATAATAACTTAAAAACGACAATCACTTGGATCCATTTTCCCCCATCTGCTGCTGTATCTTTAGTCTTGTATCACCATCTTCATGAACTTCTTCTTCTAAAATAACTTCTTTACTTGTGTTATCAGAAATCTCTAAATCATCATCATCATCACCATCTAGTATGACTGGAGTGCTCGCAGTGTTTTTAAATAGGCCCTGTTTTATGAAACACATTAATTCGCAGTACACACTACACATACAACAAAATCAAAAAACTTACTCTGAGCATTGAGTATCTTCCTCTCGGCCTAGTTCTGTATGGTGGGTTGGGATGAGGTATCCCCCTCCTTTTTGGTGGAGGTGCTTCGATTCCTCCTAAATCGCTTTCTCTTAATCGACCGCTCATTTCGCGTATTTGATTTTAATGGATTTTAACTGATTTTAATTGATTAGGGTTTATAGTGAAAAAGGGGACTACGGTTCATATATTTGACTCTGAGTACAGTCCGATGGGCTTATATTGAAAAAGGAGCGGGCGACGATGGGATTTTATAATAAAATAATTTGATGTTGCCCTTTGCAGTACACACGATGGTGCACACGATGGGAACGATCGTGTGCTCCGATCGTGTGACACGTTGGCAACCAGGTGTCACGGTGTTTATGGTGTCAAATTGGCACTGTATCCACGTGTGCACACGATGGTGCACACGGCCGTGGCCACGATGGGACACACGGTCGTGTGCACAAGAACATCAACAATTTTCACCAAATTCTCAAATTACTCGTCAATTTAGGTGTTGTTACTTATATATTAACAAGTATTTGTTAACGATACACTTATTTAAAAAGTTATTGATTGAATTAACATAATATATTGCATATCATGTGTAGTCTATATGTTCTCAGTGTATTAGTTTGTACGGATAAGTTCATCATCTGGATGAAATATCTCATATACTAATGAATTACAACGAAATGACAAATACGAGTTTGTATAAGAAGCTATATAGTAATTAATGGTTGAACAAGCAATTTTTGAATCACAAAACATCCTTCTAGATAACACAATGAATCAAATTGGCAAAAATACCAAAAGTTTATATGCACACGATGGGACACACGGTCGTTCCCACGATGGGACACACGGTCGTGCCCACGATGGGACACACGGTCGTGTGCACGGCCGTGCCCACGATGGGACCCACGGTCGTGTACACGGTCGTGCCCACGATGGGACACACGGTCATGGGAGCCATCGTGAGCACACGACATCAGCAACCCATGACCGTGGACAGGTTGCACACGATCGTGACCCATGATGGCCACGATCGTGTGCATCCATCGTGTGTAACACAGAGCCAAAAAATAAAGATTTAACAACACAACATGACCGTGGGCAGGTTGCACACGATTGTGACCCACGATTGCCACGATCGTGACCCACGATTGCCACGATCGTGTGCATCCATCGTGTGTAACACAGAGCCAAAACATAAAGATTTAACAACACAACATATTAATATTGCCAAAACTGTCTAACGACAACATAAATATTTAACAACATGACACATTAATTTTGCCACAACACAAAACACCATAAACCATTTTACATGTCTAAAGACAACATAAAGATTTTAGCAGCTAAACCATATCGATATTTCTTAATATATTTCTCATTAAGTTCATTGTTTTGGTGCCTTGCTCCTGGGTTTGCAGAGACGAGTCGATCCAAGTACATGCACGTGAAGGGGCCACAACTGTGATTGTCGTTTTGTATGAACTGTAGCTCTCGTGGCATAATTTTGAAACTCATAACCATGTCATACTTCTTCTTCGATCGGTTGTTCAGCCAATACCCGGATTGAGCTAGCACACGAGGCATCAGACGCATAATCGGTCGCAGTTGGTTGAATCGGTATCGACCATCTTCGTGGTGGTGTGACAAGGAATCGTACAACTCCACGTTCCATGTTATGATGTCAATCTTGATAGTCACCCAGTGGCTCTGGTCGAGGCAACAAATGGCAATGATCTGTTGAAACAAAAGATGTAATCATATAAGATCATCACATCAAACATAGCGAATCATTTATCAATATAAATTTCAAACTTACTTCGTTGCAATTTGACCATAGAACCGCATGTGGTGTATCAAGACCTGTCATGTAGTCCTCGATGCATTTAGGAATTTTCCAATCCCTGTAAACCGGCTTCCCTGTCACCTTGATACTAAGTGGATCATCCGGATGGAGTCTTGCAAACTCGTTGGCCATAACTAACTACAAAAGGCCAAACAACAAAATAAAAAAAAATCCACATCACACCAATGATATACAAGCGAGTAGGTTATAGAACTTACATAAAATTGGGAGCCGGCAAGTACAGTGCCAACTCTACCGACACCAACACTATGGATTCCCCTCCGAAGCCTCGCTCGAGTCGCAAGTACATAACAATCTATCACCTCGGCATCAAAGTCTTCACGGCTAGACTCTATCCGGTCAAATAATGCTTGGGTGAGCGCATGCCCACTCTCCAAACACCGGACAATAACATCACGTGGTTGCTCCCTCCTAAAGTGTAGGTACAACTTCTTCAGAGCCTCACTATCTCTTGGAGGCGCCACCACAAAAGGCTCCCGAAGAGCAGCAGATGGTCGACTCACTCGCGGTGGAAGACTACGCTCACCCAGATGCTGCGTTCCGGCACTCTCACCATCTTCATCACCCTCAGCATCTCTCTCACAACTATAACGATCAGAGAGTCAGTACATTGGCCGCTCGATCTCAAAAACTGGCTGCTCGATCTGAAATGGAGGCTGCTGCTCAGGACCACCACCTTCACATCGAAACATCGCACTATAATGATGCTCGTCCTGAAACCAGTCGAACATCATCCCATACTGCTGAAACGGCGCCTCAAATGGCTCATACTGATGCTCGTAATCAAGGGGCTGCTGAGTCCGCTCAAAAGAATGATGAATCTGAGAATGGTGACTGTCTTTGGATCTCGGAATGGTGACAGATCGACCTCAGAATGGTGGGTAGGCTGACGCTGAGAATGGTGACTAGGCTGACGCTGAGAATGATGACTAGGCAGACGCTGAGAATGGTGACTGTGGGCTGCACCAGAGACTGAGTGACGTGGAGGGTCAGGAATCCTCCGCTGGGCGCTGCTAACAGATGCAGAATGATGAGACCTATCGGGAAACCTTTCATGGCTCCCAACTGAGTAGTGAACTGGGCTCCTAGAACGTCTAAGCGTAGGTCCGAAGAAATCCACGATCCCAGAAAGCACCCGGCGAGAAACTCGAGCAATAAATCCTGACTCAGAATTGTCGTACAAGATCGCCTTCAAACGGCGATCGAAGTACTCATCCCTGCTCATGTCCTGGGTATGGTCCGGACAAGGAAGTCCGTGGACACAACACACCCTCTCTGGCTGCCTCGCCCGGTCCGATGTCTCTGCACCATCTACTCGTGGGGTACTCTACCGGCGTCGCTTCGACACTTTATGTGCCGACTCATATGTAATCAATTTCCCAGCAGCCTTCTTCAACCTATCCATAACTTTCTTTCTCGGGATCGGCGCAGGCTCATCCTCTTTGTTCTTCACAGCTATTCTTACAGGCTTAATGAACTTAACGTCATATGGCGAGCCATTCTCAAAGCTCAGGTAATAGTACTCAGCCTCATCCTCCTCCAGATGCGGTAAAGACGGAAGTACTCTGTGCTGCAAAATTAGTCATTAAAGCATACCATTAGATGGGCAATCACATAACGTTGAAGAGATGAAGTCGGGAGAAAATACGTTTACAAATTTATGTACCTTATCGTCGAAGAAATGAGTGAAATCACAGAACATCTTCCTCGTAGTCCACATCAAACACCGGGGGACTTGGACAGATTTATCTCGAATACCACACAATGCTCCCAATGAAGGAATCATCTCATACGACCATATCTGTAAAGCCCAAACAGGACCATAGAAGTGATAGTCCTTGTGCTCTTGTCCCTCCTTCATGGCAACATTCCCTATGTAGTAAGATAAAACCCCAAAGGCATAAGAACCCCAAGGAAACATATCCCACTGCTCGAAATCCTCAACTAATGCCCATGCCCATGTCTCGACCATCATGTCGTCACGGCATAGGATAAAGTAGTAGTATATAAGCAAACTGGCAACCTTCACATAATCTCTTATGTCTCTATCAAAATCTCAAGCATTGAACCTCTTCCGCAGAACACTAACCTTAATATTTTTGCCATGGAGTATTCTGTGGAAAATATCGTCAGACCGAAGGAGATGGTCGTCCTGTGGATGGAAGGTAGAGATTCCAAAATGCAGTCCAGTGATCATGGCAAAATCACGGGCCGTAAAACGAATGGTCCTCCCACAAACCTGGAACCACGACTCATCCGGGGGGATTTGATCACCCTCCAATTGACGGGCAATCAAGTGATGTAGGGCAGTATTTGAACTCCCATTTCTCCTAACTTTAATCAATCGCCCCAGGACCCCCTCGGTCAAGCTCTCGATAGCTAGATCAGCAACTGCGGAATTGCGGCCCATACTTCTTAGTGTCTCAATGATCTCTTTAAATACCGCCTCCCGTATGTAAAGATTCACTTGACGTGTAACAAAGCGCAATGTAGGTCTCTTCCATACGCAACCAGTCTGCAATATAGACATACAACTCATAAAAATATGATAGAATGCTTAAGAGAACGAAAAAAAAATTCTGCCCTGCACACGATGGCATGCACACGATCGATGCCCGTCGTGTGAAGACCATCGTGTGCCACACGACGGCTCACACGACAGGCGTCGATCGTGTGCATGCCATCGTGTGCAGGGCAGGAGCCTTTGATCTTCTAGCACACGACGGCACACACGATCGACGACCGTCGTGTGTAAACCATCGTGCCCATGAAAGACCATCGTGTACACGATGGTGTCATCTTCTTCAGCACCATCGTGGGACGATGAACAACCATCGTGGCACGATCGGGTGTGAATGAAAATACACTAACCGGCGGCTCATTGACGAATTGCTCTTCAGATGGAGTGTCACTAGCATGTGAGGAACTTCTGGCGTCTTCAGATTCTCTGTGGTAGTCGGAGTTCGACATTTTCTGGCCGGCGAAAGGGTTTCACGACGGGAGAGTTTTTTGCAGAGAGATACGGAGAATTTTTTTGCAGAGGAAAATATTGAGTTGTGGGACCGTCTAGATTATTGTTGTTTGCTTTTAATAATTTTCTATTTTTTATTGTTGTTTGCTTTTAACAATCTTCTATTTTTTATGTTTTTTTATCTTTTAGTGGTAGACTTTAAGGGTAATAAAGTCTTTTAACACATTTTGGTATAAAAAACTTATAGTTTTATGAATGTGGATATATAACTTATTACTTTTATGATTTGGTACTAAAAAAGAGAGATCCCTAAATAATTGTATACCCGTTCAATACACGAAATTCTTACAAAATTTAAAAATAAATAGTACATAATATAGTACTACACAAATATTTTCATGCATATGATGAACTAAAGTATATTAAAATTATTAGATCATACTTCCTCCGTTACTTCATTATTGCAACATGTTGACTATTACACTGTTCACATATTTTCTTTTCACAGTATTTTGTGATTTATACATATAGAAAAATATAGTCATGTGAGATCTTGTTAGATTCATCTCGAAATATACTTTCAAAAAAATCAACTTCTTATAATTTTTAAAAATAAAGAATTAAAGATATTAAGGATCAAAGTTGTGCATTGACAAGCATTAAAGTCCAGATGTTGCAATTATAAGAGAACGGAGGTAGTATTAGTATTAAGGTTAATTCAAAATAATAACTTTAGAACGTGTTTGTCAAAATGGGCGGTTAATTGCAATGCAAATGTGAGTGAGAAATGATAGGGCAACACCCTGAACCACACCCCCATACACACCTGTGCTTTATGTGTGTTGTACCGCGTGCTTTACTGTTAATTTTATTATAATATTATTATGAATTTTTTATCTATAAAGCATGCGGTACAACACCCATAAAGCACGTGGTGTGTATGAAGGTGTGGTTAAGGGTGTTGCCCTATCACCCCTCAATGTGAGTAGAGGGAAGGAGGTGGTTATTAACTTATTATTTGTTGAGAAATGATAGGGACACACCTCCCCAACCACACCCCATACACACCCGTATTTTATGGGGTTGTACCGTATATTTTACAGATAAAATTTATTATAATATTATTATGATTATTTTATCTGTAAAGTATACGGTACAATCTCATAAAGCACGAGTGTGTATGGGATGTGGTTGGGGAGGTGCGTTCCTGTCATTCCTCTTGTTTGTTTGTTATTTTGAAAAATCGCTGCAATTCTTATTAGGACTGGGACTTTTGAAACCGAGAACCGCAGAACCAAATCGACGGTTCAGTTTGGTTCCTAGCAACAATTTTTTTTTTCGGTTCGGTTCGTACTGTTAGTATTCGGTTCGGTTCGCGGTTCCTGATTGTTATAAAGAGAAACCGATCTGAACCGCAAGGAACCATCCGAACCGCACCGAACCGGGAAACCGACCCTCTGAATATAATATATTCTTATTAAACATAATTATATAATATAATATAATATAATATAATATAATATAATATAATATATTCTTAATAACATAAAATATAATATAATATATATCGTCCAAACCATACAAATCGGTTCCGTTTCGGTTCGGTTCCTGTGCGGTTCGATTCCGAGTCGGTTCGGACAAAAAAATTGGAAAAACCGAACCGCGAAAAAATTATGCGGTTCGGTTCCGGTTCCTGTATTTTTCTCCCTGAAAACGAAAAGTCACAGGTCTAATTCTTATCAAGAAATTAACATTTAGATTTACTATGGCTGTGTTTAACACTAGCTTATCAGCTAGCTTATAAGCTTCAGGAGCTTATTTGATCATTGACTAAAAAAGCTCGTTTAAGTAACGCTTCTCAAACCACCAATTTTATCAATTATTGATTGATAAGCTAATTTTTCAATTATGAAAAAAGAAGTTTAAACACTCATCTTTATATATTCCATATATATCGTGACCTAAATAAAAATATATTTTCATGACCTAAATAAGAAAAACTACCGCTATTTCGTCTTCTCTCGCGCCAGTTTATTCATCCCCTGCTGAAACGTTCCTCGCCGTCTGCATTCAAGGTATATCTTATATATATAAAGATTGAGTCCTTAAATTTATTGTGGAGTCTTAATGATATTAATTAATGGATATTTTTACATTTAATATTTGTTCATATTAAATTATTTCCTCTAATTTAATATATTAAATAATATTAAGTATTAAATTCATGTCTTAAATGTTTCATGTCTTAAAGATGCTAAACACACGCAGACATTATTCACGCTAATGTTGATGGTTTAATAATTACTGTCGCTTCTATGTTTAATTTAAAAGTAGTATATATTAAAATAATAATAGACAAAAATATTATTTATTTTATTTTATAACAATTATTGTTAAAATATAATGAGAAAGTTTAAAAAATAGAAAAATAAAAGTGATGTCATTTTATGTAATTTTATAAAAAAAAGCAATTTTATCACCAATTTAATTTAAACATCTACATTAAAATCAAATTTTATCATACCTAATCTGTCATAATCAATTAGTTTATCGATTCAATCAACTACCAGCTACCTTATCAGCTAATTTTGCTAAACACCGCTTATATTTTCAACATTGCCATCCAAATTGATTTGAAATTGATTTTGCAATTGAAACTTGCCTTTTTATATATAGAATAGATTTGACTATCTCTATCCAAATAGATTTGCAGATTGAGCAGCAGCAGCAGCATAGCATAGCAGAATTCGCGGATGTTTGTCTGCTGCTTTTGCATTATCATTCGATCGAATCTACTCAATTTCAGCCAAGCCAACAGAGGATGGCTGAGTCTCAGGTGGATTCGAATCAACCGGTAAACCAACCTTTCATCGTTTTCACCTCGTTTTTTCCTTACAGTTACATGATGGATGATATTCGATTCCATCGGATCTGAGTAGTATGTATGTATGTATGTATGTAGGTTGAGGCTTATGATGGATCCATAAATTTATTGGATTTTGTCGGCGAATTGACTGATGATGATGCGGCCAGGTCCCCCCCCCCCCTCCGGCGCTTCTTCCTTGTCATGACATATTCTTCTTCATTTCTCCAAGTCCTACTTATTAATTTGAATTATCTTTCCTGTGTTGTGTCAGTGATGATTTCTCTCTCCAAGGACTAGAGCAGGAGCTTCAAGACTGTAAAACTGATGATGTATTCACCACTTTCCTACTCAGACCTCATATCATATTTTCCTAACTTGCCTCTAATCTTTATTCTCTTATTATTTGCCTTGCCTTGCCTTGCAGGTGGTTGCTATGATACTTTCCAAAGGTTCATCATTGCGGGACTACACCAGGGATGTTGAGAACAATCTACGGCAAATCGAACTCGAGTCTATTGAGGTCTATTTATCTCACCCATAAATACTCATTCCTTTCATTTCAATGCTAATTAATCCATCACAGCATAGGCAGACAAATACATCTAGGATAATTCTGCGTATGCATTCTTGTGGACTCACTTTGCCCTCTTTTCCTCTTGCTGTCAATGCCAGGATTATATTAAAGAAAGTGACAATCTAGTCTCACTTCATGATCAAATTAATGATTGTGATACCATCCTTGCACAAATGGAAAAGCTCCTCAGTGGATTTCAGGTGTAGCATATTACATTTAATGCATAGAGATAATTGCTTCTTACCTTTCGGGGTGGGGTTGCTTTGATTTCCTTTTTTCAGTCCTTGTCTCGTGTTACATCATAATGCTCATGTTTCAGTAAATCCTTTACGCCTTCTTCTATTTTACTCCAACGAATTGCAACAAAAAGTTTTTAAACTTCTAATATCATTTTCTAGGTAGAGATAGGTTCAATTAGTTCGGACATAAAGATTCTTCAAGAGAAGTCTATGGATATGGGGCTCAGGCTGAAGAATCGAAAGGTAATATTATTCATACTGCCATTTTAGAATTTGCGTGATATTGTTACATATAAATAGCATATCAGCAGACCTATTACCCTGCAGTTTCTTTGCATGCTTTAGCAAAATTTTTGGCATGCATTCTTGTTAACCTGCTGATTATTGCATAATAAGGGCAATAAACCAAACCTGTGTTCAAGAAAAGGAAACAGTTAATAGATGGATAATATTTAAGTTTTCTATGTCTAATCCCTTGAATCATTTTTCTAATATTTAAATGTCTGAAACTATTCCAAACATCTTATCTATCTGCTGGAAATTGTTTCTTTATACTTGATATTATTTCGCATGTGGAAATTGATCCATTCATTATACATCTGTATTCAAAATAATTTCACAAGGTTGGGTATTCCATTTTGTTCATGATAAGTGTTTGTTTTATAATTATTTGTCAGGAAGCAGAATCGAAATTGGCTAGATTTGTTGAGGACATAATTGTGCCACCACGGATGATAGACATAATAGTTGATGGAGAGGTACTTTGGGCTTTTGTTAGTGTGAACCCACTATCATGTTCTCCTACTTTGATCTTTCACTTTGAAAATTAAAATGATCTGATATTGCACTTCTGATATTTTGCTGGTTGCATTTTGATATATCTTTGCTTCTATTTTACTTTTCTTGAATACTATATCATTTCCATACTGAAATGAATCATTATATGTACCATGTACAAAATGGATTACGTAACCAAAATCAAGCCTTTTCTATCTTATGCTTCAAAGATATTATTTTCATTGCTTTGGCCTGCAGCTTGATTGTCTCTCTTGTTTTTAACATGTTTTAGTTCTATATCTATTATGGGAATATGATTTGTGGCTCATTGTAATGAATTCTTGCTTTGTGGCTGTAGAGAAGAGAAGTATAGAACATATTGGGGAGAAAGAGTGTATTATTCAGTGTAGAAATGAGAGAGGATACACACATATATATACTAGACAACTAGGGCCAGGGCTACAATCTAAATACATATAGACATTAAATATTATAACACTCCCCCTCAAGCTGGAGCATATATGTTGATCATATCCAGCTTGGTGCACAGCTCAGAGAAACGCTTGCCGCCCAAAGGTTTAGTGAGGATATCAGCAATCTGATTAGCTGAAGTAGTGAACGGAGTAGAAATAGTGGGATTCAGAACACACTCACGAATGAAATGGCAGTCAACCTCAATATGTTTAGTCCGTTCATGAAACACTGGATTGTTAGCAATGTAAATAGCTGCTTGGTTGTCACAGTGCATAGGTAATGGTTCATTGAAAGTGAATTCCAATTCCCCAAGCAGATTCTTTACACCAATCATCTCAGTTGCAGTATGAGCCATAGCTCTATACTCAGCCTTAGCAGAAGATCTAGCAACAGTTTGTTGTTTCTTACTCCGCCAAGTTACCAAATTTCCACCCAGTGTGCAGTACCCAGAAGTAGATTTCCGGTCAGTTTTAGAGCCAACATAATCAGCATCAGAGTATCCTTCAATCTTCAAGTGGCCATTCTTCTTAAAGAAAAATCCTTTCCCCGGAGATTTCTTGATATATCTAAGAATTCGAATAGCAGCATCCCAATGAACTTGTTTAGGCTTATCCAAGAAACGGCTGACCAGACCAACCGCAAAAGAAGTGTCAGGCCGTGTTACTGTCAAGTAGATGAGTTTCCCAACAAGTCGTCTATACTTAGCTTTGTCATCCAGGAAATCTTCACTATCATCCCAGACATTTGGATCAACATCCATAGGAGTATCAACCGGCTTCGTCCCAAGCAATCCGGTTTCTTTAAGTAAATCTGTAGCATATTTCTGCTGAGACAGTCAGACAGAGAGATTCCATACTTGCTGTGAGCAATTTCAATTCCTAAGAAATACTTAGGACGTCCCAAATCCTTAATGACAAACTGTTCTTGCAAGTATTTCTGTGTCCTCAATTCCCTGTACATCATTACCAGAAATAAGAATGTCATCAACGTATACAACGAGAACGACAATTCCAGATGTTTGATGGCGTACAAAAACAGAGTGATCAGACTTGCATTGCTTAAACCCAATATGGCCAAGAACACTACTGAATTTGTCGAACCATGCCTGGGGACTTTGCTTAAGGTCATAGATAGCCTTCTTAAGACAACAGACCTTAGTAGAATCCGCCCTTCTGAGCAGCAAACCCGGGAGGTTGCCCCATATAGACAGTCTGAGATAAATCACCATAGAGAAAAGCATTCTTCACATCAAGCTGATACATAGGCCAAGAAAGATTGACAGCCAAGGAGAACAAAATGCGAATAGAATTCAAACGAGCAGTGGGAGAGAATGTCTCAAAGTAATCAACGTCATAAGTTTGTGTAAACCCTTTTGCCACAAGACGGGATTTGTACCGGTAAATGGTACCATCAGCAAGAAACTTGATCGCAAATACCCAGCGACAAGCAACAACAACAGCGGAAGCAGGAGCAGTTGTTAGACCCAAGTGCCACGGGATAAAAGAGCACACATCTCCTCATACATAGCAGCCCGCCAAAGAGGATGTTTGAGTGCCTCAAGGTAAGAAGTGGGAATGACTGTAGACAAAAGGCAAAGAGCAAAAGCACGAAAAGAAAGACTCAAACAGGCAAAAGAGACATACTTAGACACTGGGTGTTTAGTGGTGCAAGTACGTGTACCTTTGCGTAAGGCGATAGGTAAATCATCAGTGTTGGCGGGTTGGGGATCTTCAGAATCTGCAGGAGAAGATGACTCAGGCAGAGAACACGAGGCCGGTTCCGAGACAGGTTCTAGATCAGGCGTGGGTCGAGGACGACGGGTATAGACCTGTACTGATGCCGGAATAGGCAACGGAGTAGAGCGAAGCATTTCAGGAGGAGAAGGGGTGCGAGAATGAGAGAAGTACGGTTGAGACTCAAAGAAAGTGACGTCAGCACAAACATAGTGTCGCTTGGTAAGTGGGTCAAGACATCGATATCCTTTTATGTGTGCGAGAATACCCGAGAAAAACGCACTTAATGGAACGGGGAGACAACTTATCCAACCCAGGAGTGAGGTCATGAACAAAACAAACACACCCAAATATACGAGGAGGAACAGGGTACAGTGGTTTATCAGAATGAAGACACAAAAAAGGAATATCGCCATGAAGCACACTAGAAGGCATTCTATTAATAAGGAAACATGCAGTAAGGACAGCATCACCCCATAACCATAAGAGTACGAGCCACATCCAAAATATGACGGTGTTTGCGTTCAGCAACACCATTTTGTTGGGAAGTATGAGAGCAGGAAGTTTGATGAATTATGCCCCGGGAATCACAAAAAGATGAAATAGACTTTTGAGTAAATTCAAGAGCATTATCAGTGCGAAGAATACGCAAATCGACAGAATGTTGAGTTTTTATTTCATGGTAAAAGGAGTTTAGTACAGCAGGGACTTCAGTTCTCTTTTTGAGCAAATACAACCATGTCATACGTGCATCGACCAAAACCAGAAAGTAGCTAAAGCCCCCCCTAGACTCAACTCGATTCTGACCCCAAACATCACAATGAACAAGCTCAAAAGCAAAAGAACTACGTTTATCTACTCTAGAAGGAAAAGATGTGTGATGGTGCTTGCCCGGCTCACAAGACTCACATTGAAATTCAACAGAAGAAACAGGAACTAGACATTGAAGACTAGAGGAAGATGGATGACCAAGACGACAATGCCACTGATATGGAGACACAGTGGCGGAAAGAGCACGCGAAGGTGTAGGGGACAAAAATCGAAGTAGTAGACACCATCACGCTCATGTCCTCCACCAATCGTCTTCTTCGTCTGCAGGTCCTGAAAAATAACATAGGTAGGAAAAAACGTGACAGAACAATTGTGAGTTTTGGTAAGTTGACTAACCGACAATAAGCTAACGGGAAACTTAGAGGCAAACAAGACATTCTCAAGATTCAGTTGAGGGGTGGGGCGGACAACACCAATCCCCGTCACCGGAGAATAGGTGCCATCAGCGACACAAACAGAAGGTAAAGAAGGAGGAGTATGGAGTAGTCATTGACGGATTGGCCAGCCTGAGTATGAGAGAAAAGTTTCTCATATAATTCGAAGACACGAGAAACGTTCTTTTCGTTGGAATACATCTGTTTCAATGTATCCCACATAGCTTTAGCAGTTTCTAAGAACATGATGTTCCTACTGACCGAATTTTCAAGGCTATTCAAAAGCCATGTCATTACAGCACAATCATCAGCACACCACGCATCATACTTGGAATCCGTAGGATCGATAGCACATGTGTTGAGAACATGCGTCTTCTTCTTCTTCTTCTTCTGAGAGCCTAAGAACAGTAGAAAAGCACGAGACCATAGAAGATAATTGGAACCATTCAACTTGATGGTGGTTCCTAGGACAACGGATTTCGAATCAGCCATGGTCATAGTTGTCATATCGTGTATCGTATCGCGTATCGGAGACCCTAAATATCGTATCGCGTATCGTATCGGAGATACGGAACACAATGACAAAAAAATTCAAAAACTCTAAAAAGTATCAAAAATAAAATAAACAATGGAAATAATTCCACCCCAAAATCCTTTACCACAGTGACATGACAGATGCATCCTATTTCCATCAATTTTCTGACAATGCTGGTAAGCAATATCTTCTTTCTTTTTTCCCATTTTTCAAGGACCTAAATATTAAAAAAAACAGCAAATATATTAAAAAAATGATATTATGCTACTATTACAGAACAAAACACATTAACCAAAAAATTACAATATTATAAATAAACATTCAATTAATCCCATAGAAACTTACTGCCAGGATATAACCTCATTTTAAAAAGAAAATTTTTACATATAATAATCAAACTGAAAGCATGGGTGAACAGGATATAACCTGATTTTGAAGAAAATTACATATAATAATCCAATTGAAAAACTATACTACCATCACATGCCTCATACAGAAGCAACAATAAAATCGAATCGATCCAAATATGGTGATACTGAAAAGAGAGGAAGGAAACGGACTTGTGCGGCGGCGATTGCGGAAGCTCAGGCGGTTGAAGAAGAAGAAGAAGCGGCGGCGGAGGCGAGAGGAAGAAGCAGGGGCGGCGGAGGAAAGAAAACCGTATACGAGGTCGAAGAGCTCTTGAAATTGACCGATCCTCCCTCAATTTTACTTCTGATATATAAATTGAACCCTAACCCAACCCAAAACCGGCCCAAACCCGACCCAAACCCGACCCAAACTGTTTAAACCGTATCGTCCGTATCGGCGATATTTACGATACGATACGCGATACATACGACACGCACGATACGGAGGGGAAAATCGATACACCTATGCGATACGTATCGAAACTATACGTATCGCGTATCGTATCGCCGATACGTATCGCGTATCGCGATATTTAACAACTATAGCCATGGTATAGTAAAGGTAGGGTAGAGAATCAAACCCTAGAAAGAGATAGCGGCGGCGGCACAGAAAAAAAAATTAGGGTAAAAAATATTTTACCCTAATACGGGTCAGCGGTATCGTGGCAAAGTGTAACGCGGGTCAAAGCAGGAATCGATCCTGCTCTGATACCATGTAGAGAAGAGAAGTATAGAACATATTGGGGAGAAAGAGAGTGTATTATTCAGTGTAGAAATGAGAGAGGATACACACATATATATACTTGACAACTAGGGCTAGGGCTACAATCTAAATAAGGTAAGATACATATACACATTAAATATTATAACAGTGGCGATAGTTGTCTGGCTTACAACTTTGTCTCATTATGTCATTGTTAGTGAATGTGTGATGACAAATACCCACAGGTGAATGAGGAGTACACGAGAACCCTTGAGATTCTTAGTAAAAAGCTAAAGTTTGTTGAAATTGATACCATGGTAAAAACATCCAAAGCTTTAAATGATGTTCAACCAGAACTACAAAAGCTTCGTCAAAAAGCAGTCTCAAAGGTACGTTGAGGGAGAAAATATAAAGTCTTAGAGAACTGCTGGAATATACAACTGAACGAACTGCTGGAATATACAACTGACCAATTTTTTTTTCTTGTGTCCACTTTTGCTAGGTATTTGACTTCATGGTTCAAAAACTCGATGCTTTAAGGAAACCCAAGACAAACGTTCAGATTCTTCAGCAAAGCGTTCTTCTGAAATACAAGTAAGATATGTCAGATTGAATATGATAACACATTGTTTTATCTTCAGTTTCTAGTTGCTTTGCTTGCATCTCTAGGTGACACAAGACGATACAGCATAGAAGGCAAACGCTCTTCGTACGAGAAAGAAAATAATACTCCTATTAATCAGAAAATGTTAAAAGGTCCTCCTCAATAAATCAAACCTTCGTATTTAAAGGTCTAACACTAATCCTAGTTTAATTAGGAATCAAATTCCTGAAAGGAAATAAAAAAATAACAGATCCCAATTTAAATAGGAATCAAAATCCTAAAAGAAAATGAGTTTTTTCGAGTATATTAAAAGAATCAATTGACTTTAAACCCACTTTGCGTATCTATCAGCTATATGTTCCACATTAGTCTCCCCCCCACTTGAAAAGTACTCGTCCTAAAGTGATTTTGATAAACTAAAAGCCCCGCTAGGGAAATTACGAGACAATTTTAGCCGCATGAAAGTACTTGGGGCGTTTCGGAACCTGAATGGTACATAGGGATATCTTGGTATATGTGTTGGTCATTGACCTTCAATAATTTGTGACACACTCTTGACTATGTTCTGAAGAATGAATCTCTGCTATATTTGATGACTTTTGAACTGTTCTTTTGTTACGATGGAAGAATAATCTTTGGAATCTCTGCTGTCTGATGACTTTTGAACTTTACCTCTGTTGGTGAACATACAAAATTCCAATTCCTTTTTTTTTTTTTTTCTTTTAATCACATGCAGATATGTGATTTTGTTTCTAAAGGAGCATGGTAAGCCTCTGTTGGTGAACATACAAAATTCCAATTCCTTTTTTTTTTTTTTAATCACATGCAGATATGTGATTTTGTTTCTAAAGGAGCATGGTAAGGAGGTGTATCTAGACGTTCGTGCTGCATATATTGACACCATTTATAAGGTATGATTTATTGACCATTCGTTAATGTAAGTACACTTCAAATAGAAGTCACTTTTTGATGTGATTGTACTTTGGCAAGGGGCTCTCCAGTTTACGAACTTGGTTAAATATTAACTATGGGGAACTTAAACCTGGAGAATCCTCCGCTCCACTTATTGGAAAGCTAACATGATTTAATTGACCATTCTGACCTTTTCTGTATTTTACTCATTTTGAAACTTTCCACTACAATGGGATGGAAAAGTTGGTTATGCAGCTTGTCTGTACACTGTCTTTTATAGCTGCACCACCAAAATATAATATGGATTTTAAGGAATAGGAGCTTACCCTTAAGATTATTTAACTGGTTTCTAGCGGAATTTGCAGTTCTCCTCCAGAGGACCTTAATTGAAGTTTGTTTGGTGTTAGATGGGTTCTCTTCTGTGGCTAAGTCATGGAAAACCAATGACATTTTCTCTTTTCCTTTTGTACTAGTTACACACCATTATTCTTATATATACATTTGTTTCTATTTTGCAGGTCTTAAGCACAAACATCCGAGCTTATATTCAAGCCTTAGAAAAGTTACAATTAGATATAGCAACATCTAATGATTTGATTGGTATTGACACAAGAAGCACTAGTCTTTTTTTGAGAGGAAGGGAGCCTTTGAAAAACCGGTCTGCTGTTTTTGCTTTGGGAGAAAGGATAAATATTCTCAAGGTGCATCTATACTACCAATACGCCTTTTTCAATGCTCAGTGGCCCTGGCTCGTAAAATTTTATTCTTTTATGTCTCATACTTTATCAATGTATACATCATCTGAGTTGTTGCTTTATCTCTTATTCCTTTGCAGGAAATTGATGAATCTGCTTTGATTCCACATATAGCTGAAGCCAGTTCTAAAAAGTATCCTTATGAAGTCCTTTTCAGGAGCTTGCAAAAGTTGCTTATGGATACAGCTACTTCTGAGTACAATCAGACTTCTCTGTGTCATACTTAATTTTTACATATACTCTTCTACCATATCCTGAATTACCTGGTTGGTATCATCTTGCAGATATCTTTTCTGTGATGAATTCTTTGGAGAAGAATCAATGTTTTATGACATATTTGCAGGTGTGTGCAATTTCTTTCGGTTTAATATTCTCCTTATATCCATTACCCCAATATGTTCTGATAATTACACATTGTGTGATGATAATAATATTTTGACTTAGCTTGTAAATTAATTTTCGAGGCACGTGATTTGATTCTAATGATATTAAAAATTACTTTTTCACAATAAAGGTCTTGAAACACCCAATTTCCTAAAGTTTCAGGTCCTTTCTCAGTAATTGACGAACACCTGAACACAATTCTCCCCAACTGTTTTGATGCAATTGGTCTAATGATCATGATTCGTATTATATACCAGCATCAGGTAATATGATGAAGTGATGGGCTCTTCTTATTTAAGTTTTGTCTTCACGTTTTGCTGTATAACCTTTGTGGTGTCATCTTCTCCACCCTCACTTAAATTTCTTTAGTTTCATTTTTCATATTTTATTAAAAGAGAGTCTTTAGCCTTTATGGCAGCTGTATTGAACATGATTCATTTTCCTGCGTATGGTGGTTAGTTGCTCATAATTACGATCTAGGTCATACTTTTAATGATTAAACGCTTGGCAGCGAACCAGATTTTTCCTGTGGTTAAGTTGCCATCCCTCTGCTTCCCATAAATTTAGATTCAGAGTGGTAGTATAACCACAACTCCTCTAAATAACCCTAAAATTATTATCGTGACTGTAACACTTTTGGGTGCAATAAATTAAGTCTTTTGTTTAGCCTTCTGCTTGTTCGCATCAGCCACTTTCTTCTATTATTATCCCTCTAGCATGTATCTTGGAAGAAGTAAATGGTCGGTCTTAGTGCAGTGCTTCTATTGGCATCTGTGTGCTCCACCCTCATTCTCCTCCCCTTCTCTTCCCAATTCATGGGATAAGTAGGGGTTATGAATGTCCGCTTTTGAGTTCTATCGGGAAAAAAATCAAGTATATCTATACCTATGCTTCTCTTAATTCTATATTTTTATTCTACCTTTCTTTAGGTCATAGAACCTGAGTCGCTCATATTTTTTTTTCTCAGCTTATAATGTCGCGGAGGCGAATACCATGTCTCGATTCATACTTGGATAAGGTATGTGTGATCAGTTTTTCTAATTGAACACACGCGATATGGCATGACCCTGTGTGATGGATCTAATTGCTATATCTTCCTACACGGTTACACCTGTCTGGTTTTATGCTTATACCTGCTAGCAGATGGGTTTCTGGTCAGTCTGTTTGTATTTTTACAGTTCTAATAAATTATTTTGTCTAGGCCTCTATTTGTTGCTTACAGAGCAGGTATGGGTTCTGTGTTGAGTGATACCATAGACCTTTTGTTGAGAATTTGTTGGCTATAATAAAAGAAAAGTTTGGAAGGTTATCCCACATCGATGGAATAATGAAAGGTGGAAGGGACTTCAAGCCTATAAAAAGAGGTCCAAGGCTAAGGATTAAAATGCACCAATTAAATACACTTTAAGTATTTAATTCTTCTTTCTTTCTTTCTCTTGTCTTAGAGTGTGAAAGGTGTGAGTTAAATCTTTGGAGAGTGTGGGTGTAATTGGGGGTTGGCTTGAGAGATTATAGCTGTGTGATTGTAATAATTTTTCACGTAGTGGAGTTCTCTCTCTGGAGGCCCGTGCTTTTTCTCCGGTTTTGGAGTTTTCCACGTATATTATTGTGTTATTTATTTTTTCTGTATTTTCGTTCTTTGGGAGGCTTGTTGGGAATTTTGAGGCCGTTTTCCCAACAATTGGTATCGGAGCCCCGGGTTCGGGGAGGTCTCGGTTTTAGAGGTTTGGAGTATGCTCTGTGGTTGCAGCTTTGCCTGATCTTCCACATCAGAAACAAATTTCTATTGGTCGTATTAGAGTGTGTCTTGGTATTTCAGAGGTTTGGAGTATGCTCTGTGGTTGCAGCTTGGTCTGATCTTCCACATCAGAAACGAGGATTCTGTTGGGTTTGAGACACGAATACGATGTCAAGGTTCAGTCCCATGAGGTTCGATGTAGAGAAGTTTGACGGAAGGATCAATTTTGGCTTGTGGCAAGTTCAAGTCAAGGATGTGCTGATTCAGTCCGGATTACACAAGGCATTGAGGAAACGGTCCTGTTTCCAGCGATGATAAAAGCGGGACCAGTAAAAGCGATGATGAAGAATGGGATGATATGGATTTGAGAGCGGCAAGTGCTATTCGTTTGTGTCTGGCAAAGAATGTGCTTGCTAATGTGCATGGGTTGTCAACAGCAAATGAGCTTTGGGAGAAGCTTGAACAGTTATACCAAGGCAAGGGCATTTCGAATCGGTTGTATCTCAAGGAGCAGTTTCATACTCTACGTATTGATGGAGGTACAAAAATTTCAGATCATCTGAGTGTTCTTAATGGTATCGTCTCGGAACTGGAGGCTATCGGAGTGAAGGTTGAAGATGAGGATAAAGCGTTGAGGCTCATATTATCTTTGTCATCTTCCTATGAACATATGAAACCTATTCTGATGTAAGATGTTACTAGCAAACTCCTGTCCGAGGAGAAAAGACTGTAAGGTAGCAGCAATACTTCATCAGAAGGTGCGGTTTTGATATGTAGGAACGGGAAGAAGAAAAACTCTTCGAAGTATCCAACGTGCTGGAAGTGTGGACAGCCTGGGCATGTCAAGAGAAATTGTCCAGGTGGAGCAGATTCGGCAAAAAGCTCCAATTCTGCTAACAATGTCTCCGTCGTCACTGACGGTGAAGAATTCTTTTGAGAAGTTGGCATCCCCATGGTATGCCCGTTACCATGGAATGAGATGTGTCATTTTGTTAGCGGGTTTATGTGTGGTGAAGATTGATGTCGAGGGCTGATGAACTTCCGGGTGGCCAACAGGGAAGTCGTACCATAAACCTTTTAGCAAGTTTTTCGACATGTGTCGAGGTAAAATTCTTAGAATGGATTATTCTAAGTGGTGATACTCTTTTATGGTGGAGTATGATAGTTCTCTGATTTGAGAATTATGATTGTTGGTTCAAACAACGGTTGTCGGTGTGACAGCGGAGACTTTCTTTTATTTAGCCAAGGTGGAGTTTGTTGAGAATTTGTTGGCTATAATAAAAGAAAAGTTTGGAAGGTTATCCCACATCGATGGAATAATGAAAGGTGGAAGGGACTTCAAGCCTATAAAAAGAGGTCCAAGGCTAAGGATTAAAATGCACCAATTAAATACACTTTAAGTATTTAATTCTTCTTTCTTTCTTTCTCTTGTCTTAGAGTGTGAAAGGTGTGAGTTAAATCTTTGGAGAGTGTGGGTGTAATTGGGGGTTGGCTTGAGAGATTATAGCTGTGTGATTGTAATAATTTTTCACATAGTGGAGTTCTCTCTCTGGAGGCCCGTGGTTTTTCTCTGGTTTTGGAGTTTTCCACGTATATTATTGTGTTATTTATTTTTTCTCTATTTTCGTTCTTTGGGAGGCTTGTTGGAATTTTGAGGCTGTTTTCCCAACACCTTTTAGGGTGCGTTTTCTTTGAGTAAGGGAAAATGAGGGAAAAGAAAATCCTGTCCCTTTAAATTACTCATTTCTTGTTCCTCCTTTTCTATATATTAGAGTTTCACCCTTTCTCATTCCTTCTTTTTATTCCAAGGAGGGGAAATATTATCATAATATTTTTCTCCCTTGGAGTGAAAAGAAGGAATAAGAAAAGGTGAATTTTTAATCTATAGAAAAGGAGGAAAAGTTGTTCACATTTGATGGGAAAGTTGTTCATGGATCCACTTTCTTTCGGTATCTTGGATCTATTATCCAAAATGATGGAGAGCTAGATGGCGATGTGGCTCACAGAATAAAGGCAGGGTGGTTGAAGTGGAAGAGTGCCACAAGGGTTTTATGTGATCCTGACATGCCTCATAGATTAAAGGGTAAATTCTACCGCACGGCAATTAGGCCTGCACTGTTATATGGCGCCGAGTGTTAGGCTGTAAAACAGTGTCACGTTCAAAGATGAATGTGGCGGAGATGCGTATGCTACGATGGATGTGTGGTCATACAAAAAAGGATCGGCTCGAAATGAGGTGATTAGAGAGAAGGTAAGAGTTGCGTCTATAGAAGACAAGATGATGGAGAATCGATTACGATGGTTTGGTCATGTGAGAAGAAGGCCTGTTGATGCCCCAGTGAGGAGGCTAGAAAGTCGGGAACAAGTAATATTGTGAAAGGTAGAGGAAAGACCCAAGAAAACTTGGATAAAGATGATTGAAAATGATATGCGGTTTCTTGGAATTGGAGAAAGTATGGCGATGGAGAGGCAAATGTGGCGGGAAAGAATACGGATGGTAGATGGAATCTGATTTTTTTTTCTATTTTCTTTTATTTCATGTTTTCTTTTAATTTATTTTTCAGGATTTTTTTTTTTTTTTTTTTTGCTTTTTTCTCTACTTTTTTTCCATTTTATGTTATTTATGTAGACGGTTTCAAAGTTTGATTCATGTTAGCCGACCCCAAATCATTTTGGGACTAAGGCTTAGATGTTGTTAGAAAAAGAGGAAAAGGGAATGAGGGATTTAAAGGGGGAGAATTTTATTTTCCCTCATTTCCTCTTATAACCAAAGTGAACACACCCTTGGAGAAAATTACAACCGATCTCTCTTAAAGCGGAATGGTGATAGAAGTAGGAGCATTACTTTTAGCTTCACCAAAGGAGTCTCTAGTACCACAACCAGACTTGAGTGTGATCTTTGTTTCTCATATATCTGAAATATGTAATCTAGAGGCAAATGGGTGACAATGTAAATTAAGACATTTGTAACCTTTCTTTATACCTTAAAGATTACTGTTTTACTATATTGATATGATTTTCTATGTCTGAAGACTCTAACATGATAGCATCATAAATCTCTCGGCTTATTTCCTAGAGTCTAATTGTAATTTTCTTGAAATATTTGGTATTTACTCTGGAATGAATGTGAGCAGGTAAATATTTCTCTATGGCCACGGTTTAAGATGGTGTTTGACATGCACGTCAACAGCCTACGAAATGCCAACATCCGCAGTTTATGGGAAGATGATGTACATCCACATTATGTTATGAGACGTTATGCAGAATTTACGGCCTCACTAATTCAACTTAATGTTGATTATGGAGATGGGCAGGTTAGCAGAACAAAAATTTCTCTTTTATCATTGCGAACGGTTTCACTGTCAGACCTGCAATGTCATTCTTATATGTTAAACTGGTTAAATTATTGCAGCTTGAACTCAACTTGGACAGACTGCGAATGTCAATTGATGATATGCTTGTCAAGCTGGCCAATTTGTTCCAGAAACCAAAGTTACACACGGTGTTTTTGATAAATAACTATGACATGACAATTGCTGTATTGAAGGTACATTCTGGTTGGGGAATCTTGGAAATTTTATCGGATTTATTTGAGCTGCATGTTTGGCAAAAATACAAGTATATAATTCTCCTACCGTTGGAGCGATAGGGACTACAGAACAGGGCTTCCATAAAATTTATTTGTACACATAGGAAATATTTGATTGTATCCCCCCCTTTCCACAGCCTAAAAAGAAGATTTATGTCAGTACTGCTACCCATATAGTATATTCTAATCTTATATGACATCCACATGTACCCATAAATGAAAACACTCTGTATTGCTTGTATAATGCCTACCATGTATATTTCAGGAAGCCGGTCCTGATGGTGGAAAAATTCAAATGCACTTTGAGGAGTTGCTGAAGAGCAATACGGCCATATATGTGGTAATTTTCAGCTCATTTAATCTTCTGTTCACTGATATCATAAGGAAATTGCTCTTTGTTGCATCTGAACTAGCATGTAAAGTGAGTACCTACCTTATCTGGCCCATTGAAGGCCAACAACAACAACATTACCCTAATGCCTCAACGGATCCCGCAAAAAGCGGGGTAAGGGGGATCGGGTGTACGCAGGCTTACCCCTGTCTTAACACAGAAAGGTTCTGTTTCCGGATGATCCAAAATGAAAATTTCATCGGGAATTGCATGGAATGACTAGTACTTCATGAGAAAAAGAAGTGTAGCCAGTTTAGTGAGTCATTTTGTTTATTCCATTATAATCCAGAACCAAAGAATAAGGAGTCTTTTGGCCCATTGAAGGCCAAAAGATTTCAAAATCTTGTGTGGAAGTTGATCCATCTATTTGGATGAGAATTGGTGGAAACCCAATTTATTGTCTGGTTAAATGCATTGCTTAACCCAAGTCTTTGATGCAGGAGGAATTACTTGCAGAACATTTCCGTGATCTGATCAAGTTTGTAAAGACGAGAGCTTGTATGTCCGGCTGCATATCTTTTACTTATCATTATAGTTTGTTCTTTCGAGCAGTCGTCTGATTTTAACATCTGTGTTTTCAGCTGAAGACCCAAGTTCTAAGTCCGAGCAGCCAATTACTGTGAGTGAAGTTGAAAATATTGTGAAGGATTTTGGCAGCAGATGGAAAGCTGCAATAGAGCTGATGCACAATGATGTGATTACGTCTTTCAGTAACTTTTTATGTGGTATGGAAATTCTGAGAGCTGTTTTGACTCAGTTACTGCTCTACTACACCAGGCTTTCATATTGCATGAAGAAAATTGCTGGTGGATCCTCATTGAACAAGGACTTGGTTTCCATATCTTCAATAATGTATGAAATTAGGAAATACTCGAGAACATTTTAAGGGATGTTCTTCTGTTTTGCTGACAGTCTCATATTCCTTTTTCTTGTGTCGATATATCGTTTCTGTTATGTGTACTAATGGAAGGTGGCATATACATATACTACTGCTTCTAGTGAACTTGCCATCTTTTTTCTATTGGGAAATTCACGCGCAAACATACCCTACAACCCTGAGGAAGATGTTCGACACGAAATGAGGGTTTCACCAACTTGTCGTTAGGCTAACATAACAGAAACGATATATACAACTTGGAATTTTTTTTCCAATACAACTTGTATTAACATAACAAAAACGATAATAATAATACAATATCCCCATTTTTTCAGAGATAATTTGACATATACAATAAAAAAGTAAGAATTCTAAACTTTAAGCAAGACTTGATGGGATTTAAAGTTCGAATTTTAGGGGACGTTCTGTTCGTATTTTGTTTTGTACTTTCATTTTGCAAAATGTTTTATGTTTTTTGTTTTTATTTTTGTTTTCAAAGTTGTTGAAAACGCGTTCTCTTAAATTTATTTTGCAAAATATATTTTTTTTTAATATTAATATTAAATTCATAAATTTTTATTTTAGACTTAGTTTCAAATTAGGATAATCCAAAAAAAAAAAAATTCAAAATGTATTTTGAAGATTTTTGTTAAAATACACACAAAACGCTCAAAACGAGGTTTGGGCATTTTGCGTTTTGTGTACAAATATTTTTTTTTGTTTTCCAAAATGCATTTTCAAAAATGATAAAAAGAATACGTTTTTAGTGTTTTCGAAAATAAAAACAGAAAATGACTTCAAAACAGCAAAGAGAACAGGGCCTTAGATATTGAGTGTGCGTAAAAATTCCCAATCAGATCAAACCTACACTCTCGGGCTTGCAGATCAGATGTGGATGGACTCATTTAGATTTACGGGCCATCTCGATCAGAATAGGCTTTGACAGGGCAAGACCATATCAAGACTGGGGCGAACCAGTTGAGATTTACGGGTCATCTCACTCAAATGAGGCTTTGACGGGGTAAAACCACATCAAGATTGGGGCTAGGACCGTGAAAGAATGTAAAGGTTTGGTTCGATTCGGCATATTCGGCTCAATATAGTTCGGTCGATGTTCGATTTGGTGATCAACGAGTCGAGCCGAATGTTTGTTTGGATATTCGGTGAATCGAGCCGAATAGCTCGAACATGTTCGGCTCGAACGTCTTGTTTTTTTGGCAAATTATATATAAATATATTAATATATTATACATATTTATATTAATTATATACACAAATCTATAACTCCATATCCATTTAGCTCAAGTCCATTTCATTATTTTGCCCTATATGTCTTAAAGCCCCCCTTCTAAACATAATTATCTCATTATCGGATTTTCCTTTCTCTTTCTTTCGTTTCTCTCTTACTTTTGTCTCTCTAATCTTAATCAATCTTTCATAATCGATTCAGTTTCTCAAATCTTAGTCTTTATCGTTGGGCGATGTTAGAATCAGTTCCAATTCTTGGTGAAGGTTAGGGTTTTGCCTCCACAGTTCCGATTTAGGTTTGAATCTGAGGGGGCTGACTTTTTGACTTTCAATTTAGTTTGTATGAGGGGTTTTTTTATGTTTTAAGTTATTTAATGGTTCGATTTTAGTATGCATGTTACTTATTTGACTTTTTATTTGTTGAATACATGATTTAGATTTCGATTTGAGTATGCATATTACTTATTTGATTTTATTAGTTGAATGATTTTAGTATGCATGTAATTATATTAGGGATGTTATTGGGTCGGATATTGTACGCTCATATCCTATCCTATTTGATTCGATCGGACTTGGGTAATTAATTACCCAATAGGTAGTCAGGCACATGCATACCCTATATTTAAGATTATAAATGTTTTGTAATGTTAATATATACATATAAGATAATTAATAAATTAAATTTAGTGTAATAAATATTTGGATATATTAGATATTATATTACACAAAGATATTTATATAACATATTGTATTATAATATATAATTTACTAATAAGATCTAAATATAATATATAATAATATATTTATATAATTCAAATGAATACGCGGAAATCAGGTCGAGTAATCTGGTAATATCTTATACACATACCTTACCTGTATCGATCTTAAATACTCCCCCTTCCTATAAGAGTGCGCTCACTCTTCATAGACACGTGTTTTAATAAAAGTTAAGTAGTGATGGATTTAAATGGAGAAAGAGTACCACTTTTTGTTGTATGAGTATGTTAATTATTATTGTTGATTAATCAAAAGATAAAATGTGTGGGTCATCATTGATATTATTGTAAATAAATTGAAAGAGTGGAGTAAACGTATAAGAGATATTTTCTGAAAAATAGAATGAACACACTCATGTGGGACGAATTCTTACGGAACGAAGAGAGTATTGAATTCGGTCGATACCCGATTCTATTACGGGTTTATCCGACCGAGTATGATTGGTATAATAAAATTGAATTTGATGACATGAATATCATAAACGCCTTATATACCACAACAGTACTTTTGGTTATGTAGCAATCGACGAGTGGAAGACAATCCCAATCCCAGAAATGGAATCATCACTACCCCTCGACGAATCAGTCCCAGCTGATATCACCTCCAAATCGGATGACTCAAACTCAAAGCAATTGAAACAGATTAATGGCGGCAGCTCATCTCCTTCATCGCCAGCCACGAATACAGATGTAGTTAACAAAGCGGATTCCAGAAATCCCGTCTGCGTTGGCCTCACCGGTTCTCTTCCAAGTGGTAACCCTAATTCTCAAAACCCCATTTCTCTTTCTTTCTATTTTTTTTTGGGGTTAAAAGGACTAGACTATGCGTATTTTTGAGGTCCCAGATTATGACTTTGTTTATGGTCTTGTAAGTTTATTTGGTGGTTTATTTTTATTTTTAATTAAATGTCTGTCATTTTTTTATTGGATATCTGCTGGATGATGCAGGTAGGTGTCTAAATGAAACCAAACAAACTGAATCTGTTCAAGCTTGCTTGAAATTGTATCGAGCTTTAAAAATTATATTTGAGCTAGATTTGATTAGTAACCGAGCCGAGCTTTCATATCTTGTTAAAAAAAAATCATGTTCGAGCTTTGGTTTGTTTGTTATATCAACGAATTAAGCTCAAACGAGCTTCATACTAGAGCTTCGTTCGATTATTTTCAAGGGTTTTGGGCTGTATTTCGTGGTTAGTTTTCAAGAATACCGGGCTGAAGGATTTTTATTTAGTTTTTTATCTTTGTATATGTATTTGTTGTTTCGGAGCCGATATGTTAACTTATGATGCACGTTGGGTTCCAATGGGCTCCTGAAAGTGGGTGATAATGCATATGTTACTGTGTTTCATAATATGATCATAATGTTCCACATGAACGAACCAACACATGAACAAACAGATTAATTTCTCTGTAACAATACCCAATTACTATGACCATTATCCATTATTCCATATTTTTTTTTTTTTTTTTTTACAAAAACAAGAACTAGCAATTTCAGGTTAATTATAAAAAGTACCCTTGGGACTTAACCTTATTAAAAAAAATAAAAAAAAAAATTTAATTTACAAAAAAATACCCATGAGATTTTATTGTCTTACATTTAACCCTTTATAAGATAAAAAAAAAAAAAGAACACTTCAAATCCCTCACCCACATTTATAAAATTATTACACATAAACCCCTTATTTTTAACTCCAAATCAACTTCATGGTATTTTTGTAATGTTGAAAGTTGTTTATTATTATTAGTTTTATTAGTATTATTATTTGTAATTTGGTCAAACCTCATGGGTAGGGCTGGGCACGGGGCGGGTTGGGACGTGGCGAAGTTGGAACCGCACCCGCCCCACAATTGTCGTGCAGTGCGGTTTTATGCAGGGCGGGGCGACTATATTCCGGGAGGGGCAGGGTGGGTAGGATGACACGAAGACCACGCTCGCCCTGAAAATATTGTTGTGGTGCAGTTTTGTGCGGTGTGGGTCAAAATCGACATTTTAAACCGCACCGCCGCACTATTTTGCGATGCGGGCAGGGGTGGTTTTTTTGCGCAGCCCTACTCATCGGTACTTTTTTGTAACTATCCCAGCAATTTATTAAGCTTGACTTACATATTACAGAATAAGTATGCACAATACAAAGCCTGCTGAGAACTGTTTGTTTGTTTGTTTCTTTTGTTTGTTTGACCAGCACCTCGGTATAGTGTTGGAGAATTGGAAATGGAAGCACATAAAGCAGGTAGGAGCCTCAAAGATTTCAGATATGGTTGTGTTGGTTACTCTGTTTATGCCGACGTAAAAGAACAAGGTCGTGTCGAGCAAACGAAATTGCCATTATGCGTAGGTTTTGAGGTTTTAGGGGATCGATTAGTTGATAATGCTGATTCTGGATCTGCTTCTATGACTCATCTTCATAATAGAGAAGGTAAAATTGTCTTCTTCGAAACATTTTTGTTCTTATTCTAATGTTCTTCGAAAAATGGAAAGTCGGAACTCTGAGCTAAGAAAATGTTTTGTCGAACTGTGATTGTTGTTATCTAAATGTTTTAGGTAAGATTGTAGTCCGTTATTTTAGTCATTTATCTTGCAGTAAATAAAATATTGAATCACGTGTTGTTTTCGACAGACGGAAATGGATTGCCACAACATAAACCGGCTAATTCAACTGGGGAACAGTATTTGGGCAGGCAAGAACTTATGTGCTATTTATTATGTATTTAACTATTTGCATCCAATTTTTGAGGTGCTGATTATCGCAATTATGTGCTTCCTTTCTGCATTACTAAAATGAAGAATAAAGATGAAAAAAAAACATTTGCAACTGTTTGGTCGGTTTAGTACTTTAGTCTCCAGCTTTGATGATGTTCTCGTTTTGCTTTTTTTTTTTTGGCTGAACAAACGGCGCTTATTTCTCTCATATGAGACTGTCTCAGGGTAGTTTTCAAGTTTTTCCTTTTTTCTTTCCAGTTTTTTGGTTCATTTAATTTTTCAGTTTTTCAGTTTTGTAGTTTTTTTTTTTTTTTTTTTTTCTTAAGTCTTTCGTTTTCTTTTTAATTTTTAGGGTTCTTTTTCAGTTTTTAGGTTCATTTTTTAGTTTTTTTCCAACATTTGTTTAAGGAAGCTGTCTCATGGTGAGACAGATCTATTAGGTCTCACACTCCTACTCGCACGGTCAACAACGAAGCTCATTGGTTGGGCGCTCGGTTGTTTCGCTTCCCTCGCCACTTGAAGGTTCCAGGTATAAATGTTTACTATCCCCTTTCTGGTTGACGATCGTCTTTGATTGAAAGAGATGTCTAACTTGGTTGAATGTCTTCTTTGACAGAGATCCACTTCCCCCGCTACTCCGAGCCGCCGAGAGAGATTGCAATGTCGAACTCCGGCGTCATGAGTCGTCTCCACCAAGGGAAGAAGGCGGGCCGTGCCCCTGCAACGACGTCCCGCCCCTCCCGAGGCGAGACCTCTCATAGCGCCGGTCGTCGAGCCGGAAGCTCGGGAGGAGGAGCAGCTCCAGCGCAACCGCAAGAGGCGGAGGCCGGAGGAGCCCCAGCCGACTGCTGCAGCGGAGGCGTCCATTGTGGTGCCGCCGGTTGCCGCGCCTCCTATTTCCGCCGTTCCAATGGCGGAGGGGCCTACGCCCTCAGCGGCCTTCCTAAAAGCCACGACGATTGCTGACGCCCAGACTCCGCGGGGCAAGCCCTATTTCGGCCGCGACCCCGAGAAGGTTGAAAGGTAAGACTGGTTTGATCTTTCTGAGTTACGCCACTTGTGTAGGGTGCATACTAACTCCTTCGCTTTTGTTGCAGGGTCCGCCTTGCCGACCCGAATACCTCGCCGATGGTGCTGGATTTCCTGGCGAGCAGGTCCCCCCGCGAGCCTACCGAGGTCCCTCACTATGTCTCCCGGGCTCTCTCCTCCCTTCCGAAGGCTTGGACGACCGACCTGGATGCGATCGCGCGCCGGCGGTCTGGAGATGCAATGCAGGCGACCGTTGCCTTGGCCCTCCAAACGGCGACGATGGCCGCTCAAGTTGTAACGGATTATGAGGGGCGGCCCTCTACTGCTCGCCTCCATTCGGACCTTGAGACTGCTCGGAACCAGAACGCCGAGTTTGCTGATAGGATTGTGGCCATGGAGAAGGAGTATGCTGAGACGGCCAAGCGAGCTAAACAAGATCTTGACCGGATGAGGCAGGAGCTCGACCGGTCCCGGGCGGTGGTCGATCGGATGCGCGACCAGATGACGGAGGCTCGTCGGTTGCATGCGGCCTCGCAGGAGGAGGTGACCGGGTTGAAGGCGGTGGTGGACCGGCTAAATGGCGAGTTGGAGTCGTCGAAGGGAGAACTGGCCGCCAAGGTAGCCGAGCTCAAGGATGCGGACAAAACAGCCATGGGTCAAGGAGAAGTTGGAGGCGATCGAGACCGATCCCTACCTCAGCGTGGAGTACGTCAGCGAGTTTGCATATTACATGGCTTACGCCGACGCCATCCGCGCTGCCAAGAAGGGAGGGCTCGAGGTCGGCCCTCTGATCGAAAACTTCAAAGCCTACGTGCTCGAGCATCCCTTGCAGCCGGACTTCTCTCTGCCGATCCTTGACCTCACCGACCTCGGGATCGATCTGAGCTGGTATCCGTCGCCGGACAAACTTTTTTATCCGGAAGCCGGTGAGGAAGCGCACGCCGATCCATCTGCTGGGGACGAAGGCCAGGCGGGGGCGGCCTGAGTGAGACCGCTGTCATGATGTTTTTTTCCTTGTAATTTTCAGTTTCTTCTTGTTTTGCCTTCGGGCGTGTATGTACAAACGACTTGAATGAAATAAAATACGTTTTTGCATCTTATTCTTTATTTGTACGATCGCCTCTCTGAATGTTTCGCATACGAATTTATACAAGTGTTTACATAATTGCGCCTGATGTCTTGCTTGTATGATGGTCTTGTCTGAATGTTTCACATCATTTCGACTTTGCACAATTGTTTGGAGAGCGGCCGTTGTATGAATAGCTCCGAATGTATTGATATACTTGAAATTCTTACTTGTGAATTTCTTGAACAAAACCGATCGTCATATGTGTACGTGAACGAAGCCGATCGTGTGTGGTTCCGTCCTCCTGGTCGCACGTATGAATAGCTCCGCATTGCCCCTTGTTTTTGTTTACTTAGTGAAAGTAAGGGAACGAAAATAATTCGTTTAGTGAGCTATCTTTAGTTTGTTTCTTGCGATTTTCAATTTTGTTGATTCCTCGAGGGAGGCCGAGCGTCCCGGCTTGGAAAGATTTCGCACATTCGTGGGGTTCGATGGAACTGACCTCTGCGACTATGTCTTATGCGCGAGCGACATTCCGTCTGATGGTTAGCTTCTCGCGACTCACTTAATTGTGAGGGTCCTCCGTAGGCTACGTTTCGCCTCGCAATGTAGCGAAGGGGCGGTCGGTCTTTGCCTGGAGGAGTCCTTGCACGGGGAGCCGTCGGATAAATCGACTTCGCTACCGTGGCTTGTTAGCACTTTTCTGCCTAAGAGGGCATACGTTGTGACGGGGGTTGGACGCGATCGCTTGCCTCGTTCCATCAGATTAGATGATCGATCCGAGGGCGGGCGAGCGCGTCCACTGATTTGTTTTGGAGGGTCCTTCGGCTACATCCGCCTCGTATTTAAACAAAAGGGCGGGTGATCTTTGCCCAAAGGAACCTTGCATGGACGAGCTATCGGTTCCATCGACTCCCAGAACCATGGCTGCACTTTTCTACCTCGGACCGCCATGTTAGATGACGATCCTCGACGGTATACGTTGTGCTTGGAGGGGCGATCGCTTGCATAGGTCCGTCAGGTTAGATGACGACCTCTTGTAGGGCGAGCGAGTCGTCCTCTCTTTTATTTGTTTGTTTTGACGAGGCGAATCATATATAGGGGATCGAAGAATCACATTAAACTCTTTGTACATTGGGTAACTGAATACAGAGTTTTTATTGGTAGTATTTCTTCAAATGTACGGCGTTCCAGGGAGCTGAAGCTGGCGAGCTTTGATACGATCGGCGGGGACCGTTCCGTCCTTCAAGTATTTGATGAACAGAGTCATCCAGTCCTCTTCGGCGATGGCAACCGTGGTGATCAGGCTCCTGTCGATCGCCGGCTTTGCTGACTTCGTGATTTGGATGTTAGAGAAGTCTGCCGCCTCATCTGACGATGCTAGTTTGGATAGGGCATCGGCCTGGGAGTTGTGCTCTCTCGGGACTTGTTCGATCAGCACTTCTTCAAACTTTGTGCACATTTCGGCGACCAATTCTTGGTATTTGATCATTTGTTCGCCGCGCGCCTCAAACTCCCCCTTGACTTGGTTCACGACCAAGAGGGAGTCCATGAAGATGTGGAGGCGACGAACGTCCAGGGCGAGTGCTAGATCGAGCCCGCTTACCAAGGCTTCGTACTCGGCTTCATTGTTGGTCGCACGGAACCCGAAACGCACAGCATTTGTGAAACTTTGGCCATCGGGGCTGATGAGGACAATCCACCTTTGCTCGCGAGTTGGTCGCGAGCCATCTACGTCTGCTTTCAAGCAGGACGGCCGACCTGAGTCGGACTGGGTGGGAACGTTAATTCCACCACGAAGTCCGCCAGAGCTTGGCCTTTGATCGCCGTGCGAGGAGCGTACGTAATACCGTATTGGGCGATCTCCAGTGACCACTTGAGGAGTCGCCCGTTGGTGTCTGGCCGGTGCAGAACTTGCCTTAAGGGGAGAGTCGTCAGAACCTCCACTTGGTGTTCGAAGAAGCAGGCCCTCAGCTTGCGAACACTCATGACTAACGCGTAGGCGATCTTCTCCAGAGGCGTGTAACGCGTTTCCGCGTCATGGAGCGCTTGACTAACGAAGTAGATCGGCAAGTGGGCTTGCCCCTCTGCTCGCACTAATACAGCGATCAGCGCGACCTCCGAGGCCGCCAGGTAAAGGAATAGCTTTTCGCCAGGGATTGGTTTCGCCAAAATTTGGGGATTAGACAGATACTCCTTGATTTTGGCGAACGCCACTTGACTTTCCTTCGTCCATGCAAATTTCTTATTCTTTATGGTGGCGAAGAATGCTTGCTTTTATCTCCGAGTCGAGAAATGAAACGGTTAGGGGCAGCTAGACAACCTGTGAGGCGTTGCACCTGTTTGACATTCCGTGGCTCCTGCATGTCGAGGATCGCCTGGATCTTGGTGGGTTCGCCTCGATCCCCCTTTGGCTCACGATGTGTCCCAGGAACTTTCCGGAGCTTACCCCGAAGTTGCATTTCTTGGGATTCAGTTTCATGTTGAACTTCTCGAGGATGGCGAACGTCTCGGCAAGGTCGTTGAGGTGATCTTCCTTTTTGAGGCTCTTGACTACGATGTCGTCAATGTAAACCTCCATGGTCTTGCCGATCTGGTTGGCGAACATCCCGTTGACTAGCCGTTGGTAGGTCGCCCTCGCATTCTTCAGACCGAACGGCATTCGGACCCAAAAGTACACGTCTTTTTCCGCGTGGAACGACGTGTGTTTTATGTCCTTCTCAGCCATTGGGATCTGATGGTACCCGGCGAAGGCGTCCATGAACGACATCATTTCGCAACCTGCCGTGCTATCGACCAAGTGGTCGATATGAGGCATCGGAAAGTGGTCTTTTGGACATGCCGCGTTGAGGTCGGTGAAGTCGATGCATAACCTCCAGGAGTTGCTCGCCTTTTTGACGAGCACCGCGTTGGCTACCCACTGTGGCTCGTCTGTAGCTACTCCGATTAGTTTGTTGTTGAGTAGCTTTTTGACTTCTGTGTCGAGCGCTGCGTACTTCTCAGGACCGAATTTCCCTCGTTTCGGTGAACAGGCTTCCTTGGGTCGATCTTTAGATAGTGACAAGCGTGTTCAGGACTAATGCCGACCATATCTTGATGCGACTGGCAAAGACTCGATGTTCTTACGTAGTAAACGATCGAATCATCTTTTAACTCGAGACCGACGCTTGTGCCGATCCGCACTTCCGCTCGGCGAGCCGGATCCATCGTTATACTTTCCAACTCTTCATAGGGACGGCCGCTTCGTTTGGACGATTTAGGACTCGATCCTTGGATCGATGTCGAGCTCGCTCGAAACCGATCCTTGGCTCGATGTCGTCCGTCAATCGATGTGAGATGCCGTCCTCGAGTCGAAATTTGATGCAGTGCTTGGCTCATTGATCTTCATCGGTTGATTGTCGATCGTCTCAATGTTATAAATAGTATGGGAAGTGTTGAAAGAAGTTACGACACAAGAGTAATTCAAACATTTCTTAGCCATTAGCTGGTCTCCTTTTACAGTACCGACCGTCCCGTCGGCAGTGGGGAATTTGATACAGTAAAAGAAAGAAGAGGCGACCGCCTCGAAGGTTTCTAGAAAGGGGCGACCTAGGAACCCATTATATATGCTGGGCCTATCTATGATTACAAAATTGAGGTTCCTAGTGATCCTAACCTTGGGATCGTAACAACATATTAGCTCGACAGAGGGCTTGATCCTTCCATAGGCTTACCGTGTTGTCGCCGAATCCTTGAAGCACGGTATCAAATGGCTTGATGAACTTGGTCAGGTTGCCGAGCTGGTCAAGAGCAGATTTGAATATGATATTGTAAAAGCTCCCATTGTCAACCAGTACGCGGTCGACCATTTTTCCAAGGATACATGCAGAGATTACCAATGCATCCTTTTTGGGGCACTGCACTCCCTCCCTCTCCTTGTTAGAGAAGGTGATGAGCGCGTCTCTGGAGATGGTCGGTTCTGGGGGCACCACGACATGGACCCCGGCGAACGCCCTCAACTCGGCCTTCCGCTTTCTGTTTGACATGGTGGAAACCGGGGAAAGGCTTCCGAGGTTTCCACCTCCCGACTGAAGCATATTGATCCGGCCGCCGGGGTTGATCGGAGGGATTGACTCGTCTGAGTACTCCGAATCGTTTTGCTCGATCCTAGCGACCGGATTGGGAGAGATTCCGTCGTTCTGTCGGCGATCGCGCCCCCCGGCCCTTTCTGCCCGGGGTTCTGGCTTGGTCACCAAGTTGTCCAACTTGCCTTCCTCAAACGGTCTCCAGAGTTGTCTGAGTAGGTCGCGGCACTGGCTGGTGTTGTAACCGGGACTTTTGTGGTAGGCACAAAATTTGCTGCGGTCCAGATGACCGTTGTCCCTCATCGGCTTTGGCTTGCTAAGCCACTCGCGCCCCTTGATGGCGTTGAAAATGTGGGCCGGAGACAGATTGAGGTTGCGGAGGAGGTGAACTTCCACATCCTCGAAGGCCTTGAATTCACCGGGTGGCTTTGCGTCCGCCTTTCTGGGCTTGGCGACTGCCTTTTTCGGGATGGAAGATGGCGCCTTCCCTTCCCCGGTAGATCCCTCGCCTAAGCGAAGGGTGAGCATCCTCTGCCTAGCCAGAAAATCAGCGGCCCTAACGCGGAAGATCGCGTAGGTCGGGGGATGTCCTTCGTGAGGTGCCTGAACATGGGTGAGTGGCCATAGAATCCCCCTAGGACCGAGTAGAGGGCGAGCTCATCACTTATGGGCTCGCCGGTGAGGACTATTTCGTCCACCCGGTCGATGTAGTCTTCGTCGGGTTCGTCCTTCCCCTGCCTGATCTTCATCATGCGGTGGGGCCTTCTGGCCGAGCGACTTTGGTGGCGAAATACGACGTGAAGTCGTTCTCCAGTTTCTCAAAACAGTTGATTGACCGCGGTGGCAGTGAGATGTACCACCTATGGGCAAGATCGCCCAATGTTAATGGGAACATTCGGCACTTTGTGGCGTCCGATGCCCCGCATCCGGTCATGTAGATCCGGAACTTGCTCAAATGGGTCTCAGGATCCGATCTCCCCTCATATAGAGGTGTTTGATGCGGAGCGATCTTCGGTTGCACGGGGGCGAGCTCGATCTGTACCGCGAGCGGCTCGCTTGGTCCGACGATCGATCTTTTGGCGCCTGCCCCAGTTTCGATGAGCGCCTTCATTTCGTCGAGCTGGCGCTGCATTGCGGCCATCGCCGTAGCCTGACTGCTTGCGGATTGGCTCTCGGAGCGGGAGCCGAGGCGATCATGTACCGATCTCCTGGCCCCATGGTAGGTGACGAGTTCTCCGCCACCGAGCTCAATTCTGGGGCGAGTGGGAGCCTGTTGGTCGGCCTGTCTTCTGGGAGTTGGGTATGCCGAACTCCTGGTGATGGATTCGGACTCCGATGTCTCCCGGTTGGGGCCCGAATGCCCGGGTCGCCATGAGGGATCACTCCCTAGGCGGTGAAGACGGAATCATCCCGCCTTACGAGCGCCTTTTCCTGCGGCTCGGGGCTTTCTGACGATTTCTCGACACATAGCCCCTTGAGCTTCCGCTTGCCCGCACGACGGATGGCTGATGGAGTAATGGTGGGGGAGTCGCATGCTCTCCGTCGCTCCCTGAGGATGGCCATGGCCTCCTCGATCTGTTCCGCGGTTTGGAACTGATCGAGTGAGAGGCTGGGGCCGTCCCTCGGGGGCGGGAGTGAGAGTCTGGCGTCGCCGCGGTCGCCCTCCGCCGTAGGTTGGGACTCAGCCTGGGCCAGAATAAGGTGTCCGGCAGATCGTAGAGTGGCCCTTTTCGAGGTCGTGGCAGACGTCATGATTCTGAAGGTTTTTCTTTGAAGAACAGTGAGTGTTTCTTCAAGTATATGCCCCGGAGAACAGTGAGTGTTCTTCGAGACGGTCGGAATAAAAAATGAAGGTTAAGATTCCCCTTCCTCTAGCGCCAATTGTTGTTACCCAATATATTATCCGGAGATGATATGCTGGAATGGGCGAGTAACAAACAAAATGCGAGAGCACGTCTGTAGGGAAATAAATAACACAAGATTTGCCGGGGTTGTTAGTCCCGGGCTTGAATGCTCTCGCGAGATGTTATTAATATGAATACTGATGAGTACAGATAGTAATGTTAGAGTACAATTACAATGAGTGTAAAGACTCTAGTTATCTTAGCTATCGAGTGCTGAAAATTGCCGGAAGAACCAGAGTTGAAGCTCTGTAAGTTCTTGTTACAAAGATGGAGAGTTCCCTGTATTGTTTGCTTTCAGTGTTATGTGTTCACGTTGTCAACTGTTACTGTGTTAACGTTCTAACTGTCTCTTTGCCAATGCTGGAGGCCTTCTATTTATAGGTGAAAGGGTGGCTGGGACGTCTGCGTCCACCACGGGCGATCGCCGTTTCCTGTATTTAAATAAGGCGGGCGATCGTCCCATCACGTGGGACTGTTTCCTTAAAGTCCGCAGCTGCTGCTGGTTGCCAGATGCGCGAACCAATGAGGAGGCGGCAGGTGCCTCTTCTCGCTGGCCTGGGCGGTCCCACCTTAGGTCCTTTCGGCGGGCGTGTCGGTTGGTGAGGCCGTCCTTATCACTGACAGCTGCTGATGGGCTGTAGTAGGGCCTGTTCTCGCGGCGCCTTTTGCGGATCTGCACGTGGGTCTTCACCCGAGATTCGGTCTTCGTAGACTTTGACGGGTGTCGGATTCACACGTGGCATGGGACGGTTGTCTCCAGTCGGACATTAGAGGCGATCGCCAGATGCCAATAGACGATCGCCTTGGACGTCGACCGCTAGGTGCTTGCCCAGTATCTGTCTTCTTTAGCTGGCTCCTCACCATTATGTCGATCGCCATCGAGGCGTATAAATCGCCGCACAACATAGAACATATTGGGGAGAAAGAGAGTGTATTATTCAGTGTAGAAATGAGAGAGGATACATACATATATATACTAGAAAACTAGGGCTAGGGCTACAATCTAAATAAGGTAAGATACATATACACATTAAATATTATAACAGTGGCGATAGTTGTCTGGCTTACAACTTTGTCTCATTATGTTTGTTAGTGAATGTGTGATGATAAATACCCACAGGTGAATGAGGAGTACATGAGAACCCTTGAGATTCTTAGTAAAAAGCTATAGTTTGTTGAAATTGATCATCATCATCAACAGCACCTTAATCCCAACTATGTTGGGGTCGGTGGCATGAAGATTATAGTGTCATTTAATTGTCTAAAATTAGTTAACACCATAACTCATGCAAATAACAAAGTGGCAAAGTTTTACGCCGGATGCCCTTCCTGTCGCAACCTTCATATGAAGGAGAAATAGAACGAAATTCCAAAACCGTCAACATCATAGGTTTTTCCATTTATATGGAAAATATCATGAGACGGCGATGAGTTTGAGATAATTGCTATTGTCATGTCACAATACGTGATTGATATTGTAAAATCAACACATACATCATGGAACATGACTCATTTAAATTGATACCATGGTAAAAACATCCAAAGCTTTAAATGATTTTCAACCAGAACTAGAAAAGCTTCGTCAAAAAGCAATCTCAAAGGTACGTTGATGGAGAAAATATAAAGTCTTACAGAACTGCTGGAATATACAACTGACCATTTTTTTTTCTTGTGTCCCCTTTTGCTAGGTATTTGACTTCATGGTTCAAAAACTCGATGCTTTAAGGAAACCCAAGACAAACGTTCAGATTCTTCAGCAAAGCGTTCTTCTGAAATACAAGTAAGATATGTCAGATTGAATATGATAACACATTGTTTTATCTTCAGTTTCTAGTTGCTTTGCTTGCATCTCTAGGTGACACAAGACGATACAGCATAGAAGGCAAACGCTCTTCGTACGAGAAAGAAAATAATACTCCTATTAATCAGAAAATGTTAAAAGGTCCTCCTCAATAAATCAAACCTTCGTATTTAAAGGTCTAACACTAATCCTAGTTTAATTAGGAATCAAATTCCTGAAAGGAAATAAAAAAATAACAGATCCCAATTTAAATAGGAATCAAAATCCTAAAAGAAAATGATTTTTTTGAGTATATTAAAATAATCAATTGACTTTAAACCCACTTTGCGTATCTATCAGCTATATGTTCCACATTAGTCTCCCCCCCACTTGAAAAGTACTCGACCTAAAGTGATTTTGATAAACTAAAAGCCCTGCTAGGGAAATTACGAGACAATTTTAGCCGCATGAAAGTACTAGGGGCGTTTCGGAACCTGAATGGTACATAAGGATATCTTGGTATATGTGTTGGTCATTGACCTTCATTAATTTGTGACACACTCGACTATGTTCTGAAGAATGAATCTGTGCTATATTTGATGACTTTTGAACTGTTCTTTTGTTACGATGGAAGATTAATCTTTGGAATCTTTGATGTCTGATGACTTTTGAACTTTACCTCTGTTGGTGAACATACAAAATTCCAATTCCTTTTTTTTCTTTTAATCACATGCAGATATGTGATTTTTTTTCTAAAGGAGCATGGTAAGGACTAAGGAGGGTATTGACACCATGAATAAGGTATGATTTATTGACCATTCGTTAATGTAAGTACACTTCAAATAGAAGTCACTTCTTGATGTGATTGTACTTTGGCAAGGGGCTCTCCAGTTTATGAACTTGGTTAAATATTAACTATGGGGAACTTAAACCTGGAGAATCCTCCGCTCCACTTATTGGAAAGCTAACATGATTTAATTGACCATTCTGACCTTTTCTGTATTTTACTCATTTTGAAACTTTCAACTACAATGGGCTGGAAAAGTTGGTTATGCAGCTTGTCTGTACACTGTCTTTTATAGCTGCACCACCAAAATATAGATATGGATTTTAAGGAATAGGAGCTTACCCTTAAGATTATTTAACTGGTTTCTAGCGGAATTTGCAGTTCTCCTCCAGAGGACCTTAATTGAAGTTTGTTTGGTGTTAGATGGGTTCTCTTCTGTGGCTAAGTCTTGTTTGGTGTTAGATGGGTTCTCTTCTGTGGCTAAGTCAAGGAAAACCAATGACATTTTCTCTTTTCCTTTTGTACTATTTACACACCATTATTCTTATATGTACATTTGTTTCTATTTTGCAGGTCTTAAGTACAAACATCCGAGCTTATATTCAAGCCTTAGAAAAGTTACAATTAGATATAGCAACATCCAATTATTTGATTGGTATTGACACAAGAAGCACTAGTCTTTTTTTGAGAGGAAGGGAGCCTTTGAAAAACCGGTCTGCTGTTTTTGCTTTGGGAGAAAGGATAAATATTCTCAAGGTGCATCTATACTACCAATACGCCTTTTTCAATGCTCAGTGGCCCTGGCTCGTAAAATTTTATTCTTTTATGTCTCATACTTTATCAATGTATACATCATCTGAGTTGTTGCTTTATCTCTTATTCCTTTGCAGGAAATTGATGAATCTGCTTTGATTCCACATATAGCTGAAGCCAGTTCTAAAAAGTATCCTTATGAAGTCCTTTTCAGGAGCTTGCAAAAGTTGCTTATGGATACAGCTACTTCTGAGTACAATCAGACTTCTCCTGTGTCATACTTAATTTTTACATATACTCTTCTACCATATCCTGAATTACCTGGTTGGTATCATCTTGCAGATATCTTTTCTGTGATGAATTCTTTGGAGAAGAATCAATGTTTTATGACATATTTGCAGGTGTGTGCAATTTCTTTCGGTTTAATATTCTCCTTATATCCATTACCACAATATGTTCTGATAATTACACATTGTGTGATGATAATAATATTTTGACTTAGCTTGTAAATTAATTTTCGAGGCACGTGATTTGATTCTAATGATATTAAAAATTACTTTTTCACAATAAAGGTCTTGAAACACCCAATTTCCTAAAGTTTCAGGTCCTTTCTCAGTAATTGACGAACACCTGAACACAATTCTCCCCAACTGTTTTGATGCAATTGGTCTAATGATCATGATTCGTATTATATACCAGCATCAGGTAATATGATGAAGTGATGGGCTCTTCTTATTTAAGTTTTGTCTTCACGTTTTGCTGTATAACCTTTGTGGTGTCATCTTCTCCACCCTCACTTAAATTTCTTTAGTTTCATTTTTCATATTTTATTAAAAGAGAGTCTTTAGCCTTTATGGCAGCTGTATTGAACATGATTCATTTTCCTGCGTATGGTGGTTAGTTGCTCATAATTACGATCTAGGTCATACTTTTAATGATTAAACGCTTGGCAGCGAACCAGATTTTTCCTGTGGTTAAGTTGCCATCCCTCTGCTTCCCATAAATTTAGATTCAGAGTGGTAGTATAACCACAACTCCTCTAAATAACCCTAAAATTATTATCGTGACTGTAACACTTTTGGGTGCAATAAATTAAGTCTTTTGTTTAGCCTTCTGCTTGTTCGCATCAGCCACTTTCTTCTATTATTATCCCTCTAGCATGTATCTTGGAAGAAGTAAATGGTCGGTCTTAGTGCAGTGCTTCTATTGGCATCTGTGTGCTCCACCCTCATTCTCCTCCCCTTCTCTTCCCAATTCATGGGATAAGTAGGGGTTATGAATGTCCGCTTTTGAGTTCTATCGGGAAAAAAATCAAGTATATCTATACCTATGCTTCTCTTAATTCTATATTTTTATTCTACCTTTCTTTAGGTCATAGAACCTGAGTCGCTCATATTTTTTTTTCTCAGCTTATAATGTCGCGGAGGCGAATACCATGTCTCGATTCATACTTGGATAAGGTATGTGTGATCAGTTTTTCTAATTGAACACACGCGATATGGCATGACCCCTGTGTGATGGATCTAATTGCTATATCTTCCTACACGGTTACACCTGTCTGGTTTTATGCTTATACCTGCTAGCAGATGGGTTTCTGGTCAGTCTGTTTGTATTTTTACAGTTCTAATAAATTATTTTGTCTAGGCCTCTATTTGTTGCTTACAGAGCAGGTATGGGTTCTGTGTTGAGTGATACCATAGACCTTTTGTTGAGAATTTGTTGGCTATAATAAAAGAAAAGTTTGGAAGGTTATCCCACATCGATGGAATAATGAAAGGTGGAAGGGACTTCAAGCCTATAAAAAGAGGTCCAAGGCTAAGGATTAAAATGCACCAATTAAATACACTTTAAGTATTTAATTCTTCTTTCTTTCTTTCTCTTGTCTTAGAGTGTGAAAGGTGTGAGTTAAATCTTTGGAGAGTGTGGGTGTAATTGGGGGTTGGCTTGAGAGATTATAGCTGTGTGATTGTAATAATTTTTCACGTAGTGGAGTTCTCTCTCTGGAGGCCCGTGCTTTTTCTCCGGTTTTGGAGTTTTCCACGTATATTATTGTGTTATTTATTTTTTCTGTATTTTCGTTCTTTGGGAGGCTTGTTGGGAATTTTGAGGCCGTTTTCCCAACAATTGGTATCGGAGCCCCGGGTTCGGGGAGGTCTCGGTTTTAGAGGTTTGGAGTATGCTCTGTGGTTGCAGCTTTGCCTGATCTTCCACATCAGAAACAAATTTCTATTGGTCGTATTAGAGGGTGTCTTGGTATTTCAGAGGTTTGGAGTATGCTCTGTGGTTGCGGCAGTGCGATCTTCCACATCAGAAACGAGGATTCTGTTGGGTTTGAGACACGAATACGATGTCAAGGTTCAGTCCCATGAGGTTCGATGTAGAGAAGTTTGACGGAAGGATCAATTTTGGCTTGTGGCAAGTTCAAGTCAAGGATGTGCTGATTCAGTCCGGATTACACAAGGCATTGAGGGGGAAACCAGTCCCTGTTTCCAGCGATGATAAAAGCGGGACCAGTAAAAGCGATGATGAAGAATGGGATGATATGGATTTGAGAGCGGCAAGTGCTATTCGTTTGTGTCTGGCAAAGAATGTGCTTGCTAATGTGCATGGGTTGTCAACAGCAAATGAGCTTTGGGAGAAGCTTGAACAGTTATACCAAGGCAAGGGCATTTCGAATCGGTTGTATCTCAAGGAGCAGTTTCATACTCTACGTATTGATGGAGGTACAAAAATTTCAGATCATCTGAGTGTTCTTAATGGTATCGTCTCGGAACTGGAGGCTATCGGAGTGAAGGTTGAAGATGAGGATAAAGCGTTGAGGCTCATATTATCTTTGTCATCTTCCTATGAACATATGAAACCTATTCTGATGTAAGATGTTACTAGCAAACTCCTGTCCGAGGAGAAAAGACTGTAAGGTAGCAGCAATACTTCATCAGAAGGTGCGGTTTTGATATGTAGGAACGGGAAGAAGAAAAACTCTTCGAAGTATCCAACGTGCTGGAAGTGTGGACAGCCTGGGCATGTCAAGAGAAATTGTCCAGGTGGAGCAGATTCGGCAAAAAGCTCCAATTCTGCTAACAATGTCTCCGTCGTCACTGACGGTGAAGAATTCTTTTGAGAAGTTGGCATCCCCATGGTATGCCCGTTACCATGGAATGAGATGTGTCATTTTGTTAGCGGGTTCACAGATTTACACATGGGCATTGGGTTGGCATTGATGCAAGATGTGTGGTGAAGATTGATGTCGAGGGCTGATGAACTTCCGGGTGGCCAACAGGGAAGTCGTACCATAAACCTTTTAGCAAGTTTTTCGACATGTGTCGAGGTAAAATTCTTAGAATGGATTATTCTAAGTGGTGATACTCTTTTATGGTGGAGTATGATAGTTCTCTGATTTGAGAATTATGATTGTTGGTTCAAACAACGGTTGTCGGTGTGACAGCGGAGACTTTCTTTTATTTAGCCAAGGTGGAGTTTGTTGAGAATTTGTTGGCTATAATAAAAGAAAAGTTTGGAAGGTTATCCCACATCGATGGAATAATGAAAGGTGGAAGGGACTTCAAGCCTATAAAAAGAGGTCCAAGGCTAAGGATTAAAATGCACCAATTAAATACACTTTAAGTATTTAATTCTTCTTTCTTTCTTTCTCTTGTCTTAGAGTGTGAAAGGTGTGAGTTAAATCTTTGGAGAGTGTGGGTGTAATTGGGGGTTGGCTTGAGAGATTATAGCTGTGTGATTGTAATAATTTTTCACATAGTGGAGTTCTCTCTCTGGAGGCCCGTGGTTTTTCTCTGGTTTTGGAGTTTTCCACGTATATTATTGTGTTATTTATTTTTTCTCTATTTTCGTTCTTTGGGAGGCTTGTTGGAATTTTGAGGCTGTTTTCCCAACACCTTTTAGGGTGCGTTTTCTTTGAGTAAGGGAAAATGAGGGAAAAGAAAATCCTGTCCCTTTAAATTACTCATTTCTTGTTCCTCCTTTTCTATATATTAGAGTTTCACCCTTTCTCATTCCTTCTTTTTATTCCAAGGAGGGGAAATATTATCATAATATTTTTCTCCCTTGGAGTGAAAAGAAGGAATAAGAAAAGGTGAATTTTTAATCTATAGAAAAGGAGGAAAAGTTGTTCACATTTGATGGGAAAGTTGTTCATGGATCCACTTTCTTTCGGTATCTTGGATCTATTATCCAAAATGATGGAGAGCTAGATGGCGATGTGGCTCACAGAATAAAGGCAGGGTGGTTGAAGTGGAAGAGTGCCACAAGGGTTTTATGTGATCCTGACATGCCTCATAGATTAAAGGGTAAATTCTACCGCACGGCAATTAGGCCTGCACTGTTATATGGCGCCGAGTGTTAGGCTGTAAAACAGTGTCACGTTCAAAGATGAATGTGGCGGAGATGCGTATGCTACGATGGATGTGTGGTCATACAAAAAAGGATCGGCTCAGAAATGAGGTGATTAGAGAGAAGGTAAGAGTTGCGTCTATAGAAGACAAGATGATGGAGAATCGATTACGATGGTTTGGTCATGTGAGAAGAAGGCCTGTTGATGCCCCAGTGAGGAGGCTAGAAAGTCGGGGAACAAGTAATATTGTGAAAGGTAGAGGAAAGACCCAAGAAAACTTGGATAAAGATGATTGAAAATGATATGCGGTTTCTTGGAATTGGAGAAAGTATGGCGATGGAGAGGCAAATGTGGCGGGAAAGAATACGGATGGTAGATGGAATCTGATTTTTTTTTCTATTTTCTTTTATTTCATGTTATCTTTTAATTTATTTTTCAGGATTTTTTTTTTTTTTTTTTTTTTTTTTGGTTTTTTCTCTACTTTTTTTCCATTTTATGTTATTTATGTAGACGGTTTCAAAGTTTGATTCATGTTAGCCGACCCCAAATCATTTTGGGACTAAGGCTTAGATGTTGTTAGAAAAGGAGGAAAAGGGAATGAGGGATTTAAAGGGGGAGAATTTTATTTTCCCTCATTTCCTCTTATAACCAAAGTGAACACACCCTTGGAGAAAATTACAACCGATCTCTCTTAAAGCGGAATGGTGATAGAAGTAGGAGCATTACTTTTAGCTTCACCAAAGGAGTCTCTAGTACCACAACCAGACTTGAGTGTGATCTTTGTTTCTCATATATCTGAAATATGTAATCTAGAGGCAAATGGGTGACAATGTAAATTAAGACATTTGTAACCTTTCTTTATACCTTAAAGATTACTGTTTTACTATATTGATATGATTTTCTATGTCTGAAGACTCTAACATGATAGCATCATAAATCTCTCGGCTTATTTCCTAGAGTCTAATTGTAATTTTCTTGAAATATTTGGTATTTACTCTGGAATGAATGTGAGCAGGTAAATATTTCTCTATGGCCACGGTTTAAGATGGTGTTTGACATGCACGTCAACAGCCTACGAAATGCCAACATCCGCAGTTTATGGGAAGATGATGTACATCCACATTATGTTATGAGACGTTATGCAGAATTTACGGCCTCACTAATTCAACTTAATGTTGATTATGGAGATGGGCAGGTTAGCAGAACAAAAATTTCTCTTTTTATCATTGCGAACGGTTTCACTGTCAGACCTGCAATGTCATTCTTATATGTTAAACTGGTTAAATTATTGCAGCTTGAACTCAACTTGGACAGACTGCGAATGTCAATTGATGATATGCTTGTCAAGCTGGCCAATTTGTTCCAGAAACCAAAGTTACACACGGTGTTTTTGATAAATAACTATGACATGACAATTGCTGTATTGAAGGTACATTCTGGTTGGGGAATCTTGGAAATTTTATCGGATTTATTTGAGCTGCATGTTTGGCAAAAATACAAGTATATAATTCTCCTACCGTTGGAGCGATAGGGACTACAGAACAGGGCTTCCATAAAATTTATTTGTACACATAGGAAATATTTGATTGTATCCCCCCCTTTCCACAGCCTAAAAAGAAGATTTATGTCAGTACTGCTACCCATATAGTATATTCTAATCTTATATGACATCCACATGTACCCATAAATGAAAACACTCTGTATTGCTTGTATAATGCCTACCATGTATATTTCAGGAAGCCGGTCCTGATGGTGGAAAAATTCAAATGCACTTTGAGGAGTTGCTGAAGAGCAATACGGCCATATATGTGGTAATTTTCAGCTCATTTAATCTTCTGTTCACTGATATCATAAGGAAATTGCTCTTTGTTGCATCTGAACTAGCATGTAAAGTGAGTACCTACCTTATCTGGCCCATTGAAGGCCAACAACAACAACATTACCCTAATGCCTCAACGGATCCCGCAAAAAGCGGGGTAAGGGGGATCGGGTGTACGCAGGCTTACCCTGCCTTAACACGAAGGTTACATTTCCGGATGATCCAAAATGAAAATTTCATCGGGAATTGCATGGAATGACTAGTACTTCATGAGAAAAAGAAGTGTAGCCAGTTTAGTGAGTCATTTTGTTTATTCCATTATAATCCGTAACCAAAGAATAAGGAGTCTTTTGGCCCATTGAAGGCCAAAAGATTTCAAAATCTTGTGTGGAAGTTGATCCATCTATTTGGATGAGAATTGGTGGAAACCCAATTTATTGTCTGGTTAAATGCATTGCTTAACCCAAGTCTTTGATGTAGGAGGAATTACTTGCAGAACATTTCCGGGATCTGATCAAGTTTGTAAAGACGAGAGCTTGTATGTCCGGCTGCATATCTTTTACTTATCATTACAGTTTGTTCTTTCGAGCAGTCGTCTGATTTTAACATCTGTGTTTTCAGCTGAAGACCCAAGTTCTAAGTCCGAGCAGCCAATTACTGTGAGTGAAGTTGAAAATATTGTGAAGGATTTTGACAGCAGATGGAAAGCTGCAATAGAGCTGATGCACAATGATGTGATTACGTCTTTCAGTAACTTTTTATGTGGTATGGAAATTCTGAGAGCTGTTTTGACTCAGTTACTGCTCTACTACACCAGGCTTCCAGATTGCATGAAGAAAATTGCTGGTGGATCCTCATTGAACAAGGACTTGGTTTCCATATCTTCAATAATGTATGAAATTAGGAAATACTCGAGAACATTTTAAGGGATGTTCTTCTGTTTTGCTGACAGTCTCATATTCCTTTTTCTTGTGTCGATATATCGTTTCTGTTATGTGTACTAATGGAAGGTGGCATATACATATACTACTGCTTCTAGTGAACTTGCCATCTTTTTTCTATTGGGAAATTCACGCGCAAACATACCCTACAACCCTGAGGAAGATGTTCGACACGAAATGAGGGTTTCACCAACTTGTCGTTAGGCAGGATCTTAATCTCTTCCGTTCTTGACTTGGACATCATCTTAACCTCATTCGTCGTAGTGTTCCACAGAAAGTCATTGATGATCTAATAGTAATTAGAAAAAATACTGATAGAAAATCTGTAAAATTCTTAAAATATCTTAATACAAAGTTCATAGTAATCTTATAGAAAATTTTACAAAACTCCCCTTTATACTAATGCAGAATACGCTGAACCTAAGTGACAGTTTCTCATGCTTTGGCTGCCACAAAAGTGCTTCGCGTGCTTATGTGTCAGTCTCTCATGCTTCAGCTGACACATAATCAATCACTGGCATAATCATCATTGCATTAATTACATTATATTATATCTCAAATAACTCCTACCTACCTTATTATTTTTTTACGAATTAAGGAATATGAATTATGAATAAATAGGAATTGATTATATTTGCAAAAATATTTCATATTTTCATTAATTAAAAAATATAAATTCCAAACAAAGAGAAATTTAATAAAATAGTGTGCACTATATATTAAAAACTTAAACCTAAAATCTCGCAGAAATATTATTTATTCCACTAATTAATTAGTTTATATTAATTAGTCAATATAGTTAGGTATATCAATAAAAGAAATATCAATTCAAATGAATGATATATGGGAGTATTGCAAAAGAAGTTTTGAATATATATAATTAAAAAAGTACTTAAAGTACTAATCAATTAAATAAAATAATTTTATAAAAAATATTATTGAAAGTGTAGAAATAATGAATTTAATTATTATTTATAATAAATAAATAAACTACGGAATAAATCAATTAGTCTATTTTAGTTTTAAATCTTATTTATTAATATAATATGACAAAATAAATGAAAAAAGTTATATTTACTTAATCATATAATTATTGATTTTATGAATTCTTAAAGAGATAAATTTAATAATAATATACTAATCCGTAGATTCATCTTTGTACAAATAGAATTTCAGAAAATAAAAATTGATCGTTTTAAGTGATTTTTTTTTATTTTTTTAGTTTTAAAAGATTTGTTAATTTATCTACTTTTGAAATCAACTATATATTTTTGAAAATTTTGGATTTACATTTTGTATTTTAAATTATATCCAAATAATTTATGTAATTTTTTTTTTCAAATATAAGGATTAAATTATCTCTTTTCTGGCCATTTAACAGAAGTCGTTAAATACTTAACGATTTGACCATTTTGACAAAAAAAGACAAAAAGAACGTGAAACTAAAATTTCATCAAATACAGTTTAACACAATCAGATATGAATTGAGTTTTCTTCAAATACGAGTTTTCGAAATTACTAAAACTGCACAACTATTTATATAATTTCTTAGTAAAGCAAATAGTTTTTATCCATGATGTTGGCCAACCGGAGATCCTATCCAACTCTAAATTATATATACTTTCTTGGTAAATTTCACGCCAGTTCCCATTTATTACGAGATTTGCCATGACTATATTTAAGAGTCAACGACAAATGATCTCTCATTTCGGTATGTATCTTCCAAGACTCGTATTCGGTCATGGTTGCCATGAGAATGAGGTTTATCATAAACATAACAAATAGTGTAGTTTATAAAGAAGTATTATGAAATTTATAATGAACGATTTACATATTATATATTTACATAAGAATTCTTTTTTGTATTCCTGTGTAATTACACGGGTCTTATACTAGTATTTATAGAATCCCAAAAAACTTAATATAGTTAACTACAATAAAGAAAAATTCCAAAGAATCACATACTTAAAAAATCTCATAATGTATCCAAGAGTAGATACACTTCCAAAGTGGAATATAGGAAATCAAATTGAAAAGCAAAAATAAGACAGATAATAAAATAAAGGTTAATTGAAATAATACGAATTATAGTTTTTAGTCAATTATAATCTTTTCTTCGTTGTAATTCGATACATCAATTCTAGAAGTTTGTCAAATTGGTATATTATGAATATGGATATTATTGGGTCGGGTAGGGTACAATGATGCTATTGTCAAATAATACGTGATAATTGCTATTGTCATGTCACAATACGTGAAGTTGAAAATATTGTGAAGGATTTTGGCAGCAGATGGAAAGCTGCAATAGAGCTGATGCACAATGATGTGATTACGTCTTTCAGTAACTTTTTATGTGGTATGGAAATTCTGAGAGGTGCTTTGACTCAGTTACTGCTCTACTACACCAGGCTTTCAGATTGCATGAAGAAAATTGCTGGTGGATCCTCATTGAACAAGGACTTGGTTTCCATATCTTCAATAATGTATGAAATTAGGAAATACTCGAGAACATTTTAAGGGATGTTCTTCTGTTTCGCTGACAGTCTCATATTCCTTTTTCTTGTGTCGATATATCGTTTCTGTTATGTGTGCTACTAATGGAAGGGGGCATATACATATACTACTGCTTCTATTGAACTTGATATCTTTTTTTCTATTGGGAAATTCACGCGCAAACATACCCTACAACCCTGAGGAAGATGTTTGACACGAAATGAGGGTTTGAATAATTGATCTCAGTGATTGTGAAATCTACTACATATCAATAGGGAATTAGCGATGAAACCATCGTTGATATTGTTGGAGAAATCGAAGGCCGAAGCCCATTTTCGATTGTGCCCAAACCCAATTTGTATCAACACAGTTTCTGATGGTATACAGTTTATAAATGTTGTATCAACACAAAATTTCTGGAAACCACATCCTTTTAGGCTTTAATTTTACATGAAAAAATACATCACCATGCCTTGTAGGAAGAAACGGCAGCTGTATAGCCTTCCCGTCAGTATTTCAATCCCAGGGATAGTAATCTGTAAGTTCCGTGGCGTACAAGAAGAAACAAATATGCATAGCTTCATGAATGAATACGAGGATTTTGTTTACTGATGCTATTGCTAACAACCTTCACATCAAAACCTTATGAACAGATGCATAGACCATTATTATCGGTTACTTTTTTTTTTTTGTTATCGGTTACTTTTCACTTGTTTGCACGAAGCATATTACGAGACTCAGACGTGTAAATTACATAACATTAATATCCACAAAGACCATCGCCAAAGTACATGTATCCAGACAAATTTCTAAAATAGATCCCTGCAAAGAGGGCACGGTAGGATCATGAAAAAAATGCTCGTGAAGTAGTCCTTATTGGAAAAATGGACTTGATAAACAACCAATAATAATACAATATCCCCATTTTTTCAGACATAATTTGACATATACGATAAAAAGTAAGAATTCTAAACTTTAAGCAACACTTGATGGGATTAAAGTTCTAATATTTAGAATCTTAGATATTGAGGGTGCGTAAAAGTTCCCAATCAGATCAAACCTACACATTGAGATTTACGGGCCATCTCGATCAGAATAGGCTTTGACAGGGCGAGACCATATCAAGACTGGGGCGCACCCGATGATTTTTACGGGCCAACTCACTCAAAATGAGGCTTTGACGAGGTAAAACCGCATCAAGATTGGGGCTAGGACCGTGAAAGAATGTAAAGGTTCGGTTCGATTCGGCATATTCGGCTCGATATAGTTCGGTCGATGTTCGATTCGGTGATCAACGAGCCGAGCCGAATGTTTGTTTGGATATTCAGCGAATCAAGCCGAATAGCTCGAACATGTTCAGCTCGACCGTATTGTTTTTTTGGCAAATTATATATAAATATATTAATATATTATACATATTTATATTAATTATATACACAAATCCATAACTCCATATCCATTTAGCTCAAGCCCATTTCATTATTTTGCCCTATATGCCTTAAAGCCCACCTTCTAAACCTAATTATCTCATTATCGGATTTTCCTTTCTCTTTCTTCCGTTTCTCTCTTACTTTTGTCTCTCTAATCTTAATCGATTCAATCTTTCATAATTGATTCGGTCTCTCAAATCTTAGTCTTTATCGTTGGGCGATGTCAGAATCAGTTTCAATTCATGGTGAAGGTTAGGATTTTGCCTCTTCAGTTCCGATTTTGACTGAAATTTTTTGGGATGTCATTTTTATGGTCATCAAATTCGCCATATTTTCTCAATCTAAATGCATAATTATATAATAATTTCTTTTATATTTTCTAATTTTTATTTTTATTTAGTATTATTTTCTTCCCATATGCAATATCATTATTTCTTAAAATCATATAATAATATTCTGAATTGGAGATATTTTTTGTAAGTTGAAAAATAAAAACATTTATTTTTTATTATGATGATCTAATAGTAATTAGAAAATACTGATAGAAAATATATACATATAAGATAATTAATAAATTAAATTTAGTGTAATAAATATTTGGATATATTAGATATTATATTACACAAAGATATTTATATAACATATTGTATTATAATATATAATTTACTAATAAGATCTAAATATAATATATAATTTACTAATAAGATCTAAATATAATATATAATAATATATTTATATAATTCAAATGAATACGCGGAAATCAGGTCGAGTAATCTGGTAATATCTTATACACATACCCTATCTGTACCGATCTTAAATACTCCCCCCTTCCTATAAGAGTGCGTTCACTCTTTATGGCCACGTGTTTTAATAAAAGTTAGGTAGTGATAGATTTAAATGGAGAAAGGATACCACTTTTTGTTGTATGAATATGTTAATTATTATTGTTGATTAATCAAAAGATAAAATGTGTGGAGTAAATGGTATTATTGTAAATAAATTGAAAGAGTGAAGTAAACATAGAGATATTTTCTAAAAATAGAATAAACACACTCTTTGGACGAATTCTTACAGAACGAAGAGAGTATTGAATTCGGTCGATACCCGAAGGTTTATCCTACCGAGTATGATTGGTATAATAAAATTGAATTTGATGACATGAATATCATAAACGCCTTATATACCACAACAGTACTTTTGGTTATGTAGCAATCGACGAGTGGAAGACAATCTCAATCCCAGAAATGGAATCATCACTACCCCTCGACGAATCAGTCCCAGCTGATGTCACCTCCAAATCGGATGACTCAAACTCAAAGCAATTGAAACAGATTAATGGCGGCAGCTCATCTCCTTCATCGCCAGCCACGAATACAGATGTAGTTAACAACAGTGTTAACAAGGCAAACTCTTGCAAAGGTTGCCTTTACTGTTCATCCCGTCTCAAAGCGGATTCCAGAAATCCCGTCTGCGTTGGCATCACCGGTTCTCTTCCCAGTGGTAACCCTAATTCTCAAAACCCCATTTCTCTTTCTTTCTATTTTTTTTTTTTTTTGGGTTAAAAGGACTAGACTATGCGTATTTTTGAGGTCCCAGATTATGTCTTTGCTTATGGTCTTGTAAGTTTATTTGGTGGTTTATTTTTATTTTTAATTTAAATCTCGTCATTTTTTTCTTGGATATATGATGGATGATGCAGGTAGGTGTCTAAATGAATCCAAAAGAACTGAATCTGTTCATACTTGCTTGAAATTGTATCGAGCTTTAAAAACTATGTTTGAGCTAGATTTGATTAGTAGCCGACCCGAGCTTTCATATCTTGTTAAAAAAAATCATGTTCGAGCTTTGGTTTGTTTGTTATATCAACGAATTAAGCTCAAACGAGCTTCATACTAGAGCTTCGTTCGATTATTTTCAAGGGTTTTGGGCTGTATTTCGTGGTTAGTTTCCAAGAATACCGGGCTGAAGGATTTTTATTTATTTATTTATCTTTGTATATGTATTTGTTGTTTCGGAGCAGATATGTTAACTTATGATGCACGTTGGGTTCCAATGGGCTCCTGAAAGTGGGTGATAATGCATATGTTATTGTGTTTCATAATATGATCGTAATGTTCCACATGAACGAACCAACACATGAACAAACAGATTAACATTTTTCTCTGTAACAATACCCAATTACTATGACCATTATCCATTATTCCGTATGTTTTTTTTTTTTTTTTTTACAAAAACAAGAACTAGCAATTTCAGGTTAATTATAAAAAGTACCCTTGGGACTTAACCTTATTAAAAAAAATAAAAAAAAATTTTAATTTACAAAAAAATACCCATGAGATTTTATTGTCTTACATTTAACCCTCTATAAGATAAAAAAAAAATGAACACTTCAAATCCCTCACCCACATTTATAAAATTATTACACATAAACCCCTTATTTTTAACTCCAAATCAACTTCAAGGTATTTTTGTAATGTTGAAAGTTGTTTATTATTATTAGTTTTATTAGTATTATTATTAGTAATTTGGTCAAACCACAAGGGTAGGGCTGGGCACGGGGCGGGTTGGGACGTGGAGAAGAAGGAACCGCACCCGCCCCACAATTGTCGTGCGGTGCGGTTTTATGCGGGCGGGCGACTATATTCCGGGAGGGGCAGGGTGGGTAGGATGACACGAAGACCACGCTCGCCCTGAAAATATTGTTGTGGTGCAGTTTTGTGCGGTGTGGGTCAAAATTGACATTTTAAACCGCACCGCCGCACTATTTTGCGATGCGGGCAGGAGTGGTTTTTTTGCGCAGCCCTACTCATCGGTACTTTTTTGTAACTATCCCAGCAATTTATTAAGCTTGACTTACATATTACAGAATAAGTATACACAATACAAAGCCTGCTGAGAATTAACTGTTTGTTTGTTTGTTTTGTTTGTTTGACCAGCACCTCGGTATAGTGTTGAGAATTGGAAATGGAAGCACATAAAGCAGGTAGGAGCCTCAAAGATTTCAGATATGGTTGTGTTGGTTACTCTGTTTATGCCGACGTAAAAGAACAAGGTCGTGTCGAGCAAACGAAATTGCCATTATGCGTAGGTTTTGAGGTTTTAGGGGATCGATTAGTTGATAATGCTGATTCTGGATCTGCTTCTATGACTCATCTTCATAATAGAGAGGGTAAAATTGTCTTCTTCGAAACATTTTTGTTCTTATTCTAATGTTCTTCGAAAAATGGAAAGTCGGAACTCTGAGCTAAGAAAATGTTTTGTCGAACTGCGATTGTTGTTATCTAAATGTTTTAGGTAAGATTGTAGTCTGTTATTTTAGTCATTTATCTTGGGTAAATAAAATATTGAATCACGTGTTGTTTTCATGACGGAAATGGATTGCCACAACATAAACCGGCTAATTCAACTGGGGAACAGTATTTGAGCAGGCAAGAACTTATGTGCTATTTATTATGTATTTTAACTATTTGCATCCAATTTTTGAGGCGCTGATTATCGCAATTACGTGCTTCCTTTCTGCATTACTAAAATGAAGAATAAAGATGAAAAAAAAACATTTGCAACTGTTTGGTCGGTTTAGTACTTTAGTCTCCAGCTTTGATGATGTTCTCGTTTTGCTTTTTTTTTTTTGGCTGAACAAACGGCGCTTATTTCTCTCATATGAGACTGTCTCAGGGTAGTTTTCAAGTTTTTCCTTTTTTCTTTCCAGTTTTTTGGTTCATTTAATTTTTCTTAGAGTTTTTCAGTTTTGTAGGTTTTTTTTTTTTTTTTTTTTTTAAGTCTTTCGTTTTCTTTTTAATTTTTAGGGTTCTTTTTCAGTTTTTAGGTTCATTTTTTAGTTTTTTTCCAACATTTGTTTAAGGAAGCTGTCTCATGGTGAGACAGATCTATTAGGTCTCACACTCCTACTCGCACGGTCAACAACGAAGCTCATTGGTTGGGCGCTCGGTTGTTTCGCTTCCCTCGCCACTTGAAGGTTCCAGGTATAAATGTTTACTATCCCCTTTCTGGTTGACGATCGTCTTTGATTGAAAGAGATGTCTAACTTGGTTGAATGTCTTCTTTGACAGAGATCCACTTCCCCCGCTACTCCGAGCCGCCGAGAGAGATTGCAATGTCGAACTCCGGCGTCATGAGTCGTCTCCACCAAGGGAAGAAGGCGGGCCGTGCCCCTGCAACGACGTCCCGCCCTGTCCCTGAGGCGAGACCTCTCATAGCGCCGGTCGTCGAGCCGGAAGCTCGGGAGGAGGAGCAGCTCCAGCGCAACCGCAAGAGGCGGAGGCCGGAGGAGCCCCTGCCGACTGCTGCAGCGGAGGCGTCCATTGTGGTGCCGTCGGTTGCCGCGCCTCCTATTTCCGCCGTTCCAATGGCGGAGGGGCCTACGCCCTCAGCGGCCTTCTTAAAAGCCACGACGATTGCTGACGCCCAGACTCCGCGGGGCAAGCCCTATTTCGGCCGCGACCCCGAGAAGGTTGAAAGGTAAGACTGGTTTGATCTTTCTGAGTTACGCCACTTGTGTAGGGTGCATACTAACTCCTTCGCTTTTGTTGCAGGGTCTGCCTTGCCGACCCGAATACCTCGCCGATGGTGCTGGATTTCCTGGCGAGCAGGTCCCCCCGCGAGCCTACCGAGGTCCCTCACTATGTCTCCCGGGCTCTCTCCTCCTTAGAAGGCTCGACGACCGACTGATGCGATCGCGCGCGGCCTGATGGAGATGCAATGCAGGCGACCGTTGCCTTGGCCCTCCAAACGGCGACGATGGCCGCTCAAGTTGTAACGGATTATGAGGGGCGGCCCTCTACTGCTCGCCTCCATTCGGACCTTGAGACTGCTCGGAACCAGAACGCCGAGTTTGCTGATAGGATTGTGGCCATGGAGAAGGAGTATGCTGAGACGGCCAAGCGAGCTAAACAAGATCTTGACCGGATGAGGCAGGAGCTCGACCGGTCCCGGGCGGTGGTCGATCGGATGCGCGACCAGATGACGGAGGCTCGTCGGTTGCATGCGGCCTCGCAGGAGGAGGTGACCGGGTTGAAGGCGGTGGTGGACCGGCTAAATGGCGAGTTGGAGTCGTCGAAGGGAGAACTGGCCGCCAAGGTAGCCGAGCTCAAGGATGCGGACAAAACAGCCGCGGGGCTGAAGGAGAAGTTGGAGGCGATCGAGACCGATCCCTACCTCAGCGTGGAGTACGTCGGCGAGTTTGCATATTACATGGCTTACGCCGACGCCATCCGCGCTGCCAAGAAGGGAGGGCTCGAGGTCGGCCCTCTGATCGAAAACTTCAAAGCCTACGTGCTCGAGCATCCCTTGCAGCCGGACTTCTCTCTGCCGATCCTTGACCTTACCGACCTCGGGATCGATCTGAGCTGGTATCCGTCGCCGGACAAACTTTTTTATCCGGAAGCCGGTGAGGAAGCGCACGCCGATCCATCTGCTGGGGACGAAGGCCAGGCGGGGGCGGCCTGAGTGAGACCGCTGTCATGATGTTTTTTTCCTTGTAATTTTCAGTTTCTTCTTGTTTTGCCTTCGGGCGTGTATGTACAAACGACTTGAATGAAATAAAATACGCTTTTGCATCTTATTCTTTATTTGTACGATCGCCTCTCTGAATGTTTCGCATACGAATTTACACAAGTGTTTACATAATTGCGCCTGATGTCTTGCTTGTATGATCGTCTTGTCTGAATGTTTCACATCATTTCGACTTTGCACAATTGTTTGGAGAGCGGCCGTTGTATGAATAGCTCCGAATGTATTGATATACTTGAAATTCTTACTTGTAAATTTCTTGAACAAAACCGATCGTCATATGTGTACGTGAACGAAGCCGATCGTGTGTGGTTCCGTCCTCCTGGTCGCACGTATGAATAGCTCCGCATTGCCCCTTGTTTTTGTTTACTTAGTGAAAGTAAGGGAACGGAAATAATTCGTTTAGTGAGCTATCTTTAGTTTGTTTCTTGCGATCTTCAATTTTGTTGATTCCTCGAGGGAGGCCGAGCGTCCCGGCTTGGAACGATTTCGCACATTCGTGGGGTTCGATGGAACTGACCTCTGCGACTATGTCTTATGCGCGAGCGACATTCCGTCTGATGGTTAGCTTCTCGCGACTCACTTAATTGTGAGGGTCCTCCGTAGGCTACGTTTCGCCTCGCAATGTAGCGAAGGGGCGGTCGGTCTTTGCCTGGAGGAGTCCTTCCACGGGGCGCCGTCGGATAAATCGACTTCGCTACCGTGGCTTGTTAGCACTTTTCTGCCTAAGAGGGCATACGTTGTGACGGGGGTTGGACGCGATCGCTTGCCTCGTTCCATCAGATTAGATGATGGATCCGAGGGCGGGCGAGCGCGTCCACTGATTTGTTTTGGAGGGTCCTTCGGCTACATCCGCCTCGTATTTAAACGAAAGGGCGGGTGATCTTTGCCCAAAGGAACCTTGCATGGACGAGCTATCGGTTCCATCGACTCCCAGAACCATGGCTGCACTTTTCTACCTCAGACCGCCATGTTAGATGACGATCCTCGACGGTATACGTTGTGCTTGGAGGGGCGATCGCTTGCATAGGTCCGTCAGGTTAGATGACGACCTCTTGTAGGGCGAGCGAGTCGTCCTCTCTTTTATTTGTTTGTTTTGACGAGGCGAATCATATATAGGGGATCGAAGAATCACATTAAACTCTTTGTACATTGGGTAACTGAATACAGAGTTTTTATTGGTAGTATTTCTTCAAATGTACGGCGTTCCAGGGAGCTGAAGCTGGCGAGCTTTGATACGATCGGCGGGGACCGTTCCGTCCTTCAAGTATTTGATGAACAGAGTCATCCAGTCCTCTTCGGCGATGGCAACCGTGGTGATCAGGCTCCTGTCGATCGCCGGCTTTGCTGACTTCGTGATTTGGATGTTAGAGAAGTCTGCCGCCTCATCTGACGATGCTAGTTTGGATAGGGCATCGGCCTGGGAGTTGTGCTCTCTCGGGACTTGTTCGATCAGCACTTCTTCAAACTTTGTGCACATTTCGGCGACCAATTCTTGGTATTTGATCATTTGTTCGCCGCGCGCCTCAAACTCCCCCTTGACTTGGTTCACGACCAAGAGGGAGTCCATGAAGATGTGGAGGCGACGAACGTCCAGGGCGAGTGCTAGATCGAGCCCGCTTACCAAGGCTTCGTACTCGGCTTCATTGTTGGTCGCACGGAACCCGAAACGCACATCATTTGTGAAACTTTGGCCATCGGGGCTGATGAGGACAATCCCTGCCCCTGCTCGCGAGTTGGTCGCCGAGCCATCTACGTACAGTTTCCAAGCAGGACGGCCGACCTGAGTCGGACTGGGTGGGAACGTTAATTCCACCACGAAGTCCGCCAGAGCTTGGCCTTTGATCGCCGTGCGAGGAGCGTACGTAATACCGTATTGGGCGATCTCCAGTGACCACTTGAGGAGTCGCCCGTTGGTGTCTGGCCGGTGCAGAACTTGCCTTAAGGGGAGAGTCGTCAGAACCTCCACTTGGTGTTCGAAGAAGTAGGCCCTCAACTTGCGAACACTCATGACTAACGCGTAGGCGATCTTCTCCAGAGGCGTGTAACGCGTTTCCGCGTCATGGAGCGCTTGACTAACGAAGTAGATCGGCAAGTGGGCTTGCCCCTCTGCTCGCACTAATACAGCGATCAGCGCGACCTCCGAGGCCGCCAGGTAAAGGAATAGCTTTTCGTCGGGGATTGGTTTCGCCAAAATTTGGGGATTAGACAAATACTCCTTGATTTTGGCGAACGCCACTTGACTTTCCTTCGTCCATGCAAATTTCTTATTCTTTATGGTGGCGAAGAATGGCTTGCTTTTATCTCCGAGTCGAGAAATGAAACGGTTAAGGGCAGCTAGACAACCTGTGAGGCGTTGCACCTGTTTGACATTCCGTGGCTCCTGCATGTCGAGGATCGCCTGGATCTTGGTGGGTTCGCCTCGATCCCCCTTTGGCTCACGATCTGTCCCAGGAACTTTCCGGAGCTTACCCCGAAGTTGCATTTCTTGGGATTCAGTTTCATGTTGAACTTCTCGAGGATGGCGAACGTCTCGACAAGGTCGTTGAGGTGATCTTCCTTTTTGAGACTCTTGACTACGATGTCGTCAATGTAAACCTCCATGGTCTTGCCGATCTGGTTGGCGAACATCCCGTTGACTAGCCGTTGGTAGGTCGCCCTCGCATTCTTCAGACCGAACGGCATTCGGACCCAAAAGTACACGTCTTTTTCCGCGTAGAACGACGTGTGTTTTATGTCTTTCTTAGCCATTGGGATCTGATGGTACCCGGCGAAGGCGTCCATGAACGACGTCATTTCGCAACCTGCCGTGCTATCGACCAAGTGGTCGATATGAGGCATCGGAAAGTGGTCTTTTGGACATGCCGCGTTGAGGTCGGTGAAGTCGATGCATAACCTCCAGGAGTTGCTCGCCTTTTTGACGAGCACCGCGTTGGCTACCCACTGTGGCTCGTCTGTAGCTACTCCGATTAGTTTGTTGTTGAGTAGCTTTTTGACTTCTGTGTCGAGCGCTGCGTACTTCTCAGGACCGAATTTCCTACGTTTCTGGTGAACAGGCTTCCTTGCCGGGTCGATCTTTAGATAGTGACAAGCGTGTTCAGGACTAATGCCGACCATATCTTGATGCGACCAGGCAAAGACTCCGATGTTCTTACGTAGTAAACTGATCAGATCATCTTTTAACTCGAGACCGACGCTTGTGCCGATCTGCACTTCCCGCTCCGGGCGAGCCGGATCCATCGTTATACTTTCCAACTCTTCAATGGGGACGGTCGCTTCTCGTTTGGACCGATTTCCGGACTCGATCCTTGGATCGATGTCGAGCCTTGGCTCGAAACCGATCCTTGGCTCGATGTCGTCCGTCAATCGATGTGAGATGCCGTCCTCTGAGTCGGGCTGGTACGAGGTGCTTGGCTCATTGATCTTCATCGGTTGATTGTCGATCGTCTCAATGTTATAAATAGTATGGGAAGTGTTGAAAGAAGTTACGACACAGGAGTAATTCAAACATTTCTTAGCCATTAGCTGGTCTCCTTTTACAAGATCACCGTCCGTCGGCGGTGGGGAATTTGATACAAGAAAGAAAGAAGAGGCGACCGCCTCGAAGGTTTCTAGAAAGGGGCGACCTAGGAACCCATTATATATGCTGGGCCTATCTATGATTACAAAATTGAGGTTCCTAGTGATCCTAACCTTGGGATCGTAACAGCATATTAGCTCGACAGAGAGCTTGATCCTTCCATAGGCTTACCGTGTTGTCGCCGAATCCTTGAAGCACGGTATCAAATGGCTTGATGAACTTGGTCAGGTTGCCGAGCTGGTCAAGAGCAGATTTGAATATGATATTGTAAAAGCTCCCATTGTCAACCAGTACGCGGTCGACCATTTTTCCAAGGATACATGCAGAGATTACCAATGCATCCTTTTTGGGGCACTGCACTCCCTCCCTCTTCTTGTTGGAGAAGGTGATGAGCGCGTCTCTGGAGATGGTCGGTTCTGGGGGCACCACGACATGGACCCCGGCGAACGCCCTCAACTCGGCCTTCCGCTTTCTGTTTGACATGGTGGAAACCGGAGAAAGGCTTCCGAGGTTTCCACCTCCCGACTGAAGCATATTGATCCGGCCGCCGGGGTTGATCGGAGGGATTGACTCGTCTGAGTACTCCGAATCGTTTTACTCGATCCTAGCGACCGGATTGGGAGAGATTCCGTCGTTCTGTCGGCAATCGCGCCCCCCGGCCCTTTCTGCCCGGGGTTCTGGCTTGGTCACCAAGTTGTCCAACTTGCCTTCCTCAAACGGTCTCCAGAGTTGTCTGAGTAGGTCGCGGCACTGGCTGGTGTTGTAACCGGGACTTTTGTGGTAGGCACAAAATTTGCTGCGGTCCAGATGACCGTTGTCCCTCATCGGCTTTGGCTTGCTAAGCCACTCGCGCCCCTTGATGGCGTTGAAAATGTGGACCGGAGACAGATTGAGGTTGCGGAGGAGGTGAACTTCCACATCCTCGAAGGCCTTGAATTCACCGGGTGGCTTTGCGTCCGCCTTTCTGGGCTTGGCGACTGCCTTTTTCGGTATGGAAGATGGCGCCTTCCCTTCCCCGGTAGATCCCTCGCCTAAGCGAAGGGTGAGCATCCTCTGCCTAGCCAGAAAATCAGCGGCCCTAACGCGGAAGATCGCGTAGGTCGGGGGATGTCCTTCGTGAGGTGCCTGAACATGGGTGAGTGGCCATAGAATCCCCCTAGGACCGAGTAGAGGGCGAGCTCATCGCTTATGGGCTCGCCGGTGAGGACTATTTTGTCCACCCGGTCGATGTAGTCTTCGTCGGGTTCGTCCTTCCCCTGCCTGATCTTCATCATGCGGTGGGGCCTTCTGGTCGAGCGACTTTGGTGGCGAAATACGACGTGAAGTCGTTCTCCAGTTTCTCAAAACAGTTGATTGACCGCGGTGGCAGTGAGATGTACCACCTATGGGCAAGATCGCCCAATGTTAATGGGAACATTCGGCACTTTGTGGCGTCCGATGCCCCACATCCGGTCATGTAGATCCGGAACTTGCTCAAATGGGTATCTCCCCTCATATATAGGTGTTTGATGCGGAGCGATCTTCGGTTGCACGGGGGCGAGCTCGATCTGTACCGCGAGCGGCTCGCTTGGTCCGGCGATCGATCTTTTGGCGCCTGCCCCAGTTTCGATGAGCGCCTTCATTTCGTCGAGCTGGCGCTGCATTGCGGCCATCGCCGTAGCCTGACTGCTTGCGGATTGGCTCTCGGAGCGGGAGCCGAGGCGATCATGTACCGATCTCCTGGCCCCATGGTAGGTGACGAGTTCTCCGCCACCGAGCTCAATTCTGGGGCGAGTGGGAGCCTGTTGGTCGGCCTGTCTTCTGGGAGTTGGGTATGCCGAACTCCTGGTGATGGATTCGGACTCCGATGTCTCCCGGCTGGGGCCCGAATGCCCGGGTCGCCATGAGGGATCACTCCGTAGGCGGCTGAAGACGGAATCATCCCGCCTTACGAGCGCCTTTTCCTGCGGCTCGGGGCTTTCCGACGATTTCTCGACACATAGCCCCTTGAGCTTCCGCTTGCCCGCACGGCGGATGGCTGATGGAGTAATGGTGGGGGAGTCGCATGCTCTCCGTGGTGGAGTCGCATAGCCCCATGGCCTCCTCGATCTGTTCCGCGGTTTGGAACTGATCGAGTGAGAGGCTGGGGCCGTCCCTCGGGGGCGAGAGTGAGAGTCTGGCGTCGCCGCGGTCGCCCTCCGCCGTAGGTTGGGACTCAGCCTGGGCCAGAATAAGGTGTCCGGTAGATCGTAGAGTGGCCCTTTTCGAGGTCGTGGCAGACGTCATGATTCTGAAGGTTTTTCTTTGAAGAACAGTGAGTGTTTCTTCAAGTATATGCCCCGGAGAACAGTGAGTGTTCTTCGAGACGGTCGGAATAAAAAATGAAGGTTAAGATTCCCCTTCCTCTAGCGCCAATTGTTGTTACCCAAAATATTATCCGGAGATGATATGCTGGAATGGGCGAGTAACAAACAAAATGCGAGAGCACGTCTGTAGGGAAATAAATAACACAAGATTTGCCGGGATTGTTAGTCCCGGGCTTGAATGCTCTCGCGAGATGTTATTAATATGAATACTGATGAGTACAGATAGTAATGTTAGAGTACAATTACATTGAGTGTAAAGACTCTAGTTATCTTAGCTATCGAGTGCTGAAGATTGCCGGAAGAACCAGAGTTGAAGCTCTGTAAGTTCTTGTTACAAAGATGGAGAGTTCCCTGTATTGTTTGCTTTCAGTGTTATGTGTTCACGTTGTCAACTGTTACTGTGTTAACGTTCTAACTGTCTCTTTGCCAATGCTGGAGGCCTTCTATTTATAGGTGAAAGGGTGGCTGGGACGTCTGCGTCCACCGCGGGCGATCGCCGTTTCCTGTATTTAAATAAGGCGGGCGATCGTCCCATCACGTGGGACTGTTTCCTTAAAGTCCGCAGCTGCTGCTGGTTGCCAGATGCGCGAACCAATGAGGAGGCGGCAGGTGCCTCTTCTCGCTGGCCTGGGCGGTCCCACCTTAGGTCCTTTCGGCGGGCGTGTCGGTTGGTGAGGCCGTCCTTATCACTGACAGCTGCTGATGGGCTGTAGTAGGGCCTGTTCTCGCGGCGCCTTTTGCGGATCTGCACGTGGGTCTTCACCCGAGATTCGGTCTTCGTAGACTTTGACGGGTGTCGGATTCACACGTGGCATGGGACGGTCGTCTCCAGTCGGACATTAGAGGCGATCGCCAGATGCCAATAGACGATCGCCTTGGACGTCGACCGCTAGGTGCTTGCCCAGTATATGTCTTCTTTAGCTGGCTCCTGACCATTATGTCGATCGCCATCGAGGCGTATAAATCGCCGCACAACATAGAACATATTGGGGAGAAAGAGAGTGTATTATTCAGAGTAGAAATGAGAGAGGATACATACATATATATACTAGAAAACTAGGGCTAGGGCTACAATCTAAATAAGGTAAGATACATATACACATTAAATATTATAACAGTGGCGATAGTTGTCTGGCTTACAACTTTGTCTCATTATGTTTGTTAGTGAATGTGTGATGATAAATACCCACAGGTGAATGAGGAGTACATGAGAACCCTTGAGATTCTTAGTAAGAAGCTAAAGTTTGTTGAAATTGATACCATGGTAAAAACATCCAAAGCTTTAAATGATGTTCAACCAGAACTAGAAAAGCTTCGTCAAAAAGCAATCTCAAAGGTACGTTGATGGAGAAAATATAAAGTCTTAGAGAACTGCTGGAATATACAACTGACCATTTTTTTTTCTTGTGTCCCCTTTTGCTAGGTATTTGACTTCATGGTTCAAAAACTCGATGCTTTAAGGAAACCCAAGACAAACGTTCAGATTCTTCAGCAAAGCGTTCTTCTGAAATACAAGTAAGATATGTCAGATTGAATATGATAACACATTGTTTTATCTTCAGTTTCTAGTTGCTTTGCTTGCATCTCTAGGTGACACAAGACGATACAGCATAGAAGGCAAACGCTCTTCGTACGAGAAAGAAAATAATACTCCTATTAATCAGAAAATGTTAAAAGGTCCTCCTCAATAAATCAAACCTTCGTATTTAAAGGTCTAACACTAATCCTAGTTTAATTAGGAATCAAATTCCTGAAAGGAAATAAAAAAATAACAGATCCCAATTTAAATAGGAATCAAAATCCTAAAAGAAAATGATTTTTTTGAGTATATTAAAATAATCAATTGAATTTAAACCCACTTTGCGTATCTATCAGCTATATGTTCCACATTAGTCTCCCCCCCACTTGAAAAGTACTCGACCTAAAGTGATTTTGATAAACTAAAAGCCCTGCTAGGGAAATTACGAGACAATTTTAGCCGCATGAAAGTACTAGGGGCGTTTCGGAACCTGAATGGTACATAAGGATATCTTGGTATATGTGTTGGTCATTGACCTTCATTAATTTGTGACACACTCGACTATGTTCTGAAGAATGAATCTGTGCTATATTTGATGACTTTTGAACTGTTCTTTTGTTACGATGGAAGATTAATCTTTGGAATCTTTGATGTCTGATGACTTTTGAACTTTACCTCTGTTGGTGAACATACAAAATTCCAATTCCTTTTTTTTCTTTTAATCACATGCAGATATGTGATTTTTTTTCTAAAGGAGCATGGTAAGGACTAAGGAGGTGTATCTTGACGTTCGTGCTGCATATATTGACACCATGAATAAGGTATGATTTATTGACCATTCGTTAATGTAAGTACACTTCAAATAGAAGTCACTTCTTGATGTGATTGTACTTTGGCAAGGGGCTCTCCAGTTTATGAACTTGGTTAAATATTAACTATGGGGAACTTAAACCTGGAGAATCCTCCGCTCCACTTATTGGAAAGCTAACATGATTTAATTGACCATTTTGACCTTTTCTGTATTTTACTCATTTTGAAACTTTCAACTACAATGGGCTGGAAAAGTTGGTTATGCAGCTTGTCTGTACACTGTCTTTTATAGCTGCACCACCAAAATATAGATATGGATTTTAAGGAATAGGAGCTTACCCTTAAGATTATTTAACTGGTTTCTAGCGGAATTTGCAGTTCTCCTCCAGAGGACCTTAATTGAAGTTTGTTTGGTGTTAGATGGGTTCTCTTCTGTGGCTAAGTCATGGAAAACCAATGACATTTTCTCTTTTCCTTTTGTACTAGTTACACACCATTATTCTTATATATACATTTGTTTCTATTTTGCAGGTCTTAACTTAAGTACAAACATCCGAGCTTATATTCAAGCCTTAGAAAAGTTACAATTAGATATAGCAACATCCAATGATTTGATTGGTATTGACACAAGAAGCACTAGTCTTTTTTTGAGGAAGGGAGCCTTTAAAAAACCGGTCTGCTGTTTTTGCTTTGGGAGAAAGGATAAATATTCTCAAGGTGCATCTATACTACCAATACGCCTTTTTCAATGCTCAGTGGCCCTGGCTCGTAAAATTTTATTCTTTTATGTCTCATACTTCATCAATGTATACATCATCTGAGTTGCTTTATCTCTTATTCTTTTACAGGAAATTGATGAATCTGCTTTGATTCCACATATAGCTGAAGCCAGTTCTAAAAAGTATCCTTATGAAGTCCTTTTCAGGAGCTTGCAAAAGTTGCTTATGGATACAGCTACTTCTGAGTACAATCAGACTTCTCCTGTGTCATACTTAATTTTTACATATACTCTTCTACCATATCCTGAATTACCTGGTGTCATCTTGCAGATATCTTTTCTGTGACGAATTCTTTGGAGAAGAATCAATGTTTTATGACATATTTGCAGGTGTGTGCAATTTCTTTCGGTTTAATATTCTCCTTATATCCATTACCCCAATATGTTCTGATAATTACACATTGTGTGATGATAATAATATTTTGACTTAGCTTGTAAATTAATTTCCGAGGCACGTGATTTGATTCTAATGATATTAAAAATTAGTTTTTCACAATAAAGGTCTTGAAACACCCAATTTCCTAAAGTTTCAGGTCCTTTCTCAGTAATTGACGAACACCTGAACACAATTCTCCCCAACTGTCTAATGATCATGATTCGTATTATATACCAGCATCAGGTAATATGATGAAGTGATGGGCTCTTCTTATTTAAGTTTTGTCTTCACGTTTTGCTGTATAACCTTTGTGGTGTCATCTTCTCCACCCTCACTTAAATTTCTTTAGTTTCATTTTTCATATTTTATTAAAAGAGAGTCTTTAGCCTTTATGGCAGCTGTATTGAACATGATTCATTTTCCTGCGTATGGTGGTTAGTTGCTCATAATTACGATCTAGGTCATACTTTTAATGATTAAACGCTTGGCAGCGAACCAGATTTTTCCTGTGGTTAAGTTGCCATCCCTCTGCTTCCCATAAATTTAGATTCAGAGTGGTAGTATAACCACAACTCCTCTAAATAACCCTAAAATTATTATCGTGACTGTAACACTTTTGGGTGCAATAAATTAAGTCTTTTGTTTAGCCTTCTGCTTGTTCGCCTCAGCCACTTTCTTCTATTATTATCACTCTAGCATGTATCTTGGAAGAAGTAGATGGTCGGTCTTAGTGCAGTGCTTCTATTGGCATCTGTGTGCTCCACCCTCATTCTCCTCTCCTCTTCCCAATTCATGGGATAAGTAGGGGTTATGAAAGTCTGCTTTTGAGTTCTATCCGGAAAAAAAATCAAGTATATCTATGCCTGTGCTTCTCTTAATTCTATATTTTTATTCTACCTTTCTTTAGGTCATAGAACCTGATTCGCTCATATTATTTTTTTTCTCAGCTTATAATGTCGCGGAGGCGAATACCATGTCTCGATTCATACTTGGATAAGGTATGTGTGATCAGTTTTTCTAATTGAACACACGCGCTATGGCATGACCCCTGTGTGATGGATCTAATTGCTATATCTTCCTACACATGTCTGGTTTTGTGCTTATACCTGCTAGCAGATGGGTTTCTGGTCAGTCTGTTTGTTTGTACTTTTACAGTTTTAATAAATTATTTTGTCTAGGCCTCTATTTGTTGCTTACAGAGCAGGTATGGGTTCTGTGTTGAGTGTACTTTTCGATCTTATTACGTCTTATTCAGTTACAATTGCTACTGCAAAAATGAGTTTTTTCAAGTTGAAGACTTTTAGAAAATTACCTTTGATCATCCATTTCACAAGATTGGTTGGTTGGATTGGCTACATTACCAACGAGAAAAAAGTAATGGATGAGCTTGATTGTCGTCTTATTATTAGTAAGTTTGCATTTTGAAAAGCTGCAAGGTTAGATTTTGGATTACCTTAGATGATGTTCTTGTTTATTGAAAGTGTGTTTGTGAGAGACTACTAGTTCTTCAGTTTGGTTAATATAAGTTCAAAATATTTCTTAATATATTATGCATATACACAGACATCATTTAAAGTGATGCTTTTTCCGAACAATATGTTGTTTATGAGTCGCCTATGGCATCATTTTCCATAGGGATGACCTTGATGATTTATATAAAATTGTCTTTTTTTGTATCATCATTTTTTTATTCTTATTTTCTAAGGGAATAAGTACATCAAAGATATCATCACCTTACAAATCATTTAGTATTTGGGTCGAGGCCACCAACATGATTGTTTGACATAAGTCCATGATCTCTAGAAGAAGCCCACCGGTTCATCATTCAAGGACATTTGAGATAAACAGCTCTATAAAATATCAGTCAACATATCATTCGCCAAAGAAAATCCTCTCCCTTTAAATTCCTCATTTCTTGTTCCTCCTTTTCTATATAATAGAGTTTCACCCTTTCTCATTCCTTCTTTTTATTCCAAGGAGGGGAAATATTATCATAATATTTTTCTCCCTTGGAGTGAAAAGAAGGAATAAGAAAGGGTGAATTTTTAATCTATAGAAAAGGAGGAAAAGGAAATGAGGGATTTAAAGGGGGAGAATTTTATTTTCCCTCATTTCCCCTTATAACCAAAGTGAACACACCCTTGGAGAAAATTACAACCGATCTCTCTTAAAGCGGAATGGTGATAGAAGTAGGAGCATTACTTTTAGCTTCACCAAAGGAGTCTCTAGTACCACAACCAGACCTGAGTGTGATCTGAGCTTTGTTTCTCATATATCTGAAATATGTAATCTAGAGGCAAATGGGTGACAATGTAAATTAAGACATTTGTAGCCTTTCTTTATACCTTAAAGATTATTGTTTTACTATCTTGATATGATTTTCTATGTCTGAAGACTCTAACATGATAGCGTCATAAATCTCTCGGCTTATTTGCTAGAGTCTAATTGTAATTTTCTTGAAATATTTGGTATTTACTCTGGAATGAATGTGAGCAGGTAAATATTTCTCTATGGCCACAGTTTAAGATGGTGTTTGACATGCACGTCAACAGCCTACGAAATGCCAACATCCGCAGTTTATGGGAAGATGATGTACATCCACATTATGTTATGAGACGCTATGCAGAATTTACGGCCTCACTAATTCAACTTAATGTTGATTTTGGAGATGGGCAGGTTAGCAGAACAAAAATTTCTCTTTTTATCATTGCGAACGGTTTCACTGTCAGACCTGCAATGCCATTCTTATATGTTAAACTGGTTAAATTATTGCAGCTTGAACTCAACTTGGACAGACTGCGAATGTGAATTGATGATATGCTTGTCAGGCTGGCCAAATTGTTCCAGAAACCAAAGTTACACACAGTGTTTTTGATAAATAACTATGACATGACAATTGCTGTATTGAAGGTACATTCTGGTTGGGGAATCTTGGAAATTTTATCGGATTTATTTGAGCTGCATGTTTGGCAAAAATACAAGTATATCGCTGGAGCGATAGGGACTGCAGAATAGCGCTTCCATAAAAATTTATTTGTACACATAGGAAAGATTTGATTGTATCCCCCTTTCCACAGCCTAAAAAGAAGATTTATGTCAGTACTGCTACCCATATAGTATATTCTAATCTTATATGACATCCACATGTACCCATAAATGAAAACACTCTGTATTGCTTGTATAATGCCTACCATGTATATTTCAGGAAGCCGGTCCTGATGGTGGAAAAATTCAAATGCACTTTGAGGAGTTGCTGAAGAGCAATACGGCCATATATGTGGTAATTTTCAGCTCATTTAATCTTCTGTTCACTGATATCATAAGGAAATTGCTCTTTGTTGCATCTGAACTAGCATGTAAAGTGAGTACCTACCTTATCTGGCCCATTGAAGGCCAACAACAACAACATTACCCTAATGCTCAACGGATCCCGCAAAAGCGGGGTAAGGGGGATCGGGTGTACGCAGGCTTACCCCTGTCTTAACACAGAAAGGTTACATTTCGGATGATCCAAAATGAAAATTTCATCGGGAATTGCATGGAATGACTAGTACTTCATGAGAAAAAGAAGTGTAGCCAGTTTAGTGAGTCATTTTGTTTATTCCATTATAATCCAGAACCAAAGAATAAGGAGTCTTTTGGCCCATTGAAGGCCAAAAGATTTCAAAATCTTGTGTGGAAGTTGATCCATCTATTTGGATGAGAATTGGTGGAAACCCAATTTATTGTCTGGTTAAATGCATTGCTTAACCCAAGTCTTTGATGTAGGAGGAATTACTTGCAGAACATTTCCGGGATCTGATCAAGTTTGTAAAGACGAGAGCTTGTATGTCCGGCTGCATATCTTTTACTTATCATTACAGTTTGTTCTTTCGAGCAGTCGTCTGATTTTAACATCTGTGTTTTCAGCTGAAGACCCAAGTTCTAAGTCCGAGCAGCCAATTACTGTGAGTGAAGTTGAAAATATTGTGAAGGATTTTGACAGCAGATGGAAAGCTGCAATAGAGCTGATGCACAATGATGTGATTACGTCTTTCAGTAACTTTTTATGTGGTATGGAAATTCTGAGAGCTGTTTTGACTCGATCGCTCTACTACACCAAAGCTTCAGTTGCATGAAGAAAATTGCTGGTGGATCCTCATTGAACAAGGACTTGGTTTCCATATCTTCAATAATGTATGAAATTAGGAAATACTCGAGAACATTTTAAGGGATGTTCTTCTGTTTTGCTGACAGTCTCATATTCCTTTTTCTTGTGTCGATATATCGTTTCTGTTATGTGTACTAATGGAAGGTGGCATATACATATACTACTGCTTCTAGTGAACTTGCCATCTTTTTTCTATTGGGAAATTCACGCGCAAACATACCCTACAACCCTGAGGAAGATGTTCGACACGAAATGAGGGTTTCACCAACTTGTCGTTAGGCAGGATCTTAATCTCTTCCGTTCTTGACTTGGACATCATCTTAACCTCATTCGTCGTAGTGTTCCACAGAAAGTCATTGATGATCTAATAGTAATTAGAAAAAATACTGATAGAAAATCTGTAAAATTCTTAAAATATCTTAATACAAAGTTCATAGTAATCTTATAGAAAATTTTACAAAACTCCCTTTATACTAATGCAGAATACGCTGAACCTAAGCCGACGCTTTCTCATGCTTACCGCCACAAAAGTGCTTGGCGCTTATGTGTCGCGCCTCATGTCACCGACACATAATCAATCACTGGCATAATCATCATTGCATTAATTACATTATATTATATCTCAAATAACTCCTACCTACCTTATTATTTTTTTACGAATTAAGGAATATGAATTATGAATAAATAGGAATTGATTATATTTGCAAAAATATTTCATATTTTCATTAATTAAAAAATATAAATTCCAAACAAAGAGAAATTTAATAAAATAGTGTGCACTATATATTAAAAACTTAAACCTAAAATCTCAGTAAATATTATTTATTCCACTAATTAATTAGTTTATATTAATTAGTCAATATAGTTAGGTATATCAATAAAAGAAATATCAATTCAAATGAATGATATATGGGAGTATTGCAAAAGAAGTTTTGAATATATATAATTAAAAAAGTACTTAAAGTACTAATCAATTAAATAAAATAATTTTATAAAAAATATTATTGAAAGTGTAGAAATAATGAATTTAATTATTATTTATAATAAATAAATAAACTACGGAATAAATCAATTAGTCTATTTTAGTTTTAAATCTTATTTATTAATATAATATGACAAAATAAATGAAAAAAGTTATATTTACTTAATCATATAATTATTGATTTTATGAATTCTTAAAGAGATAAATTTAATAATAATATACTAATCCGTAGATTCATCTTTGTACAAATAGAATTTGAGAAAATAAAAATTGATCGTTTTAAGTGATTTTTTTTTATTTTTTTAGTTTTAAAAGATTTGTTAATTTATCTACTTTTGAAATCAACTATATATTTTTGAAAATTTTGGATTTACATTTTGTATTTTAAATTATATCCAAATAATTTATGTAATTTTTTTTTTCAAATATAAGGATTAAATTATCTCTTTTCTGGCCATTTAACAGAAGTCGTTAAATACTTAACGATTTGACCATTTTGACAAAAAAAGACAAAAAGAACGTGAAACTAAAATTTCATCAAATACAGTTTAACACAATCAGATATGAATTGAGTTTTCTTCAAATACGAGTTTTCGAAATTACTAAAACTGCACAACTATTTATATAATTTCTTAGTAAAGCAAATAGTTTTTATCCATGATGTTGGCCAACCGGAGATCCTATCCAACTCTAAATTATATATACTTTCTTGGTAATTTCACGCCAGTTCCCATTTATTACGAGATTTGCCATGACTATATTTAAGAGTCAACGACAAATGATCTCTCATTTCGGTATGTATCTTCCAAGACTCGTATTCGGTCATGGTTGCCATGAGAATGAGGTTTATCATAAACATAACAAATAGTGTAGTTTATAAAGAAGTATTATGAAATTTATAATGAACGATTTACATATTATATATTTACATAAGAATTCTTTTTTGTATTCCTGTGTAATTACACGGGTCTTATACTAGTATTTATAGAATCCCAAAAAACTTAATATAGTTAACTACAATAAAGAAAAATTCCAAAGAATCACATACTTAAAAAATCTCATAATGTATCCAAGAGTAGATACACTTCCAAAGTGGAATATAGGAAATCAAATTGAAAAGCAAAAATAAGACAGATAATAAAATAAAGGTTAATTGAAATAATACGAATTATAGTTTTTAGTCAATTATAATCTTTTCTTCGTTGTAATTCGATACATCAATTCTAGAAGTTTGTCAAATTGGTATATTATGAATATGGATATTATTGGGTCGGGTAGGGTACAATGATGCTATTGTCAAATAATACGTGATAATTGCTATTGTCATGTCACAATACGTGAAGTTGAAAATATTGTGAAGGATTTTGGCAGCAGATGGAAAGCTGCAATAGAGCTGATGCACAATGATGTGATTACGTCTTTCAGTAACTTTTTATGTGGTATGGAAATTCTGAGAGGTGCTTTGACTCAGTTACTGCTCTACTACACCAGGCTTTCAGATTGCATGAAGAAAATTGCTGGTGGATCCTCATTGAACAAGGACTTGGTTTCCATATCTTCAATAATGTATGAAATTAGGAAATACTCGAGAACATTTTAAGGGATGTTCTTCTGTTTTGTGATACCTCATATTCCTTTTTCTTGTGTCGATATATCGTTTTACGTTATGTGTGCTACTAATGGAAGGGGGCATATACATATACTACTGCTTCTATTGAACTTGATATCTTTTTTTCTATTGGGAAATTCACGCGCAAACATACCCTACAACCCTGAGGAAGATGTTTGACACGAAATGAGGGTTTGAATAATTGATCTCAGTGATTGTGAAATCTACTACATATCAATAGGGAATTAGCGATGAAACCATCGTTGATATTGTTGGAGAAATCGAAGGCCGAAGCCCATTTTCGATTGTGCCCAAACCCAATTTGTATCAACACAGTTTCTGATGGTATACAGTTTATAAATGTTGTATCAACACAAAATTTCTGGAAACCACATCCTTTTAGGCTTTAATTTTACATGAAAAAATACATCACCATGCCTTGTAGGAAGAAACGGCAGCTGTATAGCCTTCCCGTCAGTATTTCAATCCCAGGGATAGTAATCTGTAAGTTCCGTGGCGTACAAGAAGAAACAAATATGCATAGCTTCATGAATGAATACGAGGATTTTGTTTACTGATGCTATTGCTAACAACCTTCACATCAAAACCTTATGAACAGATGCATAGACCATTATTATCGGTTACTTTTTTTTTTTGTTATCGGTTACTTTTCACTTGTTTGCACGAAGCATATTACGAGACTCAGACGTGTAAATTACATAACATTAATATCCACAAAGACCATCGCCAAAGTACATGTATCCAGACAAATTTCTAAAATAGATCCCTGCAAAGAGGGCACGGTAGGATCATGAAAAAAATGCTCGTGAAGTAGTCCTTATTGGAAAAATGGACTTGATAAACAACCAATAATAATACAATATCCCCATTTTTTCAGACATAATTTGACATATACGATAAAAAGTAAGAATTCTAAACTTTAAGCAACACTTGATGGGATTAAAGTTCTAATATTTAGAATCTTAGATATTGAGGGTGCGTAAAAGTTCCCAATCAGATCAAACCTACACATTGAGATTTACGGCCATCTCGATCGTAATAGGCTTTGACAGGGCGAGACCATATCAAGACTGGGGCGCACCCGATGATTTTTACGGGCCAACTCACTCAAAATGAGGCTTTGACGAGGTAAAACCGCATCAAGATTGGGGCTAGGACCGTGAAAGAATGTAAAGGTTCGGTTCGATTCGGCATATTCGGCTCGATATAGTTCGGTCGATGTTCGATTCGGTGATCAACGAGCCGAGCCGAATGTTTGTTTGGATATTCAGCGAATCAAGCCGAATAGCTCGAACATGTTCAGCTCGACCGTATTGTTTTTTTGGCAAATTATATATAAATATATTAATATATTATACATATTTATATTAATTATATACACAAATCCATAACTCCATATCCATTTAGCTCAAGCCCATTTCATTATTTTGCCCTATATGCCTTAAAGCCCACCTTCTAAACCTAATTATCTCATTATCGGATTTTCCTTTCTCTTTCTTCCGTTTCTCTCTTACTTTTGTCTCTCTAATCTTAATCGATTCAATCTTTCATAATTGATTCGGTCTCTCAAATCTTAGTCTTTATCGTTGGGCGATGTCAGAATCGATTTCAATTCATGGTGAAGGTTAGGATTTTGCCTCTTCAGTTCCGATTTTGACTGAAATTTTTTGGGATGTCATTTTTATGGTCATCAAATTCGCCATATTTTCTCAATCTAAATGCATAATTATATAATAATTTCTTTTATATTTTCTAATTTTTATTTTTATTTAGTATTATTTTCTTCCCATATGCAATATCATTATTTCTTAAAATCATATAATAATATTCAATTGGAGATATTTTTTGTAAGTTGAAAAATAAAAACATTTATTTTTTATTATGATGATCTAATAGTAATTAGAAAATACTGATAGAAAATATATACATATAAGATAATTAATAAATTAAATTTAGTGTAATAAATATTTGTATATATTAGATATTATATTACACAAAGATATTTATATAACATATTGTATTATAATATATAATTTACTAATAAGATCTAAATATAATATATAATTTACTAATAAGATCTAAATATAATATATAATAATATATTTATATAATTCAAATGAATACGCGGAAATCAGGTCGAGTAATCTGGTAATATCTTATACACATACCCTATCTGTACCGATCTTAAATACTCCCCCCTTCCTATAAGAGTGCGTTCACTCTTTATGGCCACGTGTTTTAATAAAAGTTAGGTAGTGATAGATTTAAATGGAGAAAGGATACCACTTTTTGTTGTATGAATATGTTAATTATTATTGTTGATTAATCAAAAGATAAAATGTGTGGAGTCATCATTGGTATTATTGTAAATAAATTGAAAGAGTGAAGTAAACATAGAGATATTTTCTAAAAATAGAATAAACACATTCTTTGGACGAATTCTTACAGAACGAAGAGAGTATTGAATTCGGTCGATACCCGAAGGTTTATCCTACCGAGTATGATTGGTATAATAAAATTGAATTTGATGACATGAATATCATAAACGCCTTATATACCACAACAGTACTTTTGGTTATGTAGCAATCGACGAGTGGAAGACAATCTCAATCCCAGAAATGGAATCATCACTACCCCTCGACGAATCAGTCCCAGCTGATGTCACCTCCAAATCGGATGACTCAAACTCAAAGCAATTGAAACAGATTAATGGCGGCAGCTCATCTCCTTCATCGCCAGCCACGAATACAGATGTAGTTAACAACAGTGTTAACAAGGCAAACTCTTGCAAAGGTTGCCTTTACTGTTCATCCCGTCTCAAAGCGGATTCCAGAAATCCCGTCTGCGTTGGCATCACCGGTTCTCTTCCCAGTGGTAACCCTAATTCTCAAAACCCCATTTCTCTTTCTTTCTATTTTTTTTTTTTTTTGGGTTAAAAGGACTAGACTATGCGTATTTTTGAGGTCCCAGATTATGTCTTTGCTTATGGTCTTGTAAGTTTATTTGGTGGTTTATTTTTATTTTTAATTTAAATCTCGTCATTTTTTTCTTGGATATATGATGGATGATGCAGGTAGGTGTCTAAATGAATCCAAAAGAACTGAATCTGTTCATACTTGCTTGAAATTGTATCGAGCTTTAAAAACTATGTTTGAGCTAGATTTGATTAGTAGCCGACCCGAGCTTTCATATCTTGTTAAAAAAAATCATGTTCGAGCTTTGGTTTGTTTGTTATATCAACGAATTAAGCTCAAACGAGCTTCATACTAGAGCTTCGTTCGATTATTTTCAAGGGTTTTGGGCTGTATTTCGTGGTTAGTTTCCAAGAATACCGGGCTGAAGGATTTTTATTTATTTATTTATCTTTGTATATGTATTTGTTGTTTCGGAGCAGATATGTTAACTTATGATGCACGTTGGGTTCCAATGGGCTCCTGAAAGTGGGTGATAATGCATATGTTATTGTGTTTCATAATATGATCGTAATGTTCCACATGAACGAACCAACACATGAACAAACAGATTAAC